>QNGE01000982.1:94413-132855 GCA_008508345.1 Paragonimus westermani | reverse complement strand
CATTTCTAGTTCTTCCATTTAGTCTTCTTCAATCTTTTTTGTCCTTCGTAGTACTCTTTCCTTCTAGGATATTCCACGTCACTGTTGAGGTGAGCGGCGGCCCGAGCCACAGTACCTTTTGGTCAGGCTCATGGCTGTTTTGATGATGATGATGATGACGACCTTCTCTTTGCTAGTACTCAAGAAGTATGCCCAAGAGTTGTCAAAGTCAATGTAGACTTTTTAACCGGTTTATTAGGGAGGTCAATTCCCTCAGCCTACAAGACATACACAGGGTCACCCATTCCTAAAGACAGTGGTCGTAATGAAGTTGCTAACAACAGGCCGACTGCATTATTAGCCGTTGCCTCCAAGGTCATAAAGGGCGTGAGTGTCCATCGGTTACGTAGGCATTTCGTCCGATTTACATTGCTATCTGAGAGTCGACGTGGATTTGGAAAGAGATTCTCGTGGGTTACTAGTCTACTCGTTGCTCAAAAAGATTGGTAGCTGAAGAAGACGAACCAATTATTACTGATTTGGACCGAAAACACAATTTATCACTACATGAAGCTTCATCACTGTGGTACAAAAACTTACTCACGGGTTAACCTCCGAGATTTCCGCTTTTTCTGTCAGCAAACGGTCGTCATTGGGCAATTCAAACCACGCAGTCGTTAGGTTTTCTCCTACTGTCCATGGCACAATTCACCACTAACAGTGTGTTTGTGGAAATTCCAATAAACTAAGGGGAACGCTATCTACAACAGACTTCGAACTGTTTGTTCATCTTGGTCTTGCTTTCCGCTAGGACCAAGCGATCAGTTATACAAACTTCTGTCTTGACTTCTGCTGTCCCTCGGAGATACACATGTAGCTACGTAATAGTGAAATCCCATTTATCAACAATCAGAAATGAATTCCGTCGTCTTACTGCTGAGTACACTAAAACATCATTTGGTAACAAAAGCTGCGGCAAAATATAAAAGCTAAGGAAGTAGCTAATTGGTGTCAGCCATCCAATACAAAAATCCTCTTGCAATAGTGAGAGGTCAGACCGAAGTTTGGGAAGTTCATTAAACACATCTTCATCTCCTGCAGGTGAATCTTGTTCTTCAACATACAACTCCTTCCCTACTGCACGCATAGCTGTGTGTAAAGAAATGACCTAACATAAAGGTTGTGAATAATTATCAGGTTTTCCGATCGTCTCGATCGGAGACAGCCAGTTACCGCCTGTTAACTCTGATCGATAACCCTGTCAGACCAAAATCTCCAAACGTATTAAACCTGCTAAGCGATACTTAAGATTACTACGAAAGTTACTGGGCGTTCAGATTTGATAATTCAACTTCACCTGATGTGAGGGCAATGGGGCAGTGGTCAACACGATTGCCTCATGAAAGCGTGATCGGAGTTCAAATTCTGGCCGCGGCAAGAATATACGCTACTGACGAACCCTAATGAAAGCGAAACTCGCGTTTAGTGCTTCTTTTCGAAAGAGGCTGGCTGAAAAGTCTATCTGAATGCGAAGGCTTTGATCAAACATGATTGATGTTCAACTTAAAATTAACCAAATCCACGACTACTCAGTAAGGTTTTTATTAAAACGAGAAGACTCGATTCTTACAGTTTACGTCTAAAGTTATTTTCAATCCCGCATAACCCTACCCTCCGTTTTGCGGATGTCTACGTACTTCTTTTTCGGCTATGCTGTCCTCCGGCCACTCCTCCTGGTCTTCTAACCAAAAGATTTCAACTCCCTTGTAGATGGGACAGTTGTCAAACTGAAATGGTATTCTTCGCTGTAGTCTCAAGTCTATAGTAGTTTAACATACTAGATCACGCAGGTCGATTGCCTAAGGAATGTTACCCGATTCTGATCGTTCTCTTAATTCTGACCTTTCTGGATGCACATCCATATCTCCAGCTAGTTCCCACTTGTGATCTGCATATACGCTTACTAGTGCATACGGTTCATTCGCAGCAAGCTTTCTTAGTAATAAAATATCCGTACCAAATGTAGTACGAATGAAGTTGAATAGTTTGGGCGTAGTGTTTAACATGTTATTGATAAACATATTGGGAATAACACAACGTTACGTTAGTAATCCTGACAATTTTACAAATGAGTTGACCACAAAGCTGAATTGATAACTTTATTCAATATTCCGTCTGCCCAGGATGTGGCCGCGTAAATACTGAATATTTACCTCCCGGAGTACATCCAGCATTCTCTTCAGATGACTTCAGTGTCAAAGTGAAGGAGGCTTTACGGATTAGTAGCGTGTGACGAGCAGTGACCCATAAGGTTCTTTACAAGAACCTTTAGTCGATTCATGTTCGAAATCCCATAATTGGTCGGTTCCCCGTTGCCATTATATGCTGATGATAATATGATGGGAAATTGAAAATGATTTGAACATATTGTTAGGCTGAGTCAGAGGTAACCGCCCTCCCCATCGAACACGGCTAAGTGTAAAGTGATGCACCTGTGTTATTATGGGCTGCACAGACTACTTTCAGGGAAGCGAAAATCTGGGCATCATTAAACGCCTGCGCCAATTGGGTACGACTGTCTCAATTGACCTTGGCCTGTCTCCCGGCATTGCATCGATGGTCAAGCAAGCCTACTTCGTAACTGGATGATTCACCAGAAAGTTTCATTCAGTCTGCGTCGCAATCATGCTCCATCCCACAACGTGAGCTGAATATCCAAGTTTGCTGTCTTATCGAGAAGGTGCAACGTAGAGCTATAGAGCGGGTTACGACGCTGTCTTTCACCTTATCCAGATAGGTTGCACGGACTAGATCCGCTCTTAATGTGTTACCGACAAATCAGAGACATGATTTTAGGACAAAAGGCCTCCCACTAACCCTACCACTCCTCATCAAATATACCTGTCTACCAAAAAGAAGCAACCCAGGAGTAACTCGCTAAAGATAAATCAAATGAGCCGTTTGATTTGCAGAGAACAAGCAGCAGCAGCAACAACAACAACAAGCGCATCGGATATTTCGTTGATGTGTTATAGGTGAAGTAGTGGAGTGCGGCAAGGTTCTGCATCGCTAGGAGGACGTTGCTGTTTTTCAGCAAGTAAAAACGGATTGCTTCAAAGAGAACAATGTTTAAACACAAACAGTCGGTGAGCATGACTAACTCAACAGGAAGAGGTGCCACAACCGGTAAAGTGGCAGTGTGCACATAAGGATTCTGCGTACCATTCCATGAGAAAAAATTCAGGTCACGATATCGCTGCAGACGCCTCATTCTGGTCATCGGCACCCTAGATTTATAGACGCGACATGTGATAATACAGTCCATTTTCATATAGGGATAATAAGAACAGGTCATCGTGATTACGCTCCTACAAAGCGAACGATCAGCTGAGCTCGTAACTCCAGCAGAAGCACAATCACACGTTAACGATGTTGGGTTTATAGGCCAAGGCTGGGCCGTGACTAGCTGACTGCGTACGGGCGGGCTAGGGTGAGTCAGAATCTGTCCATCTACCAACAGCATTGTCCGACTCGAACATGGTCGGATCCATGGGCTAAACCTCCGATAACACCCGACAAGATCCATATGTTCCGTCAGTGGTGAAAAGCACTATGACATGACATAAGCAAACAAAAGTCAAACGAGACGGGGCTTAGACATGTGTGCACCAAGAATAAGGACCCTAAATGAATATCAATGTGTTATCTGCTTGCCTCCAACACAAAGAGAACTATTCTCCAGTTGTACTGTATCCACAAACGCAGCAAGCTGAGCAAGCAGCGCATTCGCCTCATCACTCTGATCGTCCACAGAATCCACACTCGCTGGCTTTCCCGGGCTGTTCAAATGGCCTCGTTTCTCTCCACCGGAGGAATCGGAACGTCCAGTTCCGGTGCGTTTTGCACACTGACCACCCGTTATGGGTGCAGCCTCATCGTCATTTCTGAAAGTGGACAACGCAGGTAAAAAAAACGGTAACGAATTCAAGCAGTGGCGCCCGACGAACGTGAGAAAACTCGGAAATCAAATCGATTACGCTGGATAAGAAACACATGATAGTAAAACATACACACTAGATTGAAGCCTTTGCATTCAGATAGACTTTCCAGTCAGCCTCTTTCGAAAAGAAGCACTAGACTCGAGTTCCACCCTTATCAGGGCTAGTCAGTAGTGCATATTCTTGCCACAGCCGAGATTTGAACTCCAGCCACGCTTTCATGAGACAATCGTGTTGACCACTATGCTATTGCCCTCACATTAGGCACGACCGATTTATTAAATCTGTGGGATACACTTTGACGATTGACAACCACGTAGTGTCCGCCCCGTTTGTAATCCGTGTCACCATCCCAGTGATAAGTAAATTATTGTCCAAGGAACACCTAGTCAAACCTGACCACTATGCTGACTGTCCTCCATAAAATATCGTTCACTCACGCTTCTTTAGTCACCTAACGATGGTCTACACCGCGCATCTTATGTTCGGGTAGAATAATGCATCGAGAAATGTCGCTGCTTAACAGCAAAGATGCCGAAAAATACCAAACAAAAAAAGCCTTAGCAGAGGAGGACTACTCGACTGTACTAGTGCTTCGATTGGCGAGCAAGAACGGATCACTTTGATGAGAAGTAAACGTCACCCAGTTGTCTAACATCTTTCATCTCCATTACGGTTTCCTTGTGTGCTTGACCAGTAAGCAACAAATCACTAATAAGTATGTGACAAAACGGGAATGAGATGGCAATGAAATATTTCGCGGCCCATTAGTTTTAGTCTATTTACATACCATAGACGGAATGTTTGTATGCAGATGGGATATAAACGAAATCGATCATCATCATCATCACAGACAGTAATACGTCAGTGGTTTTCACTGATGCATAAATAAAACACAACCATGAACTGAAAATGTAAACCCTCTACACAAAGAGAGAAGAAACAAGGGAACGGCAATGGACTTAACTATTGAATAATAGCTACCTCTATACTCAAACACTGAACATCAAGGTGCCTAAATCTACACATCGCACACGTTTTACGAAACTTCTGACATGAACAGACATTATGAAACAGAAATGATACTGCACGGCGAACATCGTGAACCTAATTCTTTATGACTAATTGTTTTGCTGATCCTACAGCCTCCTCATAACAGCGCTCTAGAGTACTTAGGTCAGTGCCAGAAGTAGTTACAATCAACTTCACAGTTGTGAATCCTCTCCAGACAACCTCGAATCTTCCTGTTGCCCTGGTTTGAGCAACCGGAAATTACTTGATCATTGTGCAAGCCAAAGAGCTACGCCAGAATCACTGAGAGTATATGATGCATTGTGTGATGCGCATACTTGGTGCCTTCCAATAGGCATAAATGAATTGAACGTACATGCCCCTCAGAAGAAAACAGGGTCTACAAAATCCAACAACGTAGTAAAAATAAAACAGCTAGGCTCAGAAATGTGGTGCAAATATCCCCAAATTTGACACCAAGGGAAACGAGCCAATTTTTTTTTTCAAAATGAACACCACCCGCACTTAATCGCAGCCTCCGCGTTCAGATAAGCGTTTCAGCTAGCTCGCTTCTAAAGGAAGCACTAGACTCGAGCTTCACTCCTATTAGAGCTCATCAGTAGTGTCTATCCTTGTCCAGCTCACAGTTTGTACTCTGACCCTCGTGTTTGTGAGAATAGCGTACTGACCACGACGCGAGTAATCTCACAGTAGGCATGACCGAATGATCAAATCCGACCGCTGAACCACAACCTTGCATGAATAGTGTTCAGCTTGCCCGATCATTTCCAAAAGAAAATGGAATGAATCGCCCTGTTCTATTCAAGCAATAACCCCGAGATCTACCACTAACCATGCTCAGTTGGTTCAATCAAGAGAGTAACTTTTACCTAACTGAGAAGACCTGATCACGAAGTTATCGATTGGATAAAGCAGAATATTTCTGTTCATCCTCTCGAAATGATCAGGTAAGCTGAGCACTATTTATACAAGGTTGTGGTTGGGCGTTCACATTTGATTATTTGGTCATGCCTATTGTGAGGTAACTGGCGTTGTGGTCAACGCGCTAGTCTCACAAGCACGAGGGTCAGAGTATAAACTGTGAGCTGAACAAGGATAGGCGCTACTGATGAGCTCTACTAAAGGTGAAACTCGAGTCTATTGCTTCCTTTGGAAGCGGGCTAGCTGAAACGTTTATCTGAATGCGAAGGCTGCGACCAAGTGCAGATGGTATTCAATTTCAAACAACCTAAATTCACGAACTTCTACTACCGGGCCAATTTGTGTTGTGGACGAGATTTATTTAGTTTCGGAGGGCAACCGCATAGAAAATAAATGAGTTCGCCTGAGAAACCGGAAAAAAGAACGATAGTTAGCCGAAGACTCTATAAACAGCCTAATGTGGACGATGAAAATTACTCCTCATACGTTCACGGGGATACGAGCCTTGGATGCCTTCTGTTTTCCTGTTAGGATAATCTGTCATTGTCCAGTCCACACGTCATCTGAAGCGTGGTAGGGCCATTTCCAAGTTGGTCCGAGCACTAGAGTACATTTGATAATTAAATACTCAGCTTCATAAACTAACGCAGTGAACTCAAAGCATATCTATATGCAGTTCTTCGACGTACGGTGACCACACAAAAGGAACATGAAAGTTCATCGATCCAAGGTTAACACCGTTACACAGACCAGTACATCTTTCTATACTGCAGCCGTATTCCGTACACTCATTAAGTGCGTTTGTTAATCAATGGCCTTCCCCATGAAGTACGTAACCAAACCATACCGCAGGTCCATATTCTTTGACGACGGCTCGAAACTTTGAAACAACGATTCTCTTGAATGAATTAGGGTGTAAGGTGTAGTGGGTGGACACAACAACAGGAGAGACAAAAACAACACGTTTGCTAGTGGCAAATCAATGGCGTTCTAGATGCTGTTATTGACGTAGAAATCTCAAGAAGTACAGGCCATAGGTTAAACGATGAAAGCTGGAGGCCACAATTTAGCGAAAATAGCGTTCAATAAAGTACTCTTTATTGTCCAACTTGCTGGTTGCCATGCTACGGGCGTGCTCGTGTCTATGAGTCAGAATTCCGGTCCACAACAGCCCCGGTTTCCGCTCACACGTTGGGTGCACTTCGACACAGTTTGTGTGGCCGATGCCTTCTGTCAGGGAGTTTTTCACCCGCCATTCCTCGTCCGTGGGACCGATCTAGTTGCGCGATGGCTCGTCCGCTCGCTCGCGCTGTCCGCGATCTATCCGCTGTGGCCTCTGACCGTATTCTAGACCACGTTGAGACATTCCTCCGAGTTTTGGAGAAACCGCGCCCCTGATCTGGTTCTCCACCCCATTTTCCTCGCCATTTCTCTTCCGCTAGTCCGATCCAGTTAAGCGATGGCTCATCCGGTCGCCCATGCTGTCCCCGACCCGCTCGCTGTGGGATTTTGGACGTACCTCGAGGCTGCGTTGGGGTAGTCCGCCGAAAGTTGAGGTACCCGCACCTCCGATTAAATAATCCACCACAATAGTGACTTGGATACCGAAAATTAGAGAGGCGAGGGCCAGGCTGAACTCTTAAACTAATGTCTGGTTAAGATGAAAATAAATACAGAGAGCAGTAGAAGAAGGTGCAGCAGAAAGAGATAGAAGTTACCGAAGTAAAGCAAGGGAGATGATCATTTGTTTCTGCATACTAAGAACACGGTTGGTCCGACGAATTGCCACAGCCTCTGCAAGTTTTGGATGGTACATTACTTGGAAAGCCGAAGCTGTATCCGTTTTGTGTCCAGTTTCCTTCAGGTGTCCGGTAAAACGCTCAGCGCCAAATGCAGTGAACTAGTAAAATATGCGGCCAGTTTGCTACAATAATGAGGGGGTATCAGTAGTAGACGATTCTTAGTCGATTAATCCCTTATCTAATTCAACGTTCGGTACGGTAGAGAAACCAGACATCTAGAACGACAATGTACTTCATGAAGTATCCACGACATCCCAAGAAAACGGAATGCAAGTAGATGAACTCAAAATTAACAACGTACCGTCTAATAGAAGTTTCGTTTTCTTGTACATCTGCATTTTGGTGTCCATCGAACCAAGTATTTTAGCAATAGGGACAACTTAAAATCCTGTGTATAAAAGTGACTGAAACACCTGACTCGTTTGCTGAGTTTATAAGACGACAATTCATACCTGCGAGCTAGTTCGCTGTGCATATGAGGCTCAATGAAGTTTCCTAGTCGGTGTTGAAGTCCAGAAGTCTTATGGTGTAAAAATTACAATTATAGAACAGCACGCGTCCACTGACGATGATACGACGTTTACCCACTGTCAAACATGAGTTTGGTCTACTCCGTGAGATATATGAGCTCACGGATGGTTCCTGATCTAGGAAGCTCACTGGTCAACGCAACGGTCCCCGGTAGCATGAATCTCCATATTATCCTGTCTACTGTTTTATAGGTCGTATAGCTCCGTATGGGCGACCGGGGTCTGTCATACCAACCAAAAACGATGGCCCAAATGTTTGTGCATGATTGCCTGAAGTCATGACACAGTGAACCATTTTACAGCGACTATTTATATAGTAAATAGTCATTACTATGGAAAACGGATTTCAACTAGCGAGTCTCAAACGGTAAGGCGGCCGCGACCGGGGTATTGACACAGAATCCATCTCTATAGAGTGATCAATTTTGGTGATTTCGGGAATAGTCACTACATAAAAAAAACTATGTATATGCGTGCTAGAGTAGACGGGAAAATCCTCACATACAAACAAGGGAGAAGTTCACGTTAGTGTTGCCCGATGAGTCGGTTATAATATTCAACGACAAGCTCGAAATTGTCTACTGAAAAACTGGCAACAATCAACATCATCCCTACGTTCAACAGCAACTATCAGACCCGTCAATTTGAAAGCTGAGTGCATACACTGTCCTGAAGTGCAACCACGCACTGTAGCCAATGTTTACTCCAGTAGTTTATGAAGACATCTATTGCAGGGTGCACAAGAAGCGAAAATGCGGAAGTAAAAACACAAGTGACAGTATGACATATCCGCGGCACCTCCGAGGTAACATGAAGGATAGTCTAGCAACTTGGCACCTGTGTGTCAAACAAACCAAACACAGCACTCCGATCATCCTTAATAAACGCCGGTGGTCGTGTAGAACCACATGAACAAGTTAGCGTGTTCTATACAATCTTGTCTCGGGAGTAATCAATAATAGCTGGGCCCAAGGAAGCACACGAACACCGATCAGCAGTGTGACGAGCTGCCAATAGGTCATAACTCTGACACCACTCGCAGACAAACCACGAGGTTAACATGGAACACGCGAAGGTAGAAATGAAAAGGGAACGAGTTGTACTGGAAGCTTTCTATTCACGGAATTCGTTCAAACGACACGCACACGTGGACAACCAAAACATCAACATCGGTAACGTTGAAGTGAAAGACAGATGAAGATGGGCCGATAAGCGGACAGATTGAATGGCGCAACAGTCTCATTTCGGCATACGTATATTCTAGCAGAGCAGTGAGAAGCGTTGATGCGCACGATTTATGGCCTGGCAAATTTCTCTGCATATTATCAAGTGCGTACTACAGAACAGGTGATTATGAAGTAGAAAACATGGGTCAAACGTGAAACTAAGTATACAGGGGAAAAACCGCGGTGCTGTCCATAAACTAATCAGACATCGTTGCCACAGCAGTGTAAAACTAACAAACGAGTCTTTCTGAACAGACAGAGGTGGACACCAACGTCTCAGAGCAACTGACTAAGCATATCGTCACAACCGGGGCTTATCAGTTACACAAATAACTGTGAATGTACGGGATCCACGTGGTGATTGTGCTCTAGGAGATGTCTTGCGATTGCTGATGGCGGTGGTCTGCGTGGCGGTTGCCGTGTGTACACATGGATGTCACCTTGTATCTATGTCACATGCTCCCTCACCCATACTGGGATTTATTCCGAGATCCGAAATTTTATACTCTTTCGTTCTGTAGTATTTTTGTCTGCCGATCCCACCCTATTGATTGTCCCGGGACTACAGTTAAGCGTGAGTGAGACGTTCGAAGATATCACGTTTACTTCAACATTGTAAGACAAGATAGTGGTGCTAGGTCACGTACGTGATGAATACTCTTGGGTACCAGCTACAGCAGTAATCAGAAAACGAACTCGCAACCGCATGATTCATAGTCGATCCCCGTATCAGTCTGAGCTATCTCAAGTTTCTTCCGAGTCTTATTGATAAGTTGTACCAAGGCAGAGCACGTATAACGGAGAAATCCCATCGACAACAAGTTAAGAGCACACAGTATGGAGGTTAAAAATTGATTGTGCACTTACCTATCCATATGGTCATCATTTTTTGGCAAATCCATCATAGCTTCCACTACCTGAGCCATTAGCGATGGACTGTGAACACGCTCGCCGGTGCTGGTGAATATGGCTAGACCTTCCGGGCCAGTAGTGTTTCCCATTTGTCGCACACACAGAACATCGCCATCCGGTGTCTCGACTAACATCTGGCAGGACAGGAATTTCAATGATACGTTCGGAGTTTAAAAATGGGTAGAACAAGTGATATAGAACGAATCATGAATGAGATAAACTTTCCGGCCATAGCATGAGGTTTGCACTTGTTAGAGTTCGACAGTAATGCCTATCATTGCTACGCCGGGGATGTAAACACTGATCTACGTTCTCATTAGGAAATAGGGTTGATCAATGTGTAAGTGACCGAATTACCAGTACTGAAGGGTCAGATATATTTGCTTGCGGGCAATGCTGGGTTTGTCCAATCGTTTTGGACTAAGATGACAAATCTGTTATCTCTAACTTTTACTATTATGATAAACGCTCCATAATATTCTATTTCATTTACAGTGGCCGGCAAAGATATTAACATGGGTATACGCCATTGATGAGCTACAGTAGAAGGAAAACTCGAGGTTGGTGCATTTTTTCGAAAGGGATTGGCTAGAGAGTGCGACGGTTATGATCAACTATGAACGGCATCCAACTTATATCAAACAAACCACCGACTAATTGTTAGTAGCCACAACAGTGACCAACAAGTACAACGAATGACCATTTTGATCAGTGAACAGTTTTGATATTGGAGCTATCGACTATGGTCAACAAAACATTGACTGTCTCCGCTCGAATTAACTCGACAATACGTGCTTTACTCGAAAGTGAATAAATCTCATACTTAAATGTGGTTACTCGGCTGAGCCCAATTTAAGGCCAACCGTGCAGTAGTCAACGCACTTGTCTCACGGGAACATGAACAGAAATACGAATTCCAGTCGTGGCCATGAGATGCAATAACGATGAAACACAAAGAATCGTGTGTCTATGTTCGAAAGAAACTAGTGGGTCTGCCTGAGTGTGGATGTTGCCATCAAATGTAAGCAGTGTTCACATCAGATGACCCAAACCTTCAGTTACCTATCGGTAGTGGTATAAACGTTTAAACTGTGGGTTCTGTTGGTTGGACTATCCAGAGTTTGCTACTGACCAGTCGTTCAGTCACTTGATAAACATGTGACAGGAAACAACAACCGCGCTTACTTTAGACAATCAGAAAATCGACAGGGCTAAGTCCTCGTTTTGGATATCCAACCGCGTCCTTCATATCCGAAAATATTCCGGATTATCCTAGCCTCATAAACAGTACACTACCTTGTATGTAAACTCCCGCTTTTTTGAGCAGGACTCTCTCCCATAATGGTTGAAATTTCAAGGATAGTATCAAATGACACGTTGCTAAATTTTTACTGGTCATCGTGACATTCGCTTAAGCAAAAAAGCCTACACTAGCGTCTCTGTTGAACAGCAGTCGAAACACACAAATGCAGATGTCACGACAGATTTCCAAATCAAACAAGAGAAGAGGGTTAAACACGGTGTCGCTGTTATACCCTTCACCAACATAGAGAGAAGACATAATGGGTAACGTCAATACTTTAGTTCATCACATACTGCAAAACGTTCGTTGCGAATAACAACCGAACGAACCAAAATCAATTGTTAACGTCTAAGAGAGGTAACAAATTGCACGAACGAGGTGAATAGTATCAGCTGACCAGTCTAATCCCTCTGAAAACCGACAATATCAAGTTTGTATGATGGAGCTGCCTGATAAGCGAACATCTGGGCTGTATATGCTAAGCTGTATATGCTAGCTCACTGTCGTGCTTGGTTACTTAACTGTGACAATGATTTGATAAATTACTTTAACAAGTCTTTAGCTACGCGTTTAAGCTGACTGCTCCAGAGTTAATAACCAACCAATATCAAACTTGGTAAGTGCAAATACCAAAAACAAGACAGAGTAGAACTGCAAACATGGTGAATGAACGCATGCCAGTGACTGCGACAAGTTGCCACTCCGAATCTCGAAAGCATTATCGTTGAGCAGAAGGGTAATAAGGTCTCAAAAGGGGAGGTGATACCTATCCACTTTACTCAACGGAATGGACAATATCATCTGTTTGTGAAAAAGTCGTTGATGGACAACTCGGTGTTTTTACCTAACTGAAAATAGCCATCAATAAGTAACGTCCGGCGCGGAAAACGTTCAGCTCTTACGCGGAATATGTTACTCGACTACTGCAGGCTGTATAACGTGACTAATCGATCAACTAACCGCACATTTCGAGCGTTCCCGAATACGCGCCGGCGAACGGTAGTGCTACTCACAAAATCACCCCATTTGACGTGGACTGACTGATGGAAACAACAATGAGTAAATACAGCAAGTCTTGTTAACTTCAATACGAGTAGGCCACACGGCCAGCCCATAGAGCAAAGCCGAACCCACACAATATCAATGCACTCATTTTGTCAGCGGCAATCTAGCACTCTTCTGACATCGCAGCTTGGCAAGAAAAGTAGTTGATTTTCTTGTTGATTTCTCACCAGCAACATTACCAGTTGAAGAGGCGGCACCACCTAAGCACGTGAAGCTGTCCAGTCTCAAGCAGGTTGTCTGCAACATGGGGGTGCGAATGGATGATGGACACTCGAGAGCTGTCTGCCCACATACATCCTGCCTGCGACGGCATCACACATTCATCTACACAGATCAACGTATTCCTCTGGAACTTCTCTGCGAAGGAGACAATTCCAGAGGATATTACCACCAACTGAATCGAAGGAAATCTTACGTCTAAAAAGATTGACCGTCGGCTGTCTCTAAGAGTGCCAGGTGAAAATGTGATCAGTGAATCTTTGACTGGATCAGAAGCCTTTTTGTTCTTCACATACGTGGCTTTTCCCAGGTTTGATGCACTGACGCTATATAGGGGCAGTAAGTAACTTGGACGCAACAAACACTGGACTGACGCCTCTGTAGGTCCCCTTATTAGAAACAGAAATAACCGTCGACAACTAAAAATCACGAAGCATATCTTTGGTTTCCCGAACCGTCCTGGTACCAATCACTCTTCACTGACCCTCAAAAGGGAAAGAGAAAAGAGATCTGACCCAGGAACGTTGTGGAGCTTCAACAAATTAGAGACACTTGTACCTACGAAATATGGCAGTCTGGAACACGGTAAATGACCAATCGGGTCCCGTTATTCTAGAGTGTGGTTGAGGCAGCAAAAATGTTCCTCAAACTGTGTAACACAGCTGTCAGATCGACGCCACCAGTTAGTAGCAAATGAACCATATGTTTCGCACACAGTCTTACCCCAACGCGACGTTCAACATAACCACGAATCAGAGAAGATAGCATTCTGCTACTACCAGACAGAAAGGCTTATTCTATCCCTTTTGATTGCTTGAGAAAATGATACCTACAGCCTCCGCCCAATTCCGCGTTTAACTCCTTCAAGGCTATTATCAAATTCAGAACTAGGCAACGTGGAATGACGCTATCTGATGAAGCTTAACAATGTGACAAAAATCCAACTCTGTCGTGACTGAATACCTCCTTCGAAACGGATCCATTCATAGCAAGCAATTATACTTGTTGCAACTTATTCCCGTGGTTCGCTAGGTTCTGGCACCTCAAATGAAGTGTTTGTAACTCATGCGATAACCATTCTTTACGCCCTCTTAGTTCAAGTTTCAGTTGTCTCGGATTAACGAGTTTGTATTTTCTGAGCAAGTGATAAAACAAAATTGGCACGTACAACATGATCTCAGTCTAGACGATTGTTCTAAAATACACAATCGTCTTAGGTAGAATGGTATCACTTGTAACTGACTGTTATATCAACGAGTTTTATTCATGACTGAGACATATGACGGTCTCCATACGATACAATACTTCATCGCGAAATGGTACTCGAAACAGAGGGGTATGAGAAGCAGATATTTACAACTTCTACCGTTGTTAATGTGCTCTGCTAGGGAATCAAGCACAGCACATAGCCACTTCCTTTCCAGAACAAGATGATTAACTTAAAGAATCAAATCGCTCGCTAGTGCGATGGTATCTGAGCGTTTGGTCTGCTTCGGAAGGTCAATGATGACTTCGATAGACTGACTGGTTTACTTTTTGTTAAATACTTTGTTAAATTTGGAAAATTTGTGTTAATTGGGCTGCCTATGTGATAAAACGGAATGACAACGTCTCATGATACACTGTGGTCCCCTTGAACACGGTCAAGAAATATCCGGACGTATCAATTCCTAATAAAAGAATCCAGAACACAAGTAAATAGAATGTTTTCTTTTTGGAAAAGTTTGCAACATAATCCTTCTCTATAATTTCCCCCTCTCACTTCTGTCAGATTGTAATGAAGAGTTGTCATATTTGGCAGTAAGTTAGGTTACCGTTTCAGCGAGTAAGTAAAAAAACTGTTCATAAATGCGAACAGGGTCCATAAACTCCATGCACGAAGATTTGCTTTCAATAGAAACATGCTCATCTTAGATTTCATCGGCATCCTTGGTAATGACGGCTTACCGACCAGCCGACATTCTCTCCACATTACAAGCATCGTTATCCAAAGGGTTTTGATGAAGTCACACAATAACCTACGTATTTACCCATTGCTTGAACTTGAACAAAAACGGAACACTCACTTCAAAACCCCAACAGCCGTTGACATGGATATTTTTATGGTCCAATTTACGAACGAGCTTAACCATTCCTCTTAACTAGCGTCAAGAAGCCGGTGGATTTTCAGAGTGAACTCCCTGCAGAGCCATGTGCACAGTAATTATTTAGTTGAACTCTTCATAGGCTGACCACTGTTGGTTCACTAATCCGTGGTTGCTTCTTGCTCCACTGACACGTTATCCGTAGGAGTCTGCGCAGCTTTTTGAAATGCTCCCACTTCAGTAACATACTTTGAGGGTATCCTGTCTTCACTCAAGTTCATCATTTGAACCGTCTCACTCTCCTTCTCGAGGACAGAAATGTACATTCATCTGCACTTGTGTGATAGGTACCTTTGTTTATGACTGACCCCATGACGTTAGGTGGTTATCCCAGCTATGTTCAGACTAAAGTCAGGCCAACGCATATTTACTCGTCATGAGCTCGCTCAGTCACCAGTGTCCTCGTACTGTCCGGTGTACGGTAACATCTACCTGCGCCCATGAATACAGTAAACGGCGTGTCTTTCCTGACGCAAAACGTGATGGAGAACGTGTATTGTCGCGAGCGCAATGCAGCTGATTAACCCGAGCACCGAAACTGTTATAGGTGGTTCCGTGTACATTTATTGTAAACTGTCTCTGCTGGAAAGAAATGAGGAAGCTAAGATGATAGCTGTTGAGAGGCAGTCCGTCAAAATGTGACAAGCAAATGGGAAAAAAGGAGGACATAACCTTGTACGAGCAGTGGTTGGCCTATGTTCGTAAAAGCATGAAATTGATTAGCGAAGCACGAAAAACTACCAATACACTATGGGCAAATCAGAACAGTTGCAAGCTGAGCATTAACGGATGAAGGATAAAAAGCAGGACGACCGAATATACAAACGAAAATAACAAAACATGGGGTGATGTCTAGCGAGGTGGTAGAAACGGTGTAAAATATTGGCCACACTTCAAATAGTGTTTCGTTTGTCAGAGTTAGACAAATAAGTAACAAATCTGTCATCAGGAATGTTAACAAGGATTCAACTGGACGCTCTGTCTTCAAACATGATGTTTGCAATATAAACACCCTGGAAGCCACCATTAGTATATTCTAACATTATCGATCGATATACTGTTCCCTACTTTCCATCGTGTTCTGCGAACTAATCACGAGGCGACAACTTCTGTTCTGTGAATTACCCACTCCATAATTAGTTGTACCTTCTGTGAACCGACCGAATGATCAGGAGTTTAACTTTATGTCCTCATCACGTCGGATAGGATACACAACAAAATGAGAAGTCAACCTGTTTTGGGAGAAAAGAGGAGGGAAGTTTAAAGTAGAATCAAAATGGTGCACAAGACCAGCTAGGTTGCTTCGCACAACACGCCGGAAAAGCTCATGCAATAATTGGGGTTCAATATGAACTACGAGATTTTAGGAGACAGTTGAGGCAGGTGACAATGGGCATGTTCTATAAATAAGGGTGGAAAAAGCGCGCGAAAATACTACCTGATCTCAATGCTTATGGACGTGAGCTACGGCTTAATTTCTTGTGCCTGCAAATGCAGTAGTTGGTTTAAATGTTTAATGCCCTCGTCAGGTTGAAAGCTGTGGTCACAAGACATTAGCATTACTCCGCACAGGTTTGCAAAATTATGTACACATTGAGTTGGGACCCCCATAACTAACGAACAAATCTCGAATGAACCGGTGGCCCTCACTAACATCACTCGAAAGTGTTTTTTATAAGGAAGAAATTGTGCGACTATCTCGACTTCATCTGAAAAATACCATCTTAGAAAGTCCCAGAAGAAAGCTAAGCATGATCGATCTTTGGGTTTCGAACATTTAAAGAACAGCGGTTACCAATGAATCTGGGCATATCAATAAATGCGACAGATAAATAAAAAAAAAAGTTTTCCGGATAATTTGTGTAGGTTGGTGGAACAACTTTGTGCACCGAATTGACGAGGGCAAGTACAAATCACGCGAACTTACAACATCACGCCCACAGGTGTCATCAGTAATCGCTCGTTTGTCAGTAGTGTTCGCAGATCCTTTTAATCCATCATCACTACCCCCCGAATCAACAGGCCCATGATCGTCATCCGTCACTAACAAATCCGCGCCATGAACAACCAAATCCATATCAACTGTGCAGTCCACAGATGACTGGTCCGGGTGATCCCATGGCTGTTTTGAGGCCACATAGCTCGATGATATTGGGTCTGAATGTGACTTGTTTGCGGTATTGCCATCGCCGTCCAGCTCATCAACAGTGGTAGCTGTGACGACGACTTCATCCGCAGGAGGAGCTGCAGGTACTAGGGTTTCCTCTTCAGTTAGAATGTAAGCATTGGCATTTGCTAAGTCACCACTGATGGCGGCCATACGCCCGACAGACGAGACGAGATCGAACTGAGTGGTCTGGTAAGGGCAAAAATTAAACCAAACGGGATTCAGTGGTATTTCAAATGAATAACGTTATAAACTAGTAACAAACACAACACGAACGTACCAACATTGCCTCGCGAGCATCCATGTAACCTTTTCGTTCAGCAATGTCCAGTGGTGTCATTTCAAACTTATTCTGTAGGCGCGCATCAGCGCCAAATCTCATTAGCATCTGTACCACTGGTGTGTGGCCTCTTTCTGCAGCCCAATGCAAGGCGGTCATTCTCAGCATATCCTTGGCTTCTATTTCTGCACCATTACGCAAAAGTAGCTCGACGATGTCTGCATGACCTTCCTGTGCGGCTAAATGAAGTGGCGTCCTATCCACCTTGGTCCGAGCGTCACGACTGATACCAGCACGAAGTAGGGCTTCACAAGAGCTCAAATGTCCGTTCATTGCAGCGAAATGAAGCGGTGAGATTCCAAGCTGCACGAAAACACGGTTAAAAATCAAGCGCAGATGTGAAAACTATGAGAAACTAGGGTACGTCGAATATACATAAGCAGGAAGGGATAGTGAACCCTTTGAAGTTTTGGCTAGACAAGGTCGGCATAGTAAGAAAACATGAGACAATGACAAATTCAGCCCAGTTATACAGTTCATTCTTTATCATTACTCTCAACTCTTGCTTTCGTCACAGTCGTTATTTGTGCACAGCTGTGGAAACCGGATGCCTCTGCACACCTACGAAACATGGTCAGTTTTTGAGAAAGAAGCTTAGCAGGAGACGCACAACATTGAAAGATACTCTTCATTTTTAAATTACACGCAATTTGATAGTTCTTAACGTAGGTTCTAGGATTTCTCTAGAAAAGTGTATAACAACAGCCGCAGACGACCAGGGCAACAGGCACAAAATTACAGCCGTCAACTACAATCAGCTTCAATCAGTAACACAGCATATACTGGGCCCAGTCGGAACGCCCATTAGAGCCGAATGGTGGACTACTTATTGCACCGCTTACCAGAGACATGTGTAGACCGCAATTAAAAAGCGATGTTAGATGCTGGGTCATCATTACCATCACCATACAGCACTAAATCAGCGATAAGCGAGACGAAACCGACCTACAGTGTCAAGCCTTTTGGTAAACGAGTTCATTTTTCCACACCAGATCAACATATGTCTACCTCGTACCTTACGCCAGTCGGTCGTGGCATCGGCGAAGTGTTCGATGTGGTATACAACTAGCTGGTATCCTTAGTATATGACCTAAATAATTAGGTCTGTGCAAAATTAAAGAACAAATGAAGGAACTCGTTTAGCAGGCAATACAAAATGCCCACTTTCCAACCCTTGCCTTGTGTACCTGTTGGTGCCACGTGAAGTGAGTGATTGAAAGCAGATTTCGAGTGTCAAGTACCTCAAGACGGCTCATTTTTTCCACGTCAGGCGGTCAGGTTTCTCAGCTGTAAACTAGCGCAGCTCTTGCAGCCGCTTGATATAAGCGAACCTGAAGCCTCAGGGAAATGACTGTCTTCAAAGGTTGGTGAGAGATCGGCGAATATTGTCGTAGCCTTAGAGACATGAGCTCCTACTTCATTCCTCACACCACAGCTGTTGCCGATGCAAATTTCTAACCAAGAAAAGCGGTCAACCACCACCCAACACCCAATCTACTTCATCGTGCGTGTTACAGAAATACTTGGAACTTTGATGATATCAAGTATTTAGGAGGACGCGAAATAGTGTCTAGTAATGAAAATTGTCCAACAACAGCAGTGTCATCAGCAAAGTCAATATCAGTCAGTCTTCCACCAGATGACGCTGACAGCATGTTTCGTTCACAACAAACCTGAGTAAAAATAACGGAGTGGCCAGTTTTGACGGACACCGCTACTGAAGCTGTTGGACGGTTCACCGTCGACCCTAATCTAGGCCGAAATAGGGGAGTAAAGCGCCGACAATGCGTTTAAATGTTTTTTCGTTACATCCTGGCGTCTGAGCAATTCTAAAAGTGCATAACGGCCCACCGAATCGAACACACCTCTGTAATCGAGAAAGATGACGGTTGTTGGCTGGCGACAAGTATGACTTTGATTCGGAATTTGGCGAAGGGAAAAACTGAGCGGCACATTCTCGATCAAAACGAAAACCTGCTTGTTCTTAACTGAAGTCCGTTTCCCGAACAGCAGCGAGTCGAGTGGACAGAGTGGACGCTGAAAATTCGGCAATGACTGACACATCATCATCATCATCATCATCATAGACCGCAATACATTGGTGGTTCACATTAATGCTTAACTGCCATACAACCATGAAGAAAAAGCAAACCCTATATAGGAAGAGAGAAGGGAAAAGTAGGGGACGATAAGGGACCCAACTACTGAAAATGACTACGTATATATTCAAAACATTCAACATCAAGGAGCCTACACCTTGCAAACAAACAACCGAGTTGCAAGTAAGAATAAAGCGTCATCAGTAAGACAGCTTCCTTACGGCTTTCACTGCCACGCGTCACTAAATGCACTCATTTCACAGACAACTCGGCCAAACAACGACAACGTTCACACCGCTGAGCTCGATTAGCCGCCATCTCATCTAAAGTCTCCAGCCATCGACTCTGTGAGTCGCGAGGGCCCTAGCCCGGGAGACGAACACGACCCATAGTGGCCAACCCCTTGGCGAACGACTTCATTTCCCTACGCCAGGTCATTAGCTGTCCACCTCGCACCTTACACCAGTCGGTCGCAGTGTCAGCGAACAGTGCTCAGTGTGGAAGACTAGCTGGCATCCTTAATACGTGACCTAACCATCTAAGCCTGTGCAAACGTAGGAATTGAACAAAAGAACTCGTCTGACAATCACTACCAAACACCCGCTTCCTAACCTCCTCGTTACTTACACGCTGGTGCCCACCCAATACGAGCGATTGAACTCAGACATCGGTGGTCAAATACTTGAAGACGATTCACGTCTTCTACCCTGAGCGGCCAGGTCTCGCTGCCGTAAAGTAATACGGCCCTCACCGTTGTCTTATATACACGGCCTTTAAGCTTCAGAGAAATACCTCTCTGTCGCCAGAGATGCCTCAAATTAGCGAATACCGTCTTAGCCTTAGAGATACGCGCTTCTATTTCATTCCATACACCGCCATTGACGTCGCCGCTGATGCAGCTTCCCAGGTATACAAACCGGTTAAAAACCTCCATGACATCATTATCTAACATCAAATTTACATGATCACGGTAATCCTGCAGAAGCACTTTGAATTTTGAGGCTGCAAAGCGCATTCCGAAGTATGTAGCAGAACGCGAAATAGCGTCTAGCATCGCTTGTGCTGCTTGAAAGTTGTCAAACAGCAACACCTTGTCGTCAGCATAATCAAAATCAATCAACCTTTCACTAGGTAGGAGGTCCACGCCGGCATCTGATCCAGCAGCTCCATTACATTCAAGGGTCGAAATACAACAGTGGATCTTACTTTTAGTACGTGGTTCTAAATCAATCAACCAGGGTGCTACATCGTAAAGTTGTGACGTTAACATAATGGAAACAGATCAGCTAAATTGGCGATGAGAGTGTTCTGCCAAGCGTTCTAACCTGTTAGACCTATTATGAGTGGGTGCGCCGTCCGACTGGTTGATAGCTCCAGTGGTAGACGGATGACCTGGGTCAGTAGTGCGGATAATTGTGAAGAGTCTACCGGCGTTCTTCATGGTGACAGCGATCTCCTGTTCATCAACCTTTTCAGTAGGTTAAGCTTCGCTATCGATCAGGTTACGATTCAGCTTTCAGCCTGTCATATGAATTGGTTACCTGAGCTGCCATCATCATTCTTCAGCGGCACAATGCGACAGACGGTCAGTCGCCATACGAAAAGATGAAAACTTCACTGGAACTATTACTGGTTGAGATGAAACTGCTGAGATAGCATTGCGCGAGCGATGACCCCAAGCGAACTGTCTGCAACAAGAAAAAGTCAGGAACCACCTAATTTTTAGGGATGTGAAGCATATTCAATATAGACCAAATCAGCTTAGATAGTTCAACATGTTCTGCACGCTATCTGCAAAAGTAAGGTAGTGTCACCCGCACGCTCAACACTTATCGAACTTTAATCCGGCAGAAGATTTAGTTACCGGTCCTTGGAATTTCCGTGTACCTCTCCAGGACCGTCTGTCCTGGAGAGAATAACCGACAATCGGATCAAGAACAGAGTTTAGAAACAAGAATATCACGACCGTTAGGTCAGTAAATGAACACCGATATCTCAGTTAAAACACGACCCATACATCTGAGATTACATCAAGGGCCCATCTGTTCTTCTCCTATTTCATCCCCACTATTTTAGGAGCCACCGCATTGCGACACTCATCTTGGATGGGGCGGAAATGGGGTTAACACCTTTGTGGCTAGCGTATGATATATAGGAACCTTTTTGAAGATAGGAATGATTGCAGATAAACACAAAGCACCTGTTCCGTCTCTCACATGGTATAGAAAAAGTTACGCCAGTTCGAGTGGTATCAACCGCCATCAGTGAAAAAAACTGGAAGAAGGTCCAAACCTAGGAAATGTCTATTCTTCGCTCATTTTAGCTACCGATCAACTTCAGCTTTCAAAGGGGGTTGTCGGAAATGTCTCCAACAGGCACAATAACCCCGATGTCTGCAGCTGAATGAGTTGGATTAGGTGAAGTGAACTGCTTCTCAATGCTTCGTTGACCCGCCATGTCCCCAAAACAGCAGTAAATATGCGCATTACCTTTTCCACATAATCCTATTAAATCCTGGTTAGTGGCTAGCAAAACCACGAATCAGATAACACTGTACCTATCATCACTATCACCCACAACACACTGACGGAGCTTAATCAACACACAACCAAGAACAGAAAAAAACAAGTCCTAGTCAATAAGCAAAAGAGGTATCAGGAGTGATATCTGAGCCTCTGAGCCAAAACGCGAACGTACAAGATCAGGGTATTTACCAAGCCAAAAGCAACAGTACGATGGCATCCGCGAAACAACCTTCTCAAGGCTTTTACTGCCTTGCGTCATCACCTGTATTTACTCTGTGGGCGACTCAACCAAACAACGGCAACATTCACACTACCGAACCCATGCAATTGCTTCTTCCTGTAGGGATCACAACTACAGACACTGTGAGTTATGAGGACCCCACTCTAGGAGACGAGCGCGGCCTCAACGGCTAAAATACTGGTGACTGTCTTCATTTATCCACACAATTCATCAGTTACCTATCCAGCATATTAGATCAGTCACCTGAGATGTGCGTGAAGTGTCCGGGGCAGCATATGATTGATTGAAGTCCTTATTGGGTGACCCAATCAGCTAATTCTACTTATCTTTGAACACTGAGCAAACGAACTTGTGGTGCCTGTTGTAGTGCCGGTGGTCGGTTCACGTTGTGGAGTGGAGAGAAGAAATGATATTACTACCATAAGCCGTTCAAGTAAAGCGCTACCACTATCGCAAAAGTCTTTTCATTATTCCGCAGGATGAAGTGTACCGGAAACCGCATCCTCTCGATCTCTGGAGAGCACCATTCAAAAAGCAGCATATCAGTGATCATGGACCTTCATCAAGTCCAGCTTTCAAAATTTAATTTAGATTTGACTGTTACACGGAACGAACACTTGCACCGGAAGTACCCAAGGTTATTAATTGTGCGGTACTACTGCATAAACCTACACTACAATTATCGCAGCGATATCGCCTATGCTCGTTACACCCAGAGATAGACCGAAAAGACCAGTACACTAGTAGGCAGGTTCCAATGTCTCCGTTTCGATCTGCTCAGTGTTGTGAGTTCACATCATGACGTAATAACAATCTCGCGCGTTTACTTTTATATTTGCGTTTCAGATACATGCTTGTCGGGTTTCTTGTTCACATCTTTTGTTACCCATTTCAGCTCTCACACTCGCTTGTGAAATGAATAAAGTCTGGGTTTCTGGCCTTTCGTCGTTCTGCCTTACACATCTGCTGATGCCTCAACACTTTTGTCCGACCGCTTACAACAATTTGTCCAGTCTACGCGCAATTCCTCCAATGAGTCGTCTTTTTAACTCCGACAGCATCGGCGTTAAACCCAGTGCAACAGACTCCTCAAAACAATGGAACCATTGATGTCGCGCTTGTTCCAGCTTCCTATGGTCCACTGAACACCTCCAGCTTGACAAACTGGATACACTCATCAGTTTCATCTCGTCATCAGTCTTCGAACCTACCTTCGAGTGTGTAGCATTTCGAGTACCCATATTTATTGTACAATGTTTACGTTCGACCTAAAAATGAAAATTCCGCTCGACGCCTGCTGGCTACCGCCAAACAAGAGGATGGCCAATCACTTGATCAATTTACTCAGCACCAACAAAGCCTCGACTTCGGGGCAAAATCGTAACGACGCCATCCGAGACGCTTTTCTCAGATAAGACAAGGACTTCTATGGCAAAAGTTAATAGGTTTTCAAACGGCCTTTGACCAGGCCAGATCATTCGAAATGACCGAGAAACAAAATCTGTTACCATACTTCACTGAATCCGGCGAACTCGGCACGTACCGCCATGACAAACCCAAAATATCCCGAACTCAGAAGAAATCGATAAGACAGTCGTTGCCGTATCCAACGCCATGCATTTCTTTTGTCGACATGACAAAAACCCACGCCATAAATGCCCTGCTAAGGATATGCTCCGGATACGGTGAAAAAAGAGCCCTTTCCGGGAAGTTCGCTTGTCCGGTCGTCCAAAGAAATCTGCTGACCTCAGTATTTGTTCCTCGACTTCCACTATTACAACGGCTGTTGCCCTCCCTCTAGTGCCTTTCTAGATCCACTGTTCCTTTGAAAGTAAATGGAGTTGACTTTGTGGTCCTGGTGAACCGTCATCAGCGATACAGCTTACTTACAATTTTCATTCCACCGCGTCATTAAGCGCACTCAATGCGCAGACAACTTGGCCAAACAACAACACTAACACCATTGATCTCGAGTGGTGCCATCTCACCTAACGTCTTCAGTCGCCCACTTCCTGAGTCGTGAGGTCTCCAGCTTGTGAAATGAAATAGTCCTACAGTGGCCAACCCCTTCGTGAACGGCTCCATTTCCCTACGCCAAGTCATCATCTGTCTACCCAGCATCTTAGGTCAGTCGGTCGCAGCGTCGGCAAAGTGCTCGATGTGAGAGACGACTAGCTGGCATCCTTAATCATCTAATATGAGGAGTGAGCAAAAGAACTCGTTTGAAAATCATTATCAAATACCCGCTCCCAACCTATCCGTTGCTCCTCTGTTGGTGCCACCCGATTTGGTGAGCGAACGCAGACATCAAATTAGAGACCAAATACCTCAAGACGGTTCACCTCTTCTACCCTGAAAAACCAGGATTCGCTGCCGTAAAGTAATACAGCCCTTACTGTTGTCCTACATACGCAGATACCGCTCTGTTGTCAAAAGTGCCCCCAAGGTTGACGAATACCGTCTTAGCTTCAGAGATGCGCGCTTTTGCTTCACTCCCTACATCTCCATCGCCGCTAACGCAGTTTGCAAAGTATAAAAACCGGTCAAAAACCTCCACGATTTCATTATTCAATAATAAATCTACGTATTAACAACAAACTTGCAGAAGCACTTTGAACTTTGAGGCTGCAAAGGCATTCCGAAGTACTTAGCAGAACGCGAAAGAGCGTCTAGCATTGTTTGTGCTGCTTGGAAAGTGTCAAACAGCAACACCTTATCGCTGGTATAACCAAGATTAGCCAGTCTTTCACCAGGTAGAAGGTCTATGCAGGCATCTTGTGAGTGTCGCAAACAGTCCCCATTATTTCGTCTATGGTGAACGTGGGCAGCCTTGACATACACTGCTCATGGTGCTGAAACTGTCACAGTTCACCATAAATCCTAATCTGAGCTGACGTGTCGGAGTGAAGTGGCGACAGTGAGTTCCTATACTTGGTCAATACACCCTTACCTTTAATCAACTCTAAAAGTGTAGATCAATCTACCGAATCGAAAGGACGCTCATCCAGAATTTGACAGAGTGGAAATGTGATCTGCACATCCCCGCTCAGGGCCATATCCTGCCTGCTGTTCCCTAATGTCTACCTTCCGAACTGCAGTCAGTCGACGAAGTATAGTGGATGCCAGCGCACAAGTAGTGACGAGTCGAACTAACCCCCCCCCTATGGTTTTCGCAAGAACCCCCGATACCCCTCTTTAATATGGAAACTACTATCGCATGATCCCAGCAGGGAGGGACCGTCTCCGTCGTTCACACAAGCTGAAACAATTGAGTGGAGACCTCTACAAAAGCCTCCTCACCTCCTTTGAGAAGTGCCGGCACGAAGTCATCTGGACCAGCAGCCCTGTTAGGTTTGAGAGCCAAGATGCAATCGCGCACCTCAGTTTTACTGGGTGGTTCCAAGTCTACCGACCAGGGCACCACATTACAAGTTTGTGGCGACAACACAGTAGAAGCAGGAGGCCGGCTAAACTGACCCCCAAAGTATTCCGTCCACCGCTCCAACCTTCTGTACTTACCATAGATAAGTGTACCATCTGTCTCGTTGACAGCTTCACTGACAAGCGGTTGCTTGGGATCAGTGGCACGGACAAACTTGAAGAGTCCTATGAAGTAAAAGCAGTCCTCACTTCCTTAACTTACCCATTAACCAAGCCTCAAGATCGGCCTGTAGGCTAGGTTTCAGTTTCATACGGATATCCCCCCCAACTTGTTATGTGAACTGCCAGAAGCAATGTTCCGTATGGTCTCTAACAAATCAAATGATTTCTCAGAGATCCAATGTTTGTTCAGTCCATGTAACCTAGAGCCACATGCTGCTGTACCTCCTTCTCGAATGGCCTGTGAGATTTGGGTCCAGCAGCTATCAGGATCTTCGGAGTTAGAACTACTAAGATAACCTTCTAAGCTGGTTTGATACTTATGCATTATCGACGGTATAGACAGTTTCCTGTCAACTGGTCGTTACTGTCGGTGCGGTCGTTGCTCAGCAGAATAGAGAACGAAACGACAACGTGCTAACGCATGGTCGGAATCCAAATATGTGCTCCAGTAAGAACGACAGTCCTGAACAGAGCACTGCCACTTATAACTAATAGCTGCGTGATCTATCTGAGAGCAGACCTGATTCGGAGAAGGAGGATGCTAAGTATGACAATGACGTGTACCGTGTCCAAAGCTAGTGCTGTCTAAAAATAGTTTGTGCTCAACGCACAGTTGAAACAATCTTCCTCCATTATCCGGACGGTGTAATGCTATCCAAACCTGCCACCTAAACAAGACTCGGCCTTACCAAGGAAGCCGAAGTGGACTTTCATCTCTGGTCAGAACGACTATATCAGAGCCGTGTATCGACCGAACGAGGGCAGTTAGATTTGAATAAAACGCGTCCTTGGAACTAGGATCACTAGTCAGTTGGAGCAAACACAATGAAGCTATTTCCGGGAGTTTTGCGCCTAGAGCTGGCCTTAACAGAACCTGCCAAGAGGGCGGCACAAATTCGATTGCTAACAGGAACCCAATTTATCCCTGCGACTGCGGCCGTCGTACAGAGGGCTACACCAACTCGTGTAACCGGTAGTGGCGGTCGTAGAGTCACCCAAAGTGTATAACCAGTATCAGAGAAACAATGCAGGTGCTGTTAGTCCTGTGAATTGACTACTCTCCTGGATTCCAGTCTCCGAAATGCAGCAGACATCGATATTGTACCTAGTTACGTTACAGATCACATGCCTTGTTTTTTGGTTGGTTAAAGTCTTCCTCTCAAGCGTTGTCTTCTCACTCTCTCAGTCTCTCTTCGCGAACCTACCCGTTACACACGTGAAACAAGCGACATTTTCCACCCTCACTCTGAAGTAATTACAAAAGAGTCTGTATGCCAACAACTCACAGACGGAGAGGTAGAAAGAGTACCCACATATACACAACCGTTGGGCTCCGCGAGACCTGCTGTCCAGAGGCATACGGTCAGGCGAAATGGTAGAAAACGTTGTCAATCATACAATGTGTCCAGAATGACCTACGTTAAGTTCTGCCAATCATGTATGAGTAAGAATGGAGAATCATGAATCAATGTCTACGAACCTTAAACAGTTGTCGTTGACAAATTGCCATCTGAAGCCTCCTGTGAATTCGCGTTGCACAATCTTATTCTGTTTCATGGAATTGAGAGCGAAGCCACGTTGTTACCAAAAAAGCAGATAATTGTAACCACTGGAGCAAGGTGTGTGGGCAATTAGAACTACACACAAGCGGGTCACCCACATTCTGCAGGATGCACAAACTTAGTCAGGACATATGCCCACGGCTTATTCGAATCATCCATCATCACCCTCAAGATGGATTACTAGCTGTGTTTCAACCGTCAAAAGTGAGTGGCACTCAAAATCTGAGCCCGATTTTCCATGGACTACAAGGAAAGCACGTTCCTGGGGCTGACCGAGAACGGGAACTTCCAAGTTATGAACGGGCACGAGGCCCGATTGAAAATGAGTGGCCAGAACTACCGAACACCGACACGTTAGTCACCCGCAAACATGACATCAGTGAGAGTACATTCGTTGGAAAGTAAACCTCACGGCAGCAATGCGTGACTTGGCTTATTAAAGACCTCCTGGGGCCTGTCCATATTAATTCCATCCCTGAATCGAGATTACTGAGTTAGGTTTCTTAATGGAGATATACTAGCGGCAGCGCTTCGGGGGTAGTAACTAAAGAAAAACAGTGTTTGCGACCTACGAGTCCATTGTGATCGCACTAGATCAGAGCGCATGATCGACCGTACGGGGTTTCCTTCCAGGTCAGATCATGTGGTACATGTGACAGAGTTGTCCAACAAAAGAGGCGGATGGCCCGCAACACAAGACTCTTAGGTTCACCTCAACCCGAAGCTCCTACACCCCAGACTTCAGAAAACTGGACGTTTAGAGATGGCTTTAACAGAACCTAACAAACCAACAGCGCAAAGACCACTGCTAACACGAATCTAATTCACTAAGGCGGCTGAGACCACGTGAGACCAAGTGAGTGATCGGTATCTGGTATGGGTGCTTTCAGTTCGACGCTTCGATCGCTGGTTTTTGAAATGCAGCACGTTTCGACACCCAGTGAGTAAACATACGTGCAAAAAAGGTTCACTGACCTACCTGCTCTAGATTGTGAATTATGAAAGCATCTACACTAATTCGCATTCTACACCTAAGTAAGAAGTGAAGGAAATGAGAGGAAAGGGCTACCGTGATCAACCAGATCTGCTGTGGAATCTGCAAGGCATTTAACAGAAGCAGGGGCTTAGAGTTCCAGAATGCTAGTGACTAGAAAAGTGGGGTGGTCAGGAACATTAATGTCTTCGCCTATTCACCCTGCTGCATACAACACACTGGGAGCCACGCCTTACATTTGGTGGTTGTCTTTTATGTCAGCAGAAACCCGATGAATAACGACAAAGACGAAATGAACTGACCGGTCTGATTCCGGTAATGGATCCGTGTACTATTCACTGACCATCGTCGGCATTTCCATTGTGCAACCGGACTGGGTGATTATGCTAATGGTAGGTATCGGTATGCCAAATAGCTCGGGAACGTCAGTCTACGTAATAAGAAGACAACTCAAATAAATGGAGTTGAAAAACTGTTATCATACCGAACACTTGGACAAAGCAAGCGGAGTGTGAAATGATCTACAGGTTATAGAGCTCACCCAGTCAGTTGTGAACGGAGCGCCACTATTCATGAGGCTCTTGACTTCTTCCACATCTCCATTTTTGGCGGCATCTAATAAACGTTTACCAAGATCGACCAAGGAAAACGCGTGGGACACGTGTGAAAAAAGTCGGGGGTCGTTATGAGGCAAAGGAATGATATACTGGTTCATCCTTATGAATTGATTCAAAGGCAAAGTCTCAGGAGGTCGTATATTCAGAAAGATTCTCAAATTACTACGTGCCTAAGGACCCTAACAACGTAGAATAACATCGAACGTGCCACGGACAAGCTAGGTGTTATCCGACAGCACCCATTGGACGAAGATGTGCGAATTGATCTGAACCAATCAAAGATCAGCCAGCCGCCAAAATTCCTACTAATGATTTCAGTTCCGATCAATTCAGTGTTCTTCAGGAAAAGATGAGTTTAGTTCCTGAGACGGAGCAGCTTGGAACGAAGTTGTCAAATTTCCTCAATCGGTGAGTTTCTTGAGGTATCCGTAGTGTCTGCAGTTCATAGTTGCTTTGTAATTCATTTTTGTTTGTTTTTAAGCATACCGTTTCGTTAACTACATCTGCACACTTGTTCGGGAGCATCATCATTTTTTCAATTTGATCGCCATCAAGAATGAAGGGGAGATTCCGCGCAAAGTCTCCGCCTTCTTCATTCGCGTCGATTTTCAGGCTGCTGAAGTAGTCGCAGGGTAAAGTTTTTTAGCTCCGCATATCTGTTGATATATCGACGCTGAACGTTCATCGTCCCACGTCGCATGTGGAGTTACCCATCAGTTGTCTTCCGAACCTACCCTCTGGCGCTTTCCTTATTTTGGGTGATGGCCCATCCGATTCAGCGACTTCCGGCGTGTCAGTGAGCCATTCCATTTTTTGATACGTCTTAATTTTATTCGTATTCGTACCTTTTGTGCACATCACTTACTGCTAAAGCTTCTTTTGTTGTTACCATATGTTGATTCATTGTACCACTACACACCCAGTGCTGCTCAATGTTGCGGTAGAAACCTGCAGCCAGAAGTGGAAGATGAACTTATTTAGACGGTGGATGGAAGGTGTGTTTTTATACCTCGATTGCAGAAGAGTGAAGATACCGGTGAAATCACCACTGTAGTTGATCTAAACAGTATATGGAAACTCAAGTGTGAATAGGAAGTCGGAACCTGTTGAGAAGGAAAACAAATAACTCACAATAGTTTGTGGAGGCACGTTGGTTTAGCGTTCCACTACACAAAATGAGGATTCTCACTGATACTACTTATCTTGTGTCCCCCAGATAGCCTCGATGTCACGACCGAGATAATTCCAACGACAGATAAATAAATTGATTTGCTGAAATAAACGGTTGATTCCGCTGAATTCTAACTCTTCCAAAGATTTGTACGCCACCGTCCCTGGACGGGAACAGAAAGCAGAACTCGCGAACTCAGAAGAGTAATTTCTGAAAATTATTGACTACTCTGTGTATCGATTAACCTCGTTCAAACATCATGTGTACATGCGAGGTTGCAGAAGATGAAAAGGCATGAATAACAAAAAAATATGAAGTAGAAAATAGTGCACAAGGTGCTACAATACAAATTACTCGGGTGCTTTCATATTTTTTCTTGAAGTGGGCGAAATACTGCAGCAGCTGCTTGGAGGCACACTATTTCATTCATCGACAGAAAATTATTAATCTCGCAGTCTTTGGCAAAAAATTATCTACGCATTACTCGCCGCAGTGAACCACTACCGCTGAAATATCTGGAATCACTGAAGTGACTCAGGGGTAATGACTGGGTATTACTCTCCAATTACAATAATCGAATTTTTCACGTTTCTTGACAGTTTGATTAAGAAAACGCTGACAAATCACTCGCAAACTGTTTACATGCTGCATTTTCACATATTCCCTCGTAGAGCTATTGCGAAAATGAGCAAAAATCGTGGATATCTCCGGAAATTCTTCTTCCCACGCCATAACATAAACGTTCTGAAACAAGGGGCTTCACTAAACCACTTTCGGTCAGCAAAGACACAATTACGCGGCGCGTGGTTCGAAAAGGGCCAGTGTAACATGCAGGCCAGCCGACTCCACCCTGGATGCCCAAGACTTCGCGGACCAACCTTTGGGCAACGTTGACGCACCAGGGGACAGCGCTCTTCCGAAGTAGGGGTTCGAACAACAGTTCTGAAAAGAGAAACAATACAAAAAAACATGAGCCGAAGGCCCAGTAAGCCATGCACACGACTTACACAAACGAAAGCTAAAACGGCACCGACTACACAGAAGCACGCCCCGTTACACAACTCTAACTCAATCCGTGCGCGCTCGCTGGTTTCCGTTGCGCGTTACACCAGTTAGTATTGGAAGCCGGTGAAGAAAATTGCCCGCAGGGAGTGAAATCTGCCGTTAGATGGCGATAAAATGAGAAATCATTGAGCACTGGACGATATTTCCGTGGTATCGCCCGTGAATTTGAAAGTCATCGATTTCCATGACAGAGAGCATCAGGAGAGTTGAAAAGATTTGTTTCAGTCGACCGTAAATCAGTTTGTCATTCATTTGGCGCCGAGATCGAAATTAGCGATTGTAGGTGTTGTGACGGTATAAATGTAGTATCGTGTGAAGATTTTTTTCACGTATGATCAATATTTGACCGAGGTTATCTTATATTCCGTTTTAGGTTATGGATTATTTACAGGGCTTCAAAGATGTCTTTGAGGATCGCGAATTTGCTTGCTTCAGCGAGTTCAAAAGTTGCTTAGATAGATACATGAAGGATCACAATGTTCTGTATGTGCTTGGTTCGAGCAAGAAATCAGGCAATGGACGCTTGAAATATGATCATGTGAGTGTAATTGCCGTTGAGTTTACCTGTTAGATAGCATTCTGCTGTACAAAACACAAGCGACGTAAGAACGAAAGCTTGGAGTACGACGTGCTTGATGAGTTCACTTCACATAATTTCCATTGTACAGTTCTCGCGATGCATGCTGCCAATCACGCTTCAACGTGGTTAAGAGGAATACCGTGTTGGTTGTTAGCTCTTTCACGTTGGAGCACAACCACGACCTAACTGCCTTGCTGTACGATGCACATCCAAGGATTCGTCGGCTCAGAGACAGTGAAGTGAACAACTCGAGACATCTTTTTGAGTACAACACGCCAACTGCTGAGTTGAAGCAATATGCTGCGGATGTTTATGGCAAGTATGTAACTACCATAGATATTTGCAACATCCGTCATCGGTTGAAACCGCCCGTGATAAGTAAGTGAGTTAGTGTGCACTAATGTAGCAGAAAATCTGCCACAAATCCTGCGTCATGTAGAGAAAAACGGCGTACTGCGTGTCATCAGAGACGACAACAATAGGTACACGCACATATGTTTTGCACGCAGAGAGCAAGTGCAGTTATTCAGACGGTTCCCTGAAGTGGTAAACGTCGATGCCACTCATGGGACCAACCGCCACAAGTAGATACTCTATCGCTCCACATTCGCCGCTGTAGCCAGAAGCTCTATCAGTTCCTTGTTACAGACGGCATGGGCCATGGACGACCCGTAATGTACGCCTATGTACGAAGTGAGAAATACGCATCCCTGCGTCATTTGTTCGAGACATTCCGGGAGGTTATGGGGGACCACATACGTGTCAGAACGTTTGTGACAGATGAAATTGCGGCCCAAATGCGAGCAGCACGAGTAGTCTTTGGGTGTGTCATTATGTTGTTACTTCCATGTTCGGGATGCTGTGAGGCAACATGTAAGTTGTAATAAACCTTATAGTCACCATCCAGACGAATTCTTTCAGAAGCCGGTATTTGTTTCATCGCATGGCTACTTGCAAAAACTCTGAAGAGTGAGTGATCACCTTTGTCTATTCATTTCGCAGGTTCAACCGGGATGTTGCATTAACCGGCGAACAGATCCCAGCTTCATGAACTCTCTCTTGTGCAATCGGCTGTATATGAAGCCAAAGTGGGCCATCCATGCACAGTTGGATGTTGTTCACTTCGGAAATCAAACAAACAACAGTCTGGAGAATGCGAATGGGCGACTAAAGAAGCGCACTCATCCCAGAGATCACTTAGCCACGGCCATTAGTAAAATTTGGTCCCACAGCGAGTGGCTAATGCGGGAGTTTGAGATGCAGTGCACTTACGGTTACGACCGCCGGGAAGTAGTCAGCGTAGACGTGTACGTTAAGAATATACTCTCTCGACTGACAACATTTGCCAATTAGTTTGTGTTGTAGCATCTCAACGGGCGTACCCCCTGATCTTCTTTGAACGGTTGGACGAGTTCAAGGTAATCGTACTTTGTTCAACATTATTTGGTAGCTTCGAGTTAGTCATGAGAGCACACAGTATACAGTAAACATCAGTGATGGCACGTGCGAGTGCAGTTTCTATAAGTCCATGTGGTTACCTTGTATTCATATGCTGTCCGTATTCAAAAAGCACTTCTATCCATACAGTACGTTGTTAACTATGACCGCATTTGCTCTAGGCCGCTTCCCAATCCATCAGCGATGGCTTGCTGAATACAATTCACTCAAAAGTAGTATATTCCGCCGAGAGGTGACGGTCACCCGCAGCGATATATTTCAACTGGATTACAAAATGTTGCATCACGGGTTAGCCAAGCTGCACGATGTAAACCCCCGGACAGGAAGCCGCGTTTTCAAGGCTATCATAGCTTTCACGCACCAGTCCATTGAACCAGCTAAGGCGGCCTTGCCACATACAGACTTCCCCCTTCTTCCGTCGTGCAATGCAAAACAGCCAAGGTGGGAGAAGAATGTTCACATGGGGGTGCCCTGTGGATATTGTGGTAACCCCGTTAATACGAATGGTTATCGGTACGATAAGGACCAGTTATTTTTCCATGTGGAGTGCATGAATGATGCTGACCTATCACACTGCTCCTTCTACACAGGGTAGTTACAACCTCCCTCGCCAGGTAAGTTATGATATCATTAACTATGCATGTTCAGTTGCATCGACCTCAAACACGGCACCAACTCCGACGTTGAAACGAAAACACAGACCGTGTGCAGCCCCACTATTCATTGATGATACGTTTGAAGATGAGTTTCGCGTTGTTTTCCAACGCCAGCGGGTCCAAGTGGAAGTGTTCGCAAATGACAACACAGACGTCACCGGCAAACGTAAGCGATACCCCACTTAAAATGTAACATACGGTTTAACTGTACACCAGCATGCACAGCAAGAGGAGGACTACTACTGAAGGGGGCACGGAAAGCATGCAGCCTTCTTGATTTCTGACGGAATGACCTAGATAATGATAACATGTACATATAATGAACGAATTCCGATATATCAGTATCGTGATGTTCTCACTGGGGGTAGATGTTGGTTGACCGCCGAGCATAGACGTCAGTGTGTCCAACCATAGGTCGTGGCGTTGTGAATATAGGGTGCACGTAAGCTGACCGTCGAGCATAGACGTCAGTGTGTCCAACCATACGTCATGGCGTTGTGACTATAGGGTGCACGTAGGCTGACAGTCGGAATGTTAACCCCGAATGGCTTCATGCACTACAGTATCTCACTTCTCGTTGAACCGCTTTGCTTTCCTGAAGACACATGATATTACATCTTATTGGTGATCAGGTCACTGAAAATGTTACATATTTTTCGGTTACCTTAAGGCCAAACAGCTTACGCCGATTACGATGAGCAATATCTACTCTAAGCAGATCACGCCGGGTTTCGCACACAACAGGTTTAGAAGTCATCAGCTGCGGCCTCATTTAATTACCCACGACGCCTCTAATTTTCAGTGGTTTCCCATCGCACGTGGGGATTATCATTATTACCCAGACTTATAAATTGTCGGCACCTATTTCAGTAAATATCGAATGAAGTCTTAAAAAAATGGCTCACGAGTTATACGGTGCATGTTTATTAATCATTGGTTCCTTGTTCCCTCAATCAACCAGATCGCAAAACTTCAGCTATCTCGTCAACATATTTCGCTGTTAATTTAGCACAAATACTTGGCGTCCTTGATAAACATCGTTTGCGCATTAGAACAAACGAATTCTCACAGTACAATAGACATATTACATACTTTCCTGAATATTCCGTCCACAATTACTCCCACGATATTCAAAACCCACATATTTACGGTAAACTAGCTACAGCATTCACTCCCTGCGGATAAATTTCAGCGGAGCCGGTTTCCTTCCATATCCAAGGAAAAATTATTTGAACCGCTCAATAATACGCTGAGTGACCCCGAAGCCGAATTTTTTCATCGGTTGCCTGAACAGTACGCCTGTAGCATGCACACGTGAAATATGTGCGATAAGTGTACACTATATTTGTAGACCATATATATATATAAGAAATACCTAATGCATACGGGGGAATATCTGCGAACATGTGAAAGCATGTGGTAACCTATATATAGGTATATTGTGAAAAAACGTATATACATATACGTGTGCATATTTGCATATACCCATATGTATCTATATACCTGTACATATGTAGGTATGGGTATATGCATATATATATAAGTATGAACCCTGATGAACGTACTCATATATGCATGTAAACGGCAGGATATATATGTATATATATGCATATAATTATACATATATATGTAAATGTATGTATATATATATGCATACGTTTATAGTATTTTTTATATATATGTATAATATTAAAAACGTACATAAATATATATATATACACATATACGTATATATATATAAATATATGTATACTTATATACCTAAATATGTATATATAATTCCATATACATACATACCTATACATATGTGTATGCATATGTAGACATATTTATAGATGTGAATGCATATAAATATGCAGACATGTTTACACACATATATGTACTTATGTGTATATCTATATAGAGATATACACAAGTACATATGTGTGTACATATCTGTGTGCATATATATGTGATACTAAAAACGTTCGTAAGGATGTACTCATATATGTGTATGTACACATATAAGTATGCGAATGTACATATGTATACACGTATATGTATATATATATGCATGCCGTTGCGGAAACAGATACATGTATATAAACATATACATGTATACATATATACATTTGTATACATCTACCTGTACAAATGTATAATATATATATACATATATGTATATATATATATAAATGTATAAATATATGTACATATGTTTATGCATTCTTATATGCGTACACATATACGTATGTATATACATGTCTGCGAACGTGTATAACATAAACATGTGCACATGTATATACATATATATACATATGTATACGTATATGCATTCATATGAACATATATGCATGAACGTATATGTACACGTATACTTGTGTAGATACATAGGTTGCCACTGGAATAAGACTCAATGGCCCTAATTGCTCATCCACTGTAAACCGTATGCCCAATTGTTTGAGGACCCAAGAGGGTGCCACTGAATTAATACTCAATTGCCCTCTTCGCCTGTCCACAGAATATCGTATTGCCAGTCTGCTAATGACCCAGAAGGCTGTCACTGCAATATGACTCAGTGACTCTCATCGTCTGCCCTCAGTAAACGAGCGTACGCATGTTAACAATAAGTGAGCAGGGCTCGGAATGAAAACCAAATTGTAAAAAACCCTGAAGAGGGCCGTGGGATCATTCCAGCTTGTCCTGAGAAGGACAGTGGGGCCTTTCTCGTGGTTCACGTTAGCTACTGAACTGTCTCACAGTCGGGGCAGATGAATTTGAAGTCAAACGACTTCCTATCGGTCATTTGCCCAGTCTCTCGTCCAGGGAGTGAATAGTGCGGTATGACGTCTGGATGACTAGATAACAACTCATTTATCCTACGGATCGTCGCTACATGCTTGTTGATATTGTCATCACTCATGCAGCCCAAAGTAAAAGCAAGATCTTGGCATGCATTCTCCGCGTTTCGATTCCCATCTAAACGGGAATGTGCGGCCGGAGTGGGCATGCAAATTACGGGTTCTTGCATGTCACTCGGTGCAAACTCACTGGGAGCACTGACGGGTAATGTCCATCTACACTTCTCCGCTAACCTGCCGATCAATCTGTCGACTACGCGGAAAACCGCGACGAGATGGCTACACGGTACCAGCCATTGCGGAAAGAAGCTGCAATCACTTCTAAAATTTTCACCCACGGCAACGCGAAACGTTCGCTGTTTGCACACTGAACATTCCACATCCTTTTCTTGTAAATTTCGTCCTCTATCCGACTACTATTAAAATGCTTGAGAAAAACAGACCTTGCAAGTTCCGATAAAGGTTTCAGAAGTGCAGAGAGGTTTTCATATCTTACCGGTGGTTTATATAACTTCATGCGTTCTATGCCAGCAGCGCACAGATTATCGGAAAAAATACTTTTCGAACGTTCGAGAACGTTCAAGAAGTTCCTTAGCAGTTTATCTGCTGTATCTGACAAAAAGAATTTCGTAAGTCTATTACTAATGAACGCAAGATCATTGGTTTGTAAGATGCACATTTTCAAACCATTTGTCTTTATATCTAATCCCAACATCATACTCGTAACTGAGACGTGGTGCTCTCCTGACACCCCAGACAGTCAGATAAGCATCGTAGGATATCACATGTTCCGCAGGGATCGTCTCACAGGACGAGGAGATGGATGCATCATTTACTTAAAAGAGCAATTTTCCGCAGTAACACTTGATGATTCTATACTTCATAAACTCGAGGACTCTTTGTGGTCAGTGGTCTCTATTGGCTCTCGCGAGCTACTTATAGGATGCATCTACAGACCGCCAAATGCTGCGAGCAATGATTTAACTGACCTTGTGGAGATAATGAATCATGTGTCCAACATGCCTTGTGAACACAAACTAATAGGCGGTGACTTTAACATGCCTAATATCTCCTGGACCTCACTTTCTGCTCCAGCAACACAGGCCGAATTCCTTTCATGCATTCAACTGAATGGTTGGAACCAACATGTCCTAATGCCCACCAGGAAGGGGCATATTTTGGATCTTATATTTACCATAGGTATTTCGTTTCACAACAATTCCCAGGAAGCGACCACAATGTCGTCAAATGTCTGTTTGATTTCAATATGGCTATCAAACTGACAATTGTATTCTACCGTCCGATCAAATTTATCGATTGTAATGCCTTCTTGTCCCTACTAAGATCCTTGAATTGGAATACCTTCTTTCGCACATCGGACCCAAGCATAGCG
>QNGE01000982.1:80230-90374 GCA_008508345.1 Paragonimus westermani | reverse complement strand
ACACAACTCGCTCCGTGCCTCGCTAGCTTGACGCGCCTCTCTGTACTCTCTATTTTCCAGGGTCGGTAATAATATACGAAGTCAACGCGCTGAGACTTGGCTTTTCACTGTCGATCGATTGTCGATAGTGCTAACTGACAGGGTTGTATTTTGTCGGATCAGTTCCAACACTCAGCAAAGTATTCATTGAAAAAACATCTGCCCTAAAACTTTGCCATGTAACCTCAGGACCAGCTTGTGGTGGGAATCTACCCGATTTGCCACTTATTCGAACCCCGACACAACAGAAGACCTGACAAATAGCCAATCCAAATATCGCGTTGAAGATATAACATCATGATTGGACGAACAGTCTCAGTGTTGTGTCTTCTGTTATCCGCCAGATTGTTTATTCTGTGGTGCACCAATTAACTCGCAGTTTGTGAATGTGCGTGTGCTAATACGATCAGCCAACGACAAACTGTGAATTCTTCAACACTGTTGTACATCTATAAATCCGGCGTCCCACCTCAGGAACAACTGCTTACTACTACCAGTACCAGGTCCTCTCCTTGTTACTTGCGTGGGAGGTTTCAATTCAGGTACGATTTCTTGGACTATTCGAAGTCTTCGATTCTGAGTATCATATAGTTGCTGCAACACTAGTGCACAATCCGGTGGGAAGACACAGTGATCAAAACGACAAACAGTATTCCGGAGGTTTATACCTGTCAGTCAATCAATTCTCAAAAACGATCTTATAACAACCAGCGATTCCGGTTATGTCACTAGGCACTGGCTGTTATAGTGTCAGTTCATGGCAACCCCAAGTTGCCTTTTTGCAATGAATATATCAGTTAACATCAAACAACTTGAAAGACTAAACAATAATTTGTCAGGTTTATTGACACAATGGAAACAGTCGTTTTGGTTTGGTTATCAACTATTGTGATCATCAGCCGGTTTGTGGTTGAGTGGTCCAGAGATTAGTTTTATGAGGTTACTTCGGTCTACTACAACGCCTCTATTATTATTATTATACCAGCTTTATCACTTGAGGAGCACGGCTACTGAATTCGGTAATGTGGCACTCATTCAACGTGTAGATTTTGCGCACTCTGATTTGATTTAACCGGATAATATGGAAACACGGCCACAGCCGTTTCCTCCGTTAGGATCAATATTTTAATTAGATGGTCACGATTTGCCTTATCCATCATTTCGTTCACTCACTTTCTGATTGAATACAATCCATGACCTGTGATACTACTTCACAATGTGTCTGCCCACTACACTGTCTTCGCTCAAAGCCGTTTGCGGGATCTCATATTCTCCTTGCACTTTCTAATCAAAACCTGTTTGTAGGTAGCCCCAGGAACTGCTGTCTTCATGTGAGAATCCACATCACGATACTGTTACACTGTCCAGGTTGTCTTATAGACTACAATGTTAATTCACAGACAGGTGTGAAATTAACTGCAGCGAACCCGACATTTGAAGTAGTCAATACGAGGCCGAACTTATGACTTGAAAAATGCGGTTACCAGATTTCTCTTTTTGAAACAACGACAGCTTTCACATCTGTCTAGATCTGAGGTCATTTCGGGCTATCCATGCTTCCCGCAGTGCTTAGCGTTCGTACGTGAGTTCATGCCCATGGGCTTAAACGACAATGACCGTGTATTCTACATCGTTAAATGAATCATGTTATCAAAAGTTCTCTCCAATGGATGACGATAACGTAAACCGCAGCAACAGTAACACGTGGTGGAGGCAAACATACGCAACTGCTATCAGCAGCAGTGAGAAAATAACGTCACTGGGGCCGACTAGATTTCGATCTGTTTACTTCGAATCGATCAACTTCATTGGCTCATCGACTTCTGCGTGTCTAAGCCCCAGAGGGAAGCCATGACCGGTGATAACCGAAAGATGAGAAGCCATATAATGATACTCAGATGGCCTTGAAGTCACGCAGTAACAAATGCTGCCATCTGGGCGTGTTTGTAATTTGTCATACTCCGTCCGAGTGCACGAGACGTGCTGAAGCCTGACACCTATGATGTGGACATCTGGCTGTCCGCAAACTGAATAATCAAACATTTTCCAGCCGATGAAGCCAAACCAAGATCTGGCTAGTTAAATCAACACAAGTTCTCAACGTATCATATGTGTAGCGCGTGTCCATGTGCGGGTCATGCTGACTGCGCGTACGATATAGCATAGCCTATCTTTCCGAATACTCCAGATATGAGCTTTGACGGTGACGTGAGCTTAGTCCAGTTACCATCGCCAAAGTTGTCGTATCCAACATCTCGGTTGACAGTCTCTGGTCTGAGTTTCAGCGTCACCTAAGCCACTGAGCATGAACCTACTCAGAAAGTACAATTATTGTGATGGACAGGTCACTTAGGTGAAGTTGCAAGTTCGCTCGGACGACAGTGTGAAAGGTGGGGTGAAGACGGAACCAATGAAATAACCGAGATATCATTCCGAAACTTGATTGGCTGAACTTTGAAAGTCACTGCAAAGCAGATGAACCCAGTGGTTCTTACGGCCAGTCTCACTTCTAGTAGGAGAACACTAGCCTCGGCCACGGATGCAGCCAGGTGCCTTATGCAACATGTGTGGGTGGTGTGAGTATATGAATGGGTAACAAGTGGTCGCATGCTAACGGATTCATGATTACACCAAACGCTCAAAGGTTTAGAGAAAGCCGATTTTGGCTGGCGAGCGGAATTAAGTCTCTGGATCGAGTGGCTGATGATCTGACAGTAACATCGAGGCAGTTGGGACTTCAAGTGAGGGTAGATTTAAAAAATAATCTAAAATCAGCGAATCCACTTGGATCTTCTGAGGCTGAGTGATCCAAACAGCAAGTTTTGACAACAGGAATGAGGTTGGCGAGTGCTAAAAGATGTGATGATGAGGAAATATCATTGGAGTTATTACCTAACGCTGAAGCCCATCTTCTCGTGCATGCTTCACAGTGCCGTGTTCAGAACATTGGTGATAGCAGGTAATGAGCCTGGAGTGGATCGTGGAGGCGGTTGTTGAATGCACACAATCCCTTGTTAGGGCAACCAAATTCGGTTGACGCTTTCAGCCTCCTTGGACTCATACATAGATCGCAGTTCGTTGAACTTATGGGATAATGTGATCGATCTACAGGTTTTCCTCATGTTACCACAGTCGGTTGGATAGGTGTTATTTGATGCAAAGCATTTGAATGATCGAGGGTGAAAGAGATGCAAGTGCGCAACTAGTTGGTAGGTGACGTTCCCAAAGGAGGACAATCATTGCATCGGATTACCACCGCGAAAAACAGGACACTTTCTAAACTTCACGACACCTCTTTGTGGCTGGAATTCTGACACACATCAGATTGCACGCGTGAGACCAAGGGACGTAAGTTTTCCGTAATGTTGGACGAAAGCTTATTTTGTTTGGATGACGTCCCGAGAAGTGGTGGAAGATTATTGTTCCATGAAGCAAGTAGTTAGCAGAGATTCGCCCTTTTTACTGGCTGCGAACCAGAGTAAGAGGATATCTCGAGAGGTGACTAGACATCTCTGATGCTACCTGACTCAAAATGTATGTTGAGTCTGCAGGAATGGAAGACAGGCCTATTGGAAAGTATGAGAATGTGAAACTATCCTTGAGGTCACTACTGATAACTTTAGTGTTGGTTTTGTGCATGCTCCAGAATACCGTCTGCAAGTCTTTGGTGTTAACATCATGCGAACCTGCAATCGATCATGGTGAACACAGAACTGTCCGTTTTAGAACAAACAGGTTGAGATCAATCATGTCGCGCCTCATGAGACTGCCGTGATATCGTTCCTGAACTTCTAGGTATAATCCCCTTGTTCTATGCTGAATAGATCAACTGGGTGATAAATGTGTTGTGTCAGACTTATACCCTAATATGCCACTGTAAGTTTGCCGACTGCTATCTCGCATACAGGATGCCTTAGTCTGTAGAGAGATCACCTTTGACGTCCCCGAAATTCTAAACTCCCCGCGATGTGAGATTTGCCTTGCGAGTTCCACCGCGCCGGTTGTGAATGTACACTTACTACAAACCAATAGCATCAAAGTTAGTGGGCCGGAATAAGTATCGCAGTTATGCTCTCAGATGTGTAATGAATCCGCACCATCTCTGCTCCTGTAGGTCACATTTACTGGGATAACAATGTTGAGCTATCACCGTTTGGAACGCCGCTCAACCAGTCTAACGCTTGTTTGGATTCTGAAGTTCGACTGAAATTTTCCGTGGACGCACTGTTCCACTCTGGCGGCTGCTGTGCGGTTGTGCTCGAGGTGCTCTTACGCCCAGCTCCCTAGCACCCCTCAATTGTTACGTTGAAGTCTGTTGTGAACGGTGAGTATATCAATAAATAAAGTTTGCTTGCAGATTCACCGTTTTCTCCTTGCGACTTCCGATTCACGGTAGCACAAGGTTTGGGAAACCTTGGGCGTACCAATTCAGGAACTGGCACTACAAGTCTGACATTGTATTGTTTTCATTCCAGCAGATAATTTCACAAGCAAATGAAACAATTATTATGATCGTAACCGATGTGGTGTTTTTCGGGGTAGAACGCCCAATAGTAAAGAGGTGTCAAAGCAGTACATTGTGTTTACGATTACTTGAAGACCACTAATTCTGAAGAAAGACAACCGTTGCGATAGGAGTCTGGTTGCCAATGTTGGATCGATTTGGCAGTTTCTGAATTGTATACTAATGATTTGTGGCTGAAGGCATGGTGTGGTTAAGGTTGCTCGTGTGAGCTCGAAAGACTCGGTCTTTCCGTGAATTCGAACGAAAGCTTACTTTGCTAAGATGATGCTTCGAAAAGTAGTGGATGGTTAAGTTTCATGGATGAAACCTTGCCGCTGCGAGCAAATATTTAACCAAGATTTGTCTTTTTAAGTGGCGTCCCCTGTTGGGATTCCATTCTCTCTCGAATTGTTATAACTGGACTGATACTCTCGTTGCACTTATGAGCCAAATGCGAACAGAACTAATCTGGTAATTGCTTCAATATAAGAAGTCCCGATTTGTTCCGGCCTTACTTTTTAATCCACAAAATAACTAGAAAACAGTCTCCGATATGTTGGGACACTGCGCTTTCAGATCATCTTTGATCAGCTCGGGGTGATGAAGATTTTTCCCAAGAGACAGCGTAGATAAAGCCAACAAAACGCATCTAATAAGTAAGCCATTTGCACAACGCGACCGTTTCTGATTAGTCTCCAGAAGTACCAAATGTCTCCGAAGTACGGGCAGGGATACAAAATTCAGATCACAAACCAAGACCCTTGCCCAGAATAATCAGGCCTCGTAACCGAGTCGGGTTAGCAAACGGCTTAAACACATCATTGTAACCACAGCCACACTGGTTGGCACCGGACTGTGTGCACACTTCCAGTTAGGGCATTCGGTTCCGTTGTCTCATTGTTTCGGCTTCTACAGTTCACAGTCGACATCGTCAGACTGTTGACAAACGTTTCTTTAAATGCTTCAGCATTTAAACAGCGACGCTGTGATGAGCACCAGCATGGATGGGTGAGTCCAAACGAACAAAGTAAAACACGGCTTATGCCATCGCGATAAATTTAGAGCCAAATCATGAGTATTAGAAAGTTACATCCATTGAAAAATCGGATTTACAAATTGATTGTAGACTGACCATAACCTAACAATTTTCACATGGAATCCGAGGCCTATTACGCTATGGTTTTAGATATGTCACTCCATTTTTGAGTTCTGACGCAACGTTTTACAACCATGTTTCTGAAACTGCAAGCGTCGGTTGGCCTGGACCATTTTAATGGCCTTGTTATTGAGCCCTGTTGTTCCACTTCCTGTCAGCATGTATTGTTTGATCGGTCTATCAATATATGGCCTATAAATGTCGTGATAGAAACAACTTGCTGCGTTAGCTAGATCGGTACGGACAGTTCGTTCAAAAGTGCTGTACAGATTGAGGCACTTTGTTCTGTTGAAACCTGTTCACCCTGAAGAATGATATATCCATTAGTTTTGGTCGAAACACATTCGCACTAGGCGGGTTTTGGTTAAGTGGTAATGGTCTGAGATAACACGTCGATACGTGTGTATACTGATCGAACTGGATCGAGTAAGAGGCACAACACACTTTATACAAGCATCGCGTTTGTCCACCAGCTGTCCTACATAGGACGGCACAGGCTGTAAATCCTTCCGATGGCGGTGTGGAATATATACTTTCAGTTCGCCGAAGGTATGTTGGACTTACGGGCCCTCAAGCAACTAGCGCATGCTGTGTGTGTGTCCGTCTATCTAGCTGTAGTTATGTTGCCACTCTGTCATCATTTGTTCTGACATGCTGAAACTATTGACTGATCCGCCCCAAAATGTTCGTCATCACTCCAAAAACCATCGCTGCCTTCACATCTGTTAAACAGGGTCTGGCAAATGCTACATCTCTTGACTACTTCGGCACTGATGAACGGGGACTCAGTTGGTTTTGAAAATATATCTGAGTCTGATGTCTGTGCTGTTGTAGGGTCAGACATTATCTATCAAATCCGACCGTTTTATCCCTCGGAAGCTACAACTTTTCAAACAAGGTATAGTGCCTCCGGCAAATAACTGCTGCCATCTAGCCTGCTACTGTAACATGCAGGCCAGCCGACCCTACTTTGAATGCCCGTGACTTAGCGGACCAACCTTCGGACAAGGTGGACGCACCAGGGGACAGCGCTCTTCCGAAGTAGGGGTTCGGACAACAGCTCTGAAAAGAGAAACAGTACGAACAAACATGAGTCAAAGGCCCGGTAAGCCATGCACACGAACTACACAAACGAAAGCTAAAACGGTACCGAAAACACAACTCAAATTCAATTCGTGCGCGCTCGCTGGTTTCGGTTGTGCATTACACTACCAAGCACTTCCGGCATGTGCTGGAAAAAGGTCAAGTTATTGTCCTTACGACCGTGAACTGTTTTCCACATCTATCCCCACAGAAGCTCGCCAATTATACTTCCCTTCCCAGCTTACTACAAACATCCGCTACATCAATGATTAGAATAGCCTATTCGCAAACGACTTATCCAGTGCACGCGTACACGACTGATCTGCATCTCTCATCGATTTAGAAGCCATTGTATTGATCCAACAGAAAGATGAAGAATTTATTCAGTTACATTCCCTCCCATCCCTAACGTTCTTTTATGTACCACTTCTCCATCTTCACTCCGGCATCCACTGTGTTACCCTAACCGATAAACTCCAATTCTGTAATTAGCGGCAAACTATTTCCAAATATTTTCTGTCTATCTTCCATCCCAATTTTCGTTCCGCAGTGACACTCGCCACAGACCGTTATTCGGCCGAACCTGCCTGAGGACGTACGTTGATAGGCTAAACATTGTCCACTACGTAAGCGGAGCAGGGTGCACACCCACAATTTCTGAGTACCATAGGCCAGCTTCAAACACACAAAGAACCCGCTTTTACCCTCGAATAGTTTTACTCATCTACTGACCTGAATTGGCTGTGTTTCAGGCCGGCTACCAACAACGCTCGCTGGCAATGTTTCGGTCGAGAACCTCGCATGGTCCTTTGTAGGAATTTGTGTCCTTACTCGATGTAATAAATTCAATTAATACACACCACGGTTCGCAGTTCACTTCCACTTTGTTTCGTGGTCTGCAACACTCATTTGGTTGTGAACACCTTGTAATGGATAAGTAGGTGTGCGCTAGACCCTCGTCCACTGACAGTTTGAAACGCCTTTCCTGAAGAGCAGTCAAAACGTAGTCTCATCAAGCATCAAGCTAAAAAAACGCGTTAGGGTTTGGAAACAAGCCGTATACTTCCAGCAATGCCAGGAAATGTGATAAGCAGTTAGTTCTAGCCTAACCTGGGGACAAACGGCAGCGACCAGGGGAAGAAAGAAGAGAAGCGCGAAGTGGACCCAAGCCCATTCGGCAACAATCAAAGGAACGTCAAGTGAGAAGTGCGTGGGAACTTCGAGTGCGTTAAACAACGCTCGGAAAGAATAGACGAATGGCTAGAATGGGAGCAAAAATTCGCTGCGTGTAATTTGTTGCACGGTCGAAGAAAGTGACACTGAGTTCACATCAGGCCTCCTATAGCAGGCGTACACAGAAGCATGCGTACAGAACAGACAGGCAATAAAGCGCGGTTGCACCCAGGATCTTTAGAGAAGCCACGCGATCGCTGGGCAACACAACTCCCAAACGACTGTTTATCACCTGCAGGCCGACGGTTTACTGGGACTTCAACAGAAATTCACCATTCTGGTTACAAAGCTAACATAAACTGGTCAGAAAACTCACCCTTTCTTCTGCTTGGGATCCGAAACGCCATTAAGGATGCTATCGGCAGATGAACTGATTTAAGACAGCCCCTTACATTTGTCATGTGAAATGATCAGAGATTCCGGAATCAAAAGTAAGACAAAAATAATATCATAGGCTACATGTTTGAGTTTCTACGTGTATCCGCATAGAAGTTCTTTCAACCCACCTATGACGGTCACATTAGAGCGATTGGACGTCAAGACAAGTAATTCACCGTTATCCCTAATGGCATTCATGTTTCGATAAGCGTCGAGTGCTGAACAGATGCCTATGTAGATTCTTTCAAACTGTTTCTTGTCTCTCTGACGGTGACGATATTCTTGTCCAATTCACGTCTGTCTAAAAACAAACCTACTCCATAACCTTCATTTTCTTCTCAGGGTATATTACGATAAACAACAATATGGAGGGAGTTCTGTGGAGTATGTGCAAAACTACTTATTTCACATTTCATGCTGTTTTTTACACCATCTACTTTTATTAACCAATAACGTGCATTTGTGACTATGAACATGTTTTCTGAAGTTCGCAAGCCATTCACTCTCTCCTCTCCGTGCTCTCTGTGCGTTGAGTTATCAGGAATTGAAGGCTAACGGAAGGTATTGTGCATTTCAGAGTATTCCCGAAATGAAGTGTCCAGACAGTTACCTCCACCGTGAACTCGAACTCCCTTTGGAGCACTATGATTATCTGAATCCATCGGAAGCACCTTCATTTTATGTGATGGAACCCTACACCTGAGCAATTTCACTATCTTTCATGTATAAATTGCGTTAATTTTCATCAACTTATGCTTTGTGTGCAAACCCTAGTTGCGTAACTTAATATACATACCGCCTGGTACACTAGTTTTCACCTAACATTTTAATAAGTTTACAATCTGTTTCGTCCACGAAAGAAGCAATTTAGTATTCAGTGTTTGGTGTCATTATTATCGCGTAAGCGCAAACCGCTTTGAAAATATCGTATTTTTACATTGTTCCATTTGCAGTAAACGATGCCTACTGGTTCCCAGTCCAGCATCGTCATTCAAACATCAGAACACTTGCAGCGCTATTTCTCAAAAGCCAAGTGTTATCGATTGTGGTCAATGGTGGTCAAAACAGTGGGGCAATAGGGCGACTTGACCCGACATACGCGTACATTCTGGGGCCAGTAAGTCAGATTGTGATCACACGGGCGAGTTGAGGTCGTTGACTAGTATGACTTGGTTAGAAGATCCGCTTCTGTGTAAACCTTTCGAATTCCGGATTTTGTAACGGAGTCCACAAAGTAGAACCAATGAGTAAGTTGGAACTGAAGCAATGCCAAATATACGCCACATGGTTTGTTTTCTAATTTCAGAGAAAATGTTGAGTGTGGAGTACAGAATAGTGGTTAGCACTTCTCATTCTCGACATTCAGTGACGAGAATAATGATTAGTCACTTGTCCCAGCACAAAGTAGTATGTTTCAGACCCCAAGGAAGACGGCGATTATTTTTCACGCCAAGAGGAACAATCAATCTGACCAACCCAGGTTGCTCCACCTCGTCCATGACATGGGTTCAGCGGTTTCGCATTACCAAGTGCCTCATCTGACACCGTCACGTATCAATACACGGTGAGCGGCATCCGATTCGGATTAGCCTGTCACATTGACCGAAGCCAAAGGACGCCTGCGCTTATATATCACTGCAACTGGCTTGCGCTGCACCAATTGCAGTTCCACCAACACACCACATATCCATTGTAAACCCGAAGGAATAAGACCGGGAAGTGTGCCAGTGGGGCCTTTCTGTCCAGCCGGC
>QNGE01000982.1:29671-77981 GCA_008508345.1 Paragonimus westermani | reverse complement strand
TGTTGCCACATACCCTCGGGGGTAGTGGGTACAGGAGCATTGTGCAGGCGAGCGACGACTGCACGTTAAAAGGCAGCCTTCGTCTCGAAGTTCTCCAACCTTCTGATATCCAGCTTCTGCCGTTGTCCAAAAGATCTACAATAAACGGACTTGCGTACATGGATAAACAATTTGGTCCTGACCAGCCTATGATCTGTGCTACATTCAGCCCCGCGCATCACTCGCGTGATGCGCACTTCACCACGCCAAGGTAGCAGAAAACGTCAGGCAAGCCGGACACACACACACACGCACACACGCACACACTGGATCGATGACCTCACCGGCTCTTTACTCCGTTAAAATATGTGTAGATTCTGGATTCCCCACAGTCTTACCTCATTTCTGTTATCAAATGCTGATCAAAATTCCTTCCTGACAAACCATCAATGATTTGAACACGATGTCCCTGGGAACTCAAATCTATGCTTAGCTCTGACGACACCAAAGAAGTGCTGGTTCAAACGTCACCACGAACTTAAGAATGGAGCAGGTAAACTAATCCCTTTCTCAGCACAGTGCGGCAACAGTTCAGTCACCTGACTGCAACACTTGAATCAACGTGTTGATGAGACCTCTGCTTTTCAAACAGCGTGTTCTTATTTAGAAAAGCAGTGTAGAATGGCTGACGTTGAAGGAGCTTTATGGTCCACTCACTGACAGGAAGCAGAGAGAGGAATTTGAACCATTCTGGAACGCAGATGAGGTAGCCTAGAGGAAGTTAACTCATCGGTGAGGGCGCGCATACTGGGACACAACTGAACGGGTGTACCGGTGGGCCTTTAGGACATATGAAAGATTCAGATGGTCCCAGAAATTAGTCTGTTACTCTATTGAAGACGGTGTTGTAAAAACACATATTGCTTATTTGCTGTCCTCAGCAGCATGAGATTTCCAAAAACAGCCCAAGAATTAAAAACACGCACTCGACAATTTTCGAAAACAAAACCAATAATAATGATTTTCACAACAAACTAACAAACAACTCTTTCAGCTAACGTATCGCGTGTCATCGATTTGTGGTCTGCTCCCCAAATTAATGTCTACTTTCGTTCAGTCACTTCACTGGTCTCCTAAGGACCGTACCTGTGTGTAGTCAATGACTGGAGATTGGTCATGTGTAAGCATGTCAAACAACTTCGTTTCAATTGCTGATGAGTAGTCGGGGTTTTGGTTTATTTTCAATTTGACCCTCACTCACATTTGATCGCAGCCTCCGCATTCAAATAGACTTTACAGCCAGCCTCTTTCGAAAAAGGCTGGCTGTAAAGTCTATTTGAATGCGGAGGCTGCGATCAAATGTGAGTGAGGGTCAAATTGAAAACTTCGTTTAAATTAACAGCGGTGACTTTCGTAAGCAAGCGTTTCTGAAATTCGCAAAAAAATACTTGCTGGTTACAACGATAGGGGACCAAACGGAGTCGAAATGAACACGCTGTGTGTGAACGTTTGTGAGAGTAACTGTTTTAATACTCGAGAGGGTTATGGGGAGAACTCAGCGAAAGAATGTTATAAAAAATATGTGGAAACTACGTTGGTGGTGACGAACCGTTTGAGAAACAGAACAAACTAGACTAAGTAAGGAGTTATCACGGTATTTAGGTGGAACTTTAAGAGAACGACAGGGAGGCCTAAGCCATCTCGGAGTAAAACGAGGAGAGTGCATAAATGACGAGGGTGAAGTCAGCCATGTTGTTTTATACACAAGAGAAATGAAGTGAAAGATCTGAATTTGGAGAAAATCTTACTAGTGTGAAATGGTCAATCTACTCTAGTACTAAAACGACTGAGTGTAAAGCAACTTGTCATGGGTAGAAATTTAATGTGATTAGAATACTAACATTAGGGAGCGTTTTGACTGAACTATTGAAAACAAGATTAATTCACACCCTGAGATTGTGGGAATGTCCACTCTAGGTACGTAAAAGTTGACAAATTGTGATACTCGGAATTAGGGACTTCGAATAGCCGTAAGAATCGTACTTGGATTGAAACCTCCCACGCAAGCAATGAGGAGAAGACCTGGTACCGGTAATAATATGCAGTTGATATTTCGGAGACGAAAAGCCGAATTTATAGGTGTATAACAGTAGTAAATAAATCACAGTCTGTCATTGGCTGATCGTTGGGCACACGCAGTCACAAACTACAAGTTAATTGGTGCACTACCGAACAAATTGGCGAATAACGGAAGGCATACCATTGAGAATGTTCGTCCAATCCTGGTGCTGTATCTTTAACGGAACATCTGGATTGACTGTTTGTCAGATCTTCTGTTGTGTCGGGGTTTAGAGAAGCGGTGAGTCGAGTGGGTTTTCACCACAACTTCTCCGTCCTCTAGAAACCTCTGCACTCATATATGCCAATCGTTCTGATCTTCTCGGGGTATCAAACTCTTGCGGCATAAGGTAATCTGCATCCTCCATGGCCGCTCTTTCAGTGCTTCACAGGTGAATTTATTCAGTGTGTCTCCGATGAATTGAGGCATCGTGCAGGTCAGTAATTTCTAGAATTGTGTTGCCCAGCTGGCGAGTGATCACTCTTTTGGCAGGTTGCAGATCGTTTCCACGAAAATATATCACATCTGTTAGATTTACACACTGAAGTGAGGCTCTTAAGCGCCTTGATTTAAATAGCCCTGCTGGGCTCTCCTTAGTTGTGCAGTGAGCTGTGTTCCTGTACTGAATTAGAAAGTGATCGACAAACACATCCACTTTGGTAAATGTTTGAGGATTAGTGGAACTCACGGCACTTTTGAGTGTTTTTGCCAGATTTTCTGCTGCCCCGTTTGAACATGAATGCCGAGGTGCTGTTTGCAAGTGACGACACCCGATGCGGTCAAGCTATTGTTTCAATTCAACGGAACAAATCTGTGATCCGTAGTCCGTCACCAAGACCTGCAGAACATCTTCACGACTGAAACGTTTATGAAATACTTGCATGGTGTAAATGCTGTGGAAGGTGAGGTTGTAATAAATACCTCTGGCCACCGTGAGTACGAATCAATCAACACCAGAGTGTAATATTTACCAAGTCTGCATGCGCCCGTTGCCATGGCAGTTAACTGTCCGCTTTCGTGCCCCCAATATGTACACATAGTCTGCGTTTGAATTCAGCTATGGACGATCAGAAACTGTTCTACGCCAGTCAATTAGTTCGCTTATTCTTAATATTGATTTCAAAGGAATTATTTTTGCCACGACAAGTACTTTTTTTAAGTGGTAGTGGGGTCAGTTGATAGTTCTATTTACTAAAGTTGAGCTTTCTATATGTCATTGTAGCACTGCGAACTATCATAGTTTGCGCAACCTATTTGAATAAGGTAGGAAACAAAGTGTCTTCAGTTCATCGTTGTATCTTTTCAATGAGAATGATATCCCTCACGAGATAAGGACGATTAGTTTGAGTATTTAGTTGAACATAAGAGTGCACTAATGAACCGAACATAATAGTGAGGCCTTCTGAGGGAAGCCGTTCAGACTGTCTGATGAATAACCGATTTGCCCCTCCTTATCATTGGCAAATTATCAGGAGACAGGCTATTGTCAATTAACAAAATCGTACCCAAGTGACCGTTCGCCTGAAAGAATGATAAGTAGGGAAGTAAGTTGCAACGCGGTGCTTCGGTTCCTTCGACTGAAGCCTTCTTTCGAAGTGCACCGAAATCACTCTCTAGCTGGATGCTCATTTGTGATAAGCATAATTGCTGTTCAACTTACAACAATCAAAATCCCAACTGTTAGTAGTCATATCATACGCGGGTAGTTCAGCGTTGGAACACGGTTTACTTGTCGATAAGATCTTTTTATACCTGGCATTTTCCAGGGTGTAATCGCTTTTCAGTTGGCCTCTCTTGCTTCAAACGAATCGTTTGTTGTTACCTCTGGCGCGTTTCGTTCGAAATATATTTGCAATATTGTGGTTGTAGGTTTGCACTCCAGTGATCGACTAATAGGTGGACTAAACTAACGATCTGGTAGTTATTGTCTTGCCAGTCATGTTCCGTTTTGTTAATATGAGTTATTGTTTTTCTTCAAGACTTGACCAGTTCTTCAATTACTCTGGCTAATACAGATTACCTTCCACTATACCTCTTAGTCTGTTCGGAGTGGACACCGTTTTGTGTTCAGTTTATCTTCCATGTAAGTTTCCTCGTGACGACTGCGCCTTGTTTCGATGATGGACAGTTCAACAATTCTATTTCTGTGCAAGTGAATTATCACGTTCTGATGCAGTATGATTGTACCTGTACTACATCGCCCATCGTATATCACCCTATACTAACATTTCGTTATTCTCATTCTGACTAAATTTAACTGCGAGCTATGTTGCTCTTAGTATCATTGGCCCACAAGTTAGACAGTGGCTGTAACCGATTATGTTCTGGTTTTCTATTGGTTTGGCACACCACGAAGACTTCATTACTAAATCCAGGCTTTCTGTTGCACATGCTGCAAAGGATCTCGTGCGGACACAAAATTAACCCCTACTTGGTTATGTCACTTACTTGCCGTGGTTAGTAAGATATGACACCAGTCATCTTGCGTTCCACGCCCCAAAAACTTATCTTTTGACACATCATTTCTTTTCTGATGCTTTCCCTCGCAGTGGCTGTAGCGCTCCCATAACTTTGCACGCATTTCTTCAAAGCAATATAACACTCGAGAACAGATCATACAAAGTACGGCAGTCGCATTTCCCGTACGATCTCGACCACTCTAAGTATTTCTGAACATGACTTCTGATTAAACTAATAGCCTCTTTTCGGTCCGTATTTACTGATTTCTAATCTTCATTTGCCACAATAATAAACTGTTGTTTCAATGTCATACATTTCCGAAACATTCTAATCACTCTCTCTTGTAGATTTACTAGTTGGTCACTGCTTACTTTCGAATAAGCCGCTTGAAATGCTCTTCCGAGAGATTTGCGAGCAATGTTGCTCGCTGTGTTTACCGTTGCGATTACGCATCCGTGCTGAATGTTCTCCTTCGGATGCATGAAGTCTGTTCCTGGCTCGACTTAAGTGTGTCATGTAACAAAGCTCACTACATGCAAATGAATTACAGTCATAGTTGGAAGTCCAAACTCAGAGTATTCGTTTTTCTTGGATGACCTAATCATACATTTTTTTGGATTGACCTCCTTACGGAAAGCAGGGTGGTTCCCGGCTTCGACAACCCCTGATATAACTTGCGAACCAAGTAGTTAAACTTAGTTGTCGTTCACACAACTAACCAAGTGATTTTAGGAGGGGACCAGGACCCAACGTATAACAAAAAACGCTTGTCTGAAGTGCAAATTTGACGACACTTCACTGAAATCTGCAGACAGCCCAACACCCACGCTTGAAAGGAATGTTCAACTCACGGAAAAGTATCATGATACGTTCAACCGCACTAACTTGACACTGATGTCCACTGTGCTTACCAGACAGATTTAGTGGGTAAATATATTGATCCATTTTCACCCAACCTTAATTGTACCATCCTTGTTTGCTCGATGAGTATTTTTACAAGTGACAATAGTTTCAGGTCAGTCCATTCAACGGAGACGCGACCTTCATTCATTGTTTCCTGTCCCCATAGTTTCTCTCGATTCAGTGTTTGAATCTTATGATGTTCCAACTAGAAAAATAATCTGAGATGATTACGATGAAGGTCGTGGAAAGTGTGTTGCCGTCCCGTTCAAACTGTTGTAAATGGACAATGTACAGTTTGTTCAGCAAGCATTCACCCTAACACAAAATCGGGATTCCTAACCAAAGGACCTTCCCAGCCAACAGCCCTGTTAGTCGAGTCAAATAAGCTAACGGGCACAACAAACAAAAGGCTAGCTGGCATCACTTGTACACACACTTCAAACAAAGTCGATCGGCTGCACTGTCCCCGCGTTTTGATGACCACTGCGGTCCGCGATCGATGACATCTAGTTGTTAGCACGTCTCTATAGCCGTTTCAGTGCTTGAAAGACAACAGTGGGCTGGGAACCAGCACGCTTCGGTGACTGCAACTGAACAACCTAAAAATACATGTCTTTAACGGATTGTGTCATCACGATAATTTTCCGCCAAGCGATAGATAATGAAATACCGCATTCATGAACGAGACAGGTTTATAAATCACTAAAAGGGTAATCAAAACCCAACAATTTTTTCACGGAATCGAGCACGCTATGCAGTTTTCAGGTTTACCGACCTACTTGTTTACTCTGACGGAAGTTTCGTAGGCTTGCAATCAAAACGATAGACGTCCCTTGTTATGTGTTTGTATGTTTTGCGACCTTGTTACTGAGCCGTGTCTTAAAATTTCCTGTCAGCAAGTGTTACTGAATTATTCTGTTGACTTGTAGGTTGAATAAAACGGTGAAAGCATGCAAATTATGTGAGATTCTCCGGAGTAACAGGTCGTACATTCTGATCACACATGGGCATGTAACTCATTCTGAACTAGTCAAGATTCCGCAGGGCGGAAGTCACGGTTTACTAGACTAAACAGGGCGACACAAAAGCTGGAAATCAAAATTATGAGAATGCCGAGTGCCAGGCAGCCTCAGTTCCAACACAGATTGTTTTTGAACACACAGGATGGACTGTGACTTCTGATAGCCAAAGCCTCAGTAAATTGAAGTATGCGTTTCCAGTTGCTCCGGAAAATCATCAGGAATGCGTCAGAAATTTTGGCTATGTTCGTTTGGATTATGTGCCTTACAATTGATTATGTTGGAAACCCCTTCGACATCTACACAGGTGCTTGAAGTTTCCAGCTGAGTTTCAAGCCTTTGGGAACTTGCCGCTTGATATGAGCAGCTAGTTGTCAGTTTGTTCTCTCTATGTAAGCTCATACTGCAACTACACGAATATTTGTAAGGACAGTGGAATCTGACAGACGTAGACTGTCTGTCCGTAGCCGGAGAGACTGGTAGAGTTCTTGCTGGCTGAACTATACACATTTTTGCTACGTTATAAGCATTAAATACAGCGGCCGGTAGACGAGTGTTGGTCATTGTTAATCAGGTGTTCCCTAGAAACGGGAGTTCTAAATACACTGTCCTCTTGGGTAACGTTGTTAATTCTCCTGTTGGGGTAACAATTCTACTGTACTTCCCAATATACTGCAAGCGGTACTCTGAAGATTGTCCATCAGTAAACTTAATGCTAACTGTAGGTTATCCTCTGTGCAAATCCTTAGTGCTCTGTGGAAAAGCGTCCTGACTAAGCCCCTTTTATGTTGCATCGTACAGAAGCTCACGAAATGCAATGTTCCGTCCAGGTAAGCTACTCGTAGACGTATCTTTCTATCGTGTCCTCTGATCTTCCAGTGGCTGGAATGTACAGGTACGGAAAATAATCATTCACTTCGTGCTCTCTCGCCAGCTTTAAGTTCAGGAGATGCTGGTTCAAGTAAATCTTGTGTCATCCTTGAAGTTGACCCAGGCTTATCCGAACTTCTAGCTGACCAGAGAAAACAAAGTGAATGACTGTCTTCCGTAGGTGACATACACTGCTTCCTTATTTGTTCATGATACGGCCTGCACACATCAAGTGACCTTGTTTGTCACCGACTGTTGTTAATTCACTGTTAATCTCTACACATTGGGGTACTGCGCCTATCAGATGTAGAAGATCTTCCGGCATCATAAACATTCTCGTTTTATCGTGAAAACTCCAACAAGTAATACATCTTATGATAGTTCAACATGTTGTGACCAGTCTGGATCCAATAGTTTCATTCCTTCTAGTCAAGATCTAGTGGTTTGCTTAATTGAGCCCTGTCGCCTGCTCTACTTAGGGTGTAGTGAACTTCAAACACAGTGACTAGTATTGGAATTGAGGCACATGTGCTTGCGGTCTCACGAGCCGTTCTGACAGTAGTGTGTTTTGCAGCATAACTCATGTTAGCCATGACTGGATCAGAGTGGCCCATATGTGGATAAATTGAACACTTCCAGCGAAACATCTTTTCATGGCTAGTTGATTTTGTGAACAGATGGACCAAATAGTTGAGAATATTGTTGAAAACGTTAGACACTCTGATATGAAAGAGTTAAAACCAAGAAGTAAGAAATGACATCGAAACCGTTTCAGCGATTGTCTTTCATGTAAAAAGAAGGACCTGTTGCATCTAAGCAAAAAATGTTTGCCTGGGAGTTGAAAAACAATCCACTAACAGAGAAAATGATGTATACTGCGTTAAACTAATAAATGATATACGGGACGTCCACAGACTAACCGAATATGAAATTTATTCGGGATATTTGTTATTACAGTGTCTTGGTTCGCTCACCCGAAGCTGAATGTCAACTTATAACCTCACTTTCCCAGTGGTCACGATGCACCCTGGTAGGTGACTACTGGGATAATGACTCAGATAGCGTGACCAGCTATGTGCAACCAGATGTCTTTAAGACGATAGGCTCTTGTGCTGGGATCAAGAAAGTCTTGATTTGGCACTGAACGATGTAGGATTAACACTGTGATCAGGTTGACTGCCTACACGGTAGGTTGTGAGTGAAGCCGACACAAGTTTTCTGTTATGTTTCAATGAAGCCATCCTTCCAAGCAGCGCACATTGTGAGACTAGAGCTTTTGTGATTCTGTCAACGTTAGGCTGCCCGTCTCAAAACTCAACGCAGTTACCAGGAAGCCAACGTGCTCTACTGTCTGATCATAGAATTCATTTGTACTAAAAGAAGCCAAACGTTTGACGAAATATATTTAACTTTATAACAAGAGGCAAGTTGCATCTATTATGGTGGATGACAATTCAGCAGAAAATAAGACTGGAATGTTTTCAAATTCTTGTTTCCACAAACCTAAAGAACTTTGCTTTCAAAGACACAAAACAGATAGCAATTGCTTTATAAGTTTCAAATTAGGATAATTATTTTACAAACGTGATAATTACAAAATGATTCTTTTTACAAAAATATAGACTTATAAATTACGCAATCTAATGTAAGCAAAAAACTGCAAACAGAATATGAACCTGTAATTTTCATTTGTGCTCAGTGACTTCGATTTTACGGAGGTTTACGCGAAGATCCTGCCTCCGGCAACGGTGCTGCCTGAACGGAACTACGACGGTTCTGCAAAACCAAATGATAAACAGATAAACTAAAAAACGTTATTCAAGCGTATCCAGAGGGTAACAGAGTGTAATAGGCTCGTTTCGAACATCCTCATCAATCTTAATGCAAACAGCATCGTACGTTTAGCTTAACGGACCAAAGACGTAATGGCTGAGGTCGGCCAAGCCATGTGAAGCATTCCGTTGAGTTGTTGTCGAACGCAGAAACTTATAGGGACTATCAATCGTGTGTCTTGTGTAGAGATCTCAGCTGCAAACATTATTTCCTGCCTATCTGTTCCTAAAGTGTGCTTCGTGTAATCCTATTTTAGGAGGACGTATATGAACACGGTACCACTATGTACAGTCTTGTACACAGCGGAAACACGCCCATTCTTAACGTTTCATCTGTTGCTTCAGGTTTCATGGTCATATCGTTTGTACTTTATCGGATGTTGTCTTGAATAATAAGAGGTTTTAAGCACTTTTCGTCAGACACTTTTATGAATCAAGTGGAGTGCGCTGGAAGCTACATCACGTTCTTTTCTGTCCTGTCTCGATTGCACCCGTTGCTATCAGACAGTAAATTAAAAGCATTACTACAAATATACGATTTATCTGCTAATCCCCTTTGCGCTGTTTGATTCTAATGTCTTTTCTCACAACAGTTCGACTAACCTACACAAAAGCCGGGACCTAGTGCGCCTTCACTTGACTACCACGGGTTGGGTTTCAAGTTGTTGAGGGATGACAATTCGAGAATCGCCGCAGGATATAATCTGTAGCTAAGACGCGGTCATAGTGACAAATCGGAAACAATGTTGCTCCCAAATGAATTCGAAGAACGTAACGATCGCCACGTAAGTTGTACTCTTAACTACCATCTTGTTCGCTACCTTCGGTTACGCAGGTAGAAACGAAGTACAACTATATGCACGTGTGGGAACCTACGGATAAAATTTTCAAGGTCATCAGTCATTGCTCGGTCACGTGTTCGAAAATACTGACAGCAGATAGTGATGGAGGTGTAAAGTGGAAAAAACGCGATGATGTTTTTATACGGTAGTGTAGCAAAAGCTCCGGAAAAAGCTAAGCCGTTTGTTCATTGTCTGACGAGCAACGGATTCTACTCGATGGCCAGGTTTCTGTAGATGTTTTGCAATTGCACTATTTGGGGTTCCACTTTTGTCACTCAGAAGAAATGTGGGGAAGCTCTCCAAGGTTCGAGTGTGAACTGTCCCCAATTTGCAGTCAGCGTATTGCTGCAGATAGGACGAGCGATTGTACTATATTACTCACATCACTACTATTCGGTAGTGGGGCGAGAGCATAGAGTTTGACATCGAAATGTTCACGGGGAAAATACACGGAATATTGGAGCGCAGCATCGAATGAACTGGTTCTTGCTACATAAGAGAACTGAGCATTGGCGTCCGTGGCAACCGTGCCTTTCTGAGAAGAGTATCGTAGGTAGATGAGCGTTTTTGTTTGTGGTCCTGTTGAAACGCATAGCCCATGGATTGGTTTCCGAATAAAGAAACCTTGTGCCATCGGCTTTCTTGGCTCACAACATCGTAAACTGCGGGTATAGAGTGCATACAGGATGTTGGATTTGGAGAATGTGAGCAGTGGGTCCTCTGTTGGTGGTGGTGAGATGCGAGTTGGTCGGTACAGCATTATTAGCTTGGTTGATGTGCAAGTGCGATTCAATGCTGTTTCCATTCTTCGTCCTCTGAAAGGTGCTACGTCGTTCCCTTTATCAGGGTTTGCGTGGTATTCTTTTGAGTGCTGGTAGATAGTCGAACGCTTTGGAATGCATTCTAAGCAGTTATACAGATAATCGTTATTCCCAGTACTGGTTAGCTGAGCATAACAGTGTTAACTAATCGAATGCAACTAACATTTTGTGGTTAACAATCATGAATTTAAGCCTTGTGATTAACGCGTGAGTAGTATGGGTTTAGGAACGCGGACAAAGCTAGCACGTTTGTTCATCCGGTGGAATCAACGATACTATTTGCGAATGCAGGTATTCGTTCTGCTAGATAGTAGCCATTGTTGCTCGCGATTCTCTAGCATGCTGGCAGCCGTGTATTAGTTAACAAGAATGAATTGCAACTAGGTTGTTTGATTTTCGAGGATGTTTATTTTGATGTTCAGTTGATCGCCGAGCTTGGAATTTAGATTGCAAACGTTTAATCATCAAACAAGACAATGTCATCAGCATGTGAACGTGTCGGTTTGAGGGTTGCCGTTAATGGACACAACTTCTGATTTACCAAAGAACATCATAAAAAGAGCTCCATCGGAACTCTGGTTAAAAGAACAAAATCGCAATGTAGTACGGTAAAAGTCCGGAAGAATGTTGAAAATTAACTTCACCGAATATATCTTAACGAAGATTACACACGAAGTTTCATCAAATAAGGTCCATTACCTGAGTGAACAAATTCATATTCTACAGTACACAGATACCATTTCGGTCCTTTCCCACGAATTACTCCTGTTGTTTTGTAAATTAGTGTATGATGCAAGAACGCCTAATTTTGTAGACAATTACGAATGTCTAAGGGGTGCATTAACTTGCCGCTTTAGATTCCTGAGTGCATTTTTAAGTGCTGTGAACAGTGTTAAAAACAGCATCATTATCGGCTGATATTTGGAGTTCGAACGCGCCCATAGCATGCTAAAATACTGAACTCAGTCTGAAAAAGGACTGAATAACAAATGTATGTTCATATATTATTTAAAATATATTAAGTGGTGTGATTGGTTGTCACTGTTTTGGCTTCAGTTTTCACATAAAGCATGTTGAGTGAGAGCGACGCGTGTTCATTCTTAGGGTGTTTAGGAAGGGGTAGAATGAAAGTTTCCTGAATCACTTTACCGGATGATGGTCCCTTCCTTGGGTTTTGCAGAACGTACAAAGTATAAAGTTAAACAGTTTTACAGGCCCCGGAAGCATTTACAATCACGAACAAGCCTGCGGGCCTCACTTAGTGTGAATGATGAAGGCTGTAAATGTCTAACACCACAGGGAAGTAGCGCATCATTTAATCGACATGTCTCATTCCCACTACTGGCTGGTATAATGAGAGTAGGATGAAGCGGTTTCTTGACTGGAGAAATTTCAGAAAAACAGAGCTCACATTTGAATTGTTTTGAGGGGAACTGCGGTCAATTGGTGCTGATCAATCAAGGACGGTGCCCAGCTGCTACTATGAATTTGTTGGTGATATGCTCTTCTGAATGGGCCAGTGAACACTGCTCAATCCACCAAAGTCGTGGGATAACCAGGTCAGTCAGGAGCGCTGTACCAGTCACAACATTATGGTTAATATGTGTTGTTTAGTCTACCAAGTGAAGCTGACCAATTTGGGGGAGTGGGGTTTTGGATACAAACCATTACTGAAGATCCCAGGAATTGATTCTATATCCCGCTAGCGTCCACCCAAATTCGTGAATGCTTCGAAACTACCCCGCCAATTCTTATGCAGCTCTATTTTCATCTAATATTGTCATATCAGTAATTATTTTGCAGAAGTGAGTGACAAGTTTGATACGCTTGGTCTGGGGGAGTAAGTATTTGAAAGCATGCGTATCTGCTAAATTTTGTCTACAAGTACCAAGTAATCTTTGAATAATCACGTTCTTCAACAATGGGATACAGTTTTAGAATAGCTGTTTCGGGAAGTATCAGATTAGAAGTTTATGTTTCCGTGAAACCAGAAGCACATATATTTGTCCCAGTTAACATGCCGGTGAATTGGCCTGGTTTACTAGGTTAGGAAGATGAGACATTCTGGGTATGGCTCACAGATGAATGCGGTTGGGTGAATAGATGTGGCATATTGGTTGTGTCCAGTGTGAAGTTAGTCATCTTACAAAAAGTGAACCCGAGGTCAAGAGCAAATGATTTCACGATCTGCACAAAGTGGGTTGAAATTGGGAAAATGGTTAATAAAGTGACACTTGAAGACTTAAAGCTGAAACAACCTAAACTTTGACAATAGCACAGGTAACTGGATGAAGAACAGTTGACTCAACTGTTCCTGCGAAAGTATACGACAAACGTGTGACCCTACAACCACAATATTGCAAATATATTTCGAGCGAAACGCGTTAGAGGCAAACAACAAGCGATTTGCCTGAAGCAAGATAGGCCAACTGAAAAGCGATTACACTCTGTAGAATGCCAGGTCGACAAAGAATCCTTTCGACAAGTAAACCTTGTTCCAATATTGAACTACCTGCGAATGCGTGTATGCTATGATTATATCCTACTAACAGTTGGGATTTTGATAGTCGTAAGTTGAACAGCAATCATGCTTATCACAAATGAGCATCCAGCTAGAGAATGATTTCGGTGCACTTCGAAAGAAGGCTTCAGGCGAAGTAACCAAAGCAACGTCCGTGGACAGATGACGGCTGAAGTCGATTCCACTGATTCCTCTCTGTTACGCTGACAGTCCTCCAGGCATGCAAATATCCCCCATGATTGGCACTACTCTTTGTTTTCCAAGTAGTACACTGGAACCAGTTCACTGGAATTCCACTGGTGCTGACCCAGTCGGATATGAAATACTGCAATGTTAAACCTTGGGACATATATTATACATTAGCACGAAGTATAATCAGTAGACTAGAAGACCTGACTTTTGTACGATAAAACGGATGGTTCCATGCGAATGTGTGAACGTGTTCATACTGACCTTGGGTTTTGAGGTACTCCCTCCCACGCTGATCCGTCGAGTACCAGTGGATGTCTTTCTGCTACAACATAAGAAACGGCGCGGAAGCGGGTTGCAATTGTACGCAAGAAATCTAGGCATGCTGTTTTCCATTCACGTCAGGCATGTAATATAATTAGTATTGTTAACGATGTGTGTATCCCTGATGAATGTTGCAAAGTGGTTGAGGAAAGACATGGTATGTGAGATGACCAGCCTACTTTACGTTTCATTGCAATTAACGTGGCCTACAAGTTAGAATGGGTTTGAGTTGAGCCAAACAGATCTGACTACTACCGAGTGGGTATTGCGTTTATTGCACCACTAGCTGCCTCATCGTTGATATTAGTATACGAGGCGTTGATCCTAACTCATTGTTTGCCAATGATTTTCTGGGGGATTTCGCGTACAGACTGTGATTGCTTATGAAAGAGCAGCTCAGGGAAGACAGGATCCCCCGTCTTCTCTCCACATCCTTTCACACTGGTGATGAGTTTGCGCTTGTGAACCGTTATTCTGATGTAAAACTCACTGAGATTTCAATTCATTTATCCAGTTTACTCTGTACATTTGGTTGACACTTTCTGTCGTGAAAGTTCCGTTAGTATTTCCCGCATGTTAGACCTAATTTGCCGAATGGTGATTTGTTTGACTCCTCATGTTGTCCGTGATCCATCCACTGTGGGTTCAGACCAATTCCCGCAGGCCGCAATGAGATATTTCATTGAGTGTTGGGACAATCAGTTCTCTGACTTGGCCACTCATCACTACTACATATTGCAGTTAACCACAATCGAATTATTGACAACCAGAGTTGCGAAGAGTATGAGGTGAGAGAACTGTGTGCAATTAATCTTCAGCGGTTCATGTGTTTGTGTGGAAAACGTCGATATCGAAGTGCTTATATTCGCATGCAAAACTCAGCGCTAAACAAACATTCAATCACTGTACCTGGGTGAACCAACATTCGCGATACAACTCCGTTGGGACTTTCGTTGTCCTTATCCACTGTTCGCTTTCACTGATGGCGCTCACCGTACGGAATAAATGGGCAGATTTGCAAAAATAATCTAGCAATTGACTTGTGCGCGTGGAAGATTGGGGAATCAGTTCGTGACTACTAGATAGCTGGTTGCTATCGGTAGAATACCTATTAAGAGAGCGGTGACTTGTGGGTATTGCGAATGAAGCCTTGTAGTATTATTGTGGAATGTGGGTGGTGATGTGACAAGTAGTGAGCTGAATTTTCAGTTGCTTTGAAATCAGCGTACCTGGAACGAGATGAGTTGAAGCACACGAACAAATCCACCATTTAGGAAATGCGATACACGTTGGAGACCGCCCAACTCAAAGTGCACATTAGAAGGATGTGTTATCAGGCGAGCGAAGATTTCGATTGAAACTTGCATTTGACAGCGAGATGTACGATCCACTGTGATTCTTTAAGTTAAATCGTGGAGATTTCCGACTGCTCATGAACAATATACATTGTTTCCGGTACACACCGGAGGTATAATATGGTAACATCGAACGCTGCTGCCTTTTGTAGTAATACCACCCACACAATTAATATCCAACTTTTTTCAAGTGATCCCGTCTATTTAACAACCACTCTCGTAGATTTCAAATTTTCGTCTTAGACCGGTCTTAGAAGGTTAACTGCACTGAAACATGTGTGGTGTCAGGTATGGGTGACTTGCAAAAATGCTTTCAGTAATGAAGATTTCTCACTGCGTGTAAAGATTCTCAAAGTTTTGACAGCTTCGGTTACTTTGTTGTTCCATCTATGCTATCCCTTAGCCTCTAACTATTCTCTTACAGTTTGCTTTCTTTCCTGGTGTGATTGTGCAAGTACGTTGAGAACAAGGTGGATATGCTATTCACATAACATATGGGACGTAAGTGATTGTGTGCCTCCCACGGTTTAGAGAATTCAGTCGTGGCGTATAGTGTCATTCTAATTTTGTATTGGCACAAATGTCAAACGTTTATTGACTCATTTGTGCCTGAATGGAAACGAACGCTTAAGAATCACAAGTTTCCTCATGACAACAGAAATTCCCTTCACTGCGCACAAGTTTTTCTGTGCGTTTCAAGGTGCATACGACCCACAGTTGATCGCAACAATGAAATGCAAAAGATGAGGTCAGCTGTAAGCGGTATTCAGCTCAGATTATTGGTAAATATAAGGAGATTTTGGTTTATATAACTTCAGCATTATTTACCGGAGAATAATTGTTGCATCCAAATAGACTTTTCAGTCAAACCCTGTCGACAAGATGCATCGAACTCGGGTTGAGCGTTCCTTACAGCTCGTCGGAGGTGTATGCCAATCCCGCTATCCAGATTTTAATTTTGGCCACATTTTCAAAAAGCGACCTTATCGGCCGGTGCCCTGTTAGGCTGGCGTTACGCACTACCGAATTTTCATGTGTGGATGCTTAACCACGTTTCTGCATGGGAACTATTACACTACATTTCATATCCCGTAATAATTAGTGTTAATCAAAATAAGACTCAACAAGTTTAGCGTTTTCTATGAATTCAGCTTGAGCAGAAGTCTTAGTCATGTGGCAATCCACGGGGGTCAGTAAGACGGAAGGTCAGGTGATCTGAGCATTACACACAAGCGACTGCGGCTGAGTGTTTGCATATGAAAATTCGATCCTGCCTAATATGACTGTTTTATAGAGGCATGTTTGGAATTCAGATCTCTGTCGTGGTGGGATGTACACTTTAGGCGCGTTCTAACCAGACCGAAACTTGGTTCCACTCCTTTCTTGCGTTCAGGTCTGAAAGGAAATTCCACGGGACTGAACAGGTGTGATCGACTATGATGGTGATGAGCAGATATGATCCCAGCCAGCTAGGCCAACACACTGAACTGTAAAAAGCTAATCATCTGGTTTCAGTATTATATCAACTACTCTATTCAATTGTCAGTGTTTCGATGTTAGCGTTCATGTGTTGCTGATGCAAAGTGAAGATAAGTAAGTTGTTTTTAAGAAGCTGAGTTTCCTCCAAGATTAAGTATTTTGGGAGAAAATTATCCGGCCGAATGAAATAATGCATCAACCCGTTACCAAATATCTTGCATTGAAAAACAGGTTAGCAGACGTTACTCGGGTTAACCGCTCATATTGTCCATTGTGAAAGAGCAAACTGGACATCAACAACAGGAGTTTGATTACACGACAACAAACCACAACACTAGCGATCGCAGTACAGTTATGACTGCTTTTCCAAAGACCAACTGTGCGGTCCTAAAGAGCACCATTCTGGGTTTAACTTATATTACAAATTAAGAGGACTTTTTCATAAACTTTTGTGGATGGTTATATTTGTTTATATATGTTAATATGTACTCATATGCAGTGAAAAGGTGCGTTGCAAATGATTATAGGCAAACAGAATATTTCGCAAGAGTCTTAGCACTTAGAATAAACTATACTATGGTCCAAGATGATCACCTACAGAGAAAATATGTTTACCGTAGACATTGATTGAGAAGTGTAGACCTGCATACAAAATCGCACTGTCAAGTCGTAAATGGATGCAGTCTGGCTTTTTTCACAAAGCCAATTATGTGTTCACAGGAGCCAATTTTGTGTCCACAATTTTGCCAATGAAATTATCGCTATCAAGGGAAGCTTTGAGTGATTGCACTCAGTTTACTTTACTTGCTGATCGATTAGTGTACGTATCACATGTGACTCACTCATCTACCGATTATCAAGCCGCACTCATCCACGCTATTTTCGTTGACTATCTTGTTCTTTAGTCCACTTAGGAGAGAAAAAAACTCGAAATCCAGAAATTTCACACATGTCCGAGCTATGGATGCTAATTCGGGTGAACTTTTTGGTTCGGATTCCCGATTTTGTATCCCAGCCCGCAAATTTAAGAGAACCGTTACAAACAAAATAGAGGTTGCCTTGCTGATGTCCTTCGATTCACAGCCTTAATTTGGTTGTCATTTTGCCAACCAACTTTAACTGTTTAGATTTTTCAACAGAATCGCTTTGTAACCAAATTGACTTCCTTCAAACCTTCGTACATTAACCAGTTCTACAACAATTTACTAACGATATACAGTACAACTTTATTACTTATCTACTAATATCAACTGGGAGATGGTGAGGACGGTGACGACGAAATTCATACGACAAAGATTGCGGTCTACAAATTTTTGTAGCAATTCTACCAACGGATTAAATTTATTAGAAATGAAAAATCAAGCAGTCTAGCAAAAGTTATATGAAATGAATTCGACAGACTTCAGTTACAGGTATAGGATGTTGAGTCGGAGCAACGCGTGTCAGGCGAATAGCTCGTCACATGATGAATTATCTCTCCCAAGTACACGTCCCTATGTTCTACCTCGTTGGTAATGCCTACAGCCTCTGGAGTTGAAAACGGCTCTGCTGAAAAGACATCGTAAAGCATTGTGATAAAAACAGTTTACAAAAACGAAAATGCGTACAACGGGACAGAACAGTGTCATACTAACGATCAAGTTTCTTGGTGGGTAAGGAGGGTCTCCACTTTCTGGTTACTACCCCAGTGAACAGGATAGGCTTGTAACACCTTGTTGTGTAGCACACTCGATGGGTTTCTTGAAACCTTTAAGCCAAGTTCAGCATGACAGTCAGCGTTAAATGACCGTCGGGGGTGAATGCTTGTCGACTATCACCATATTCTAGGTCGACTTTGGACGATTTCGTTTCTACAAACAACTTGAAAACTGGAACTGGTACACCCTTTCAATGCAACCAAACTGTGTTCTATGCTGTATCACAGATTCCAATTTTTACCTGACAATAGATGGAAAATGTACAAAATACCCTCTCTACTCTGCTGCAATAGCTACTACTGAAACTACAGGATAATTGCCGGTCGTCTGGACAAATTTTCGATTTGCACGATTTACGGGTCAAAACTCGCAAAAAATACTCTGCACAGTTGCATAACACACTTACTGGAGTTGTGGGCTCTGTCTAGTTGGAAGCGGTGCAAACTCATCTGTCTTCTTAATTGACGCTTTACTTTTCTTTCGATGTTTGGTGTCCTCTGGAACATTCTCTGCTTTTGGTACTGATGACGGTCCAGTCGAAGGTACAGGTTTGAATGGAGTAATGTTCGTACCTTGGTACTGGTTGGACAGATTATTGTCAGGCAGTGAAACTGGGTTAGTTGTCCACGTTTCTTCCGACGAGTAGGGAATGAATTTAGTGGTGGATGTAGTAGGGTCGGATTGTCTGATTGGTCTGTTCATGGCAGCTGGTTTTTGAACGGTCTCAGTGAAACCAGCTTGTTGATTCAGGGTGAAGGTCGAGTCCTCTAGTAGGGAGGATGAGCGGAATTGTCTGGGTTCAGGAACACGATCTGAAATTGTGTACGCAGTACTTACGTTACGCTGCGCACGTGATGGGTACTGATTAATTGTTCCACTATCCTCTTCTGTCGAACTGATTGGCTTGTAGTTCGTTTTGGGTAAATGTTGTATGTTGTAGCTCTTAAACACTGTAGCAGGGCGATCTTTGGCAGCTTGAGCGGCTTTTTCAACCCGAGACCAATTATCGATTTGTTTCCGTCGATTCTCTATTTCCCTAGGGAGGTTCGTGTGACCAAACTCAATGTAAGAAACTTTCTAAAGAAACGAAACGTCATTATTACAAATCAAAGATTAAATTAAAGATGTTACGCACAACCAGTGGATCTTTACAAAACAAATTCAGCTGGTTTACTTCAAGTTCTGTCTAGGCTTTCTTAAATAGCCAAACCTCCAGGACACGGGATCCTACCATAATGGTATAATCCTCGCGTGAAACAAAGTTCACTGTATCGTGTCTACTATGAATGGTGATGAACAGAGCGTCTCCAGTACATCTTGTAGAATGATTGCAAATTTTTAAGTGCTCCAACCAACCGTGAACTGCCTAAAAGTGCAATCTTGGCTCACTTCCCCATCGCTCTGTGTGGGTGTGGGAAGTCTTCCAACAGGCTCTGGAACATCTACAAGGAAATGTTCTGTTAGTGTTGCATTTCTTTACAATTTCAACAATAACCGTGGAGACGCAATTCTATTGGGCTGAATACCACAAATATAGTAGTAGTAGTAGTAGTAGTAGTAGTAGTAGTAGTAGTAGTAGTAGTAATAGTAGTAGTAGTCGGCTTACTGAATCATCTCCTCGTGGTGCTAACTGGAAAACCTTGTTGCGACCCTACACTGGCTAAGCGTTCAGCAACCTCAGGTAGGGTCAACTATTCCAACTGGTTTTAAACTATTGATTACTTTCGATCACCCAAACAAAAGTACTGAAAGCCACTCCACATCGGTACCTACCAGTACACAGGTTAAGCAAGCGGAGTACATCTATTCCGAATATGATCAGATGTATCAGTCGAACGTTGGTTTATGGATGCATGCTCGGATGCATCGACACAGAGATGGTACGGAACAGGGAGTAAGTGTTCAGCTTCCTGTGATTCTTGATTGCACAGACTGTGAGAGCAGCTTTCTAATCAAAACTGGTATCATTGAACACAATAGGCATGCACATCCTGTCGAACACGACCGCTACAAGCCCAGGTGCATGAAATCCGCCGGATTCAACTGGTCACAGCAAGAATCGGCGTCCGTTGTCAGACTTGCCGATGAGCTAGCTTTATCGTACTTCAGTCGACGCGAATTTCATCACCGGTTCCTGTCACATTTCTCTGGCCGTACCCAGGAGAGTACCAGGACGCGGTTATGTGCTGTGAATTCAATTCATCCACCATTCCACGGACGAACATGACGTTGGATAATGAGTCTCTAGCTGCTGACCAGTCCCAGTGGTTTTCCTGATAGTCCCAAACATCAACAACTCATTTGGAGTCCAATATCGAGGCTTTCCAACATAGTGATAAATTGCTAGCAATTGCATGCAACCTTTATACAGGCATTTGCACCGTGGTACAGGCAAAGCTTAACGCGCACGCCTCACAAGCTCTTCCGTACACTTGACGACTTATTACTCAACGACCTGTTGGTGTTACTGTGAGAACCTACCTTATCAGGAAGGAGACATGGGTAGTTAAATACCCTGAGATCCAAACCCTGTACCACCAGCGTAAGAAATATGTTGCTTCTGTAGTAGTTTCCGGACTTCAGAACTGAATAGTTATATGGCGCAACGACCTGCAAGTTTCAACGAAAATTCTTCGCTTTAAAAATTTGAAACAATTTGTTCCCTTCAGAACTTTGAACGAAACAGTTAGAAGAAGGTAGGTAGTAGATGCAAGCATTAGATTGTAGTATGGATGTGATCAAGTCCAGTTCCTTCGCAAGACCATCCTGTGCACAGATTTGTCTTGCCCGTGTGAATAGTGTACTTCCTAGTGCGAGTTTGCCATGGACCAGTGTGAAACTACCAAAGTTCAGGTTTTGAACGGACCAAGTGGTTTTCCTATAGATAGCTCTTTTAATGGAGCCATCTTCCCGGCGATTTATGAGTATGTCTGGAAACGACAAACAATCATTAGGCTCAAATTCACAGGTTACCCTGATCACCCTGAACTTAGTGATATTTCCTAATCCACGGATCAAACATTCATCCCCATCCACCGCTTAACTGTTCGATATAAAAAACCTGTATCGCGTTATTGTGAATTTGGTACTGACAAGTCAATAAGAAATGCTTGCATCTACCACCTCCCGCCTTCTAACGGTTTTGCTCGGAACGGTTATAGTTTAATAGGAATATAAATAGTGAGAAGAACGAAATGACGTCTTTATTCTTCATAACTAATTGGTCATGATTTACCTCTTGACAGTTTTACATCATTACCAGCTTGTTAGTGCTTTGAGTTGTACTCTGCAAAATTTCCAGTCACTGCTTCAACTCGACCTAGTTGATTTAAGTGTTGCACCGTTCACTTCCACGTGGAGTCCGAAGTGTGTCTGTTACACGAGCAGCATGAAAATCAGTCGCTGTACGGAAGTCATTACTGAGTAGGCTGTTCTGTTCTCCACAGTCATGTTTCATGCGATTGCACCCGGTGAGATACATCACGAGAAGAACATCCGAGATTGCTTAAAATACGTTAGTACCACCTTCCTTTTAAGTTGACGCTTCCGAATGCTTTTAAAAACTCTTCAAGACCATCCTCAAAGGTAAATCGATATTTCAACTGGTTGGTATATTCTAGTTTACATAACCTTGGTAAATGTACATGAATCTTTATTGATAGATAATTTACTCTCTCCTGAACTCCATAGTATGCTGCGTTCTTCTTCGACCTAGAATCACTTGGTACATAAATTTAGCTGGCGTAGAACCAAACAACTGTAAAACATACAAGTTTTGCACATCCAGACAAATGAAAATCCACCTTTATTACTGACATTTCCAGCGAGTTTGATTTCATATGTCTTGAAATGTGGTTGTTAAACATGAGTCAGTTACCTGAAAAATCCTGATAACTATGAATCAAATTAGTGGCAAGACAACGTTATACCAGTCACGAGACCATCTGTTTTCAAGTTGAACATCACACATTTGATCCTAACCTTCGCATTCAGATAGACTTTTCAGCCAGCCTCCTTTGAAAAAAGCACTGGACTCGAGTTCCGTTCTCAGAGCTCGTCAGTAGCGAAACCCGAGTCTAGTGCTCATTTTCAAAAGAGGCTGTCTGGAAAGTCTATCTGAATGCGAAGGCTGTGATCAAATGTGAGTGATGTTCAACTTGAAAGTAAACCAAATCCCCGACTACTTATCAGTAACCGTCTATTTTATTGTATTGTGTTGGTCAATTTTCAACTGGCTAGTTTTACGGTCTGTGGAAATAGAAGAAAATCCGGAACACAGCATTCCTTGAATGTGTTACACAGAGAAATTGAAATTTAGCCAGCAGTAATTATATGAGTAAAAACAGATGTGGAATACCCACGGTGACATTTAATGTTATTAGCATTTATTCAGCTCAACAAACCTGTGGGACATTGTTATTTCATCCCGTGACTGGGTGAGTGACGTTCACTGCGTAAGGGTACTGGGTATATTTTTTCTAGATGTCAAGCGAATTGTGGCTGAAATCTGGTAATTTAAACCATCGATGTGGTGTACGTTGACTGGGTTCACTTCAGCAGCTTTGGCAAGAGTCCTCGGATTCCACGCCACTGTAAAATCCTATGGCGAACATATACCAAAACCATCAACTAGAGCTACAAACAACGTCACCACTGTTCCCAACCATACGATTCCATTTACATGCTACTCAAGAAATGCCCATCACAAGCACACCAGTCCATCTAAATACTGGATCTATCAAATCAGACCACCCCACAAAGCGAGTTTTATCAATTACGCAATTACGATAGCGCTCATTACTTCCCAAACAGACCTAAGCAATGAAAACGAAACAACCGCATTCAGAGGTGCTTGCCATCAACCCGTCTAACGGCCTTGCGTAACCAAAGATGACTGATAGAGAAAAAAGTTGAGCTGATGTAGAGCTACAGTCGCCGCCGACAGTACACTGATTTTAATGATTCACTCGGGGCGATTTTTGGCCCATCCATCTAGACTACTGCAGTATTAATTGACGAGGAGTCTGGTGTTCAGTGTATCCAACTGAAGGACATTATGGAAGCCTAGTATAAGCGCTTTGTAACCTAGTTAATCGCCTGGCTAACTGTGACTGGGTGACCATGAATAGTCTGTCACAACAGGATGTCAGGAAATTACTTGTTCTGGGAGGAAATGTAAAGAGCTCTTGAACAACTTTTAAACGAAAAACAGCGCGATTAAAATGGACTGTCCGTGTAAATTTTTAAACATGGTGGCCGGTTATGATCGACTTATTTCATCCGAGACCAGAAAACAGCCCCTCTATAGTTCAAGAATGTCCCGATCGTATGTTCATTTAGAGGTAAGTACAGTAGGCAATGTACCGTCACTTATCAGAACATGAGTCCGGTAAGCCGCGTCAGAATGGTTCCCGGAAGAGTCCTACTCAGTCTACCCAGTGTATAAGTTAGGATAATCAACACTCCTGAGAATTACTGTGGTATCCGAGCTAGTCCCGTTAAAATGATGTAACGTTCGTTGCTTGACAGATCTACTGGACGAGTCGTAAGCACAGCCAGCCACTGAACACTCACTTGTGACTTCGTGAACCGTGAGCATTTTGGACGTTGCTTGGTAAGTTTGGATATTCGTGTGAATTTGTTAGTTGAGTTAAAATATTGCATTTGGGTATACAGATGGAGGTGGAATCGTGTGGACCCATATCTGATGAGTTGGGCATTGTCACATGCGTGAAACAGCGTTGTGCCTTGGCTCCAACTCTAGTTAGTTCACGTTTGACAACAGTGCTTGCAATCACACCTCAGAACCCGGAGGACATTTTTCAAATGGAATTCCGCTCAAATGGTAATTTGTTGAATATTCGACTTCGTGGCTTTGCTGTCTGGTTAGGTAATTCGGTGAGCTATTTACGCTCAGCAAAATGAAACTGCACTGACTGGCCACAGCTTTCTTGACCGTAGCATCTAAATTTCAAATATACATATAATTATGGACTCACAGGTTTATAGGTTAGCAAAAACGGACTGGCATGAAGCCACACTATTGGTCATTCAGTTTCGTTGGGTTGGACATGTCCGTCGGGTGAGCTGTGAACGGATTCCAAAGCAGCTATTGCACGTGCAACTCGAGGTAGGTAAGCTAAATCCTGACAATCAGAAGTCGTGGTACCAAAACCTCATCCACTTAAGACTTCCGCATTGTAATATCTACCTTGGATCATGGAAGGACGTGACGTTCAGTCGGAATGTTGACAGAAATACAACCCAGGAGAGTTTTCAAAAGTTTACTGAACGACTATAGTGAGGTCCGAATTCAAACGTGCGATACGCAAAAGAACTCTAGTGCCATAAGTTGTGGTCACGCGAGTATGTGATCCTGTGATTGCTAGCTCGGGCAACAGGTTTTGATATTCAAATACTCACCGAGTTTTACATTTAGTTTACAAAAGTTTCATTATGATGCTTGATGGCATTGTAAGTGTTTAGGAGTTTGACCGTGGAAGGTGGTTGGTGTTGTATCGAATCCAACCACTGATGCGCCAGTCGTCGCAAAAGATAGATCATCAACCTACTCATAGGATGTCATCAATGAAGAGGAGGTACGTGTATTAGGCGCAAACAAATTCGTCGGTTGTATCAATTCGCTTTTTAGATGAGACCCAACTGTGAAAGTCAGGGCTTCGGCTGGATTCGAACCGGCCAAGCTACTCAATAGTAACACAGTTTTTATGCCCACCAATGGCGTTGTTGGATTCTAATCTGAACTGTTTGAAAAATCCTGTTGCAGCAGTATATCCCTTGAATCATTTGGTGGATTCCATATGAGACAGCGGAACGGGTGGGTAACCGAGGCTAAATGTGAAATGTCCGAGCTCCTGGTATGGCTTCGTAGCTCAGCCTGTAGAGCATTTGCCGAGTTCATGCACGCTGTTTCTACAAATGGTTCGAATCCAGCCGAAGCCTTGAATTTTTACAGTTGAGTTTCATCTAAAACATCAAATCTTCCAAAATGCTCATTAGGAATTCACTTTTCTCCGTATAAACTGACCGCCACCGTTGTTTGATAAATCACCAGTTGTCCATTTCAAAACATTCGGCTGTGGTGATCTTCCGCTCTTTAGGTTCGAAATCTTTGCTAGTGAAATGTTTGCTGCATTGTCTAATACCTCGTCTGAATTTGAAGGTTTCTCTTTGTTTCTAGTCCTATGCACAGTGTATTAATAAATGCTTCGATAATGAAGTAGCTCTTGACTTGCGTTTACCACTGGCCCCCTTTTTTGGTTTCGGAAAGATGAGTTTCATTTTGCCAATGGCTGGTTGTATCACAAAAACCTCTGCGCGGTATGTGAATTGGACAATCAGCGGTGCAGCGAAAGCCACCCGTAGTGACAGTTATGCACAGTCATCCACCCACAGGTTAATTTGGAAACAAATGTTACCAATCGAACTTTTGCAAATGTGGGTTGGTGCTCAAATCTCATTAGTTGGTCTGCATTCTGAGTCGATGGCAGGGACTACAACGATATGGGAGTATGTGAGTACCGGGCACTTAAATAACTCCATAACAAATGTTTGCATATTGTTTGCGAACCTCATATCGCATTGCACAACCAGATGCTCATAGCTACCGCAAAATTCCTCTCAGTAGGGTAGAAGACTCATTCTTTCTGGCAAAAATACATTAATAACTACGAATCAAATTAGGGAGCGTTGAAACCACACTTGTCTGTAGCTGGGTTTAGCCAGTACCTAATATCCAACAAATGATGTATTTACTCCCGTAATGAGGAGGGACGATCAGATTCACTACCGATCAACAGTTAAGCGGAGGCTCGTATCTGGGTAGTAAAGTTACCGGGAAATGACGAAAGAAGGAACATTACGGTGCCCTGCCAAGAAATGATGTTCTCTATACATAAACTTGTTACTGACAAGCGTTACGCGCCTGGATCAGTGTTGTGTACAATCGCGTGTTTTTGTTCGTGATAACGTCGATGCACACACTCTTGTGTTGATGTTCCGAATAAACAAGCCTCGTACCGTCCACATTATTGGCCCACAACATATAAACAGTCGACTGAAGTAAGCAGAACATCACGTCGATTTGAGTAACCGTCGGAATACTGGCATCTTCATTGACGAAAAGAATTACGTTTTTGAAGACACCGATAACTGGTCATCTAACTGACAGGATGTACAGAAACAACAGAACTACTTCGCCTACGAAAAGTGTAACGGTTGCCAGATGGTGCCTTGGGGAGGATTTTCTTCTGGAGACCAAAATCATTAATAATACTGAAAAGAATTAAATCTGCCTTTTACATAGGCATATTTGCAGCCCAACTTCTGCCGTTACAGTTTGCACGCAATTTGAAAACCCTACCTCTCAACTAAATAACGCTTCGAAGTGTTTGTACCGAGAACGTTAAATGTCCGGATCAGCCACCAAAAAGCTTTGATCTACACCGTTTTACGAATCAGTGGTGTCACATTGCACACAGAAGTCGAAAGGGCAACGACTGTGGATCACTGATAGTCCTATACTGAAGGATACGATGACAGGCATGCAAATAAAGTGTGTTTGTTCTTCAAAAACAGATTGAAGGCATATTGTTAAAACTTAATGCATGTTAGCTCTGACTGTTGGTCTCCAAGGCAACTTCGTAACTGGTGCACACCAACTTCAACTGTGTCTTATACTCGCTACAATTCAGATTTTATGTAAATTTTAAAGACAACAATAAAAATCTGTTTCGTACTGTACACTGTTTTTCGAAAATTAACACTATAAAGTTAAGGTTGACTAACATACTATAAAAAAACATTCCTCACAGTGAAGTTCTAAACTTGATGAGTAAGCAACCATCTGGTCCTAATAAGTCATTGTTCTGTCCAGGTTGAATTACGTGGAATGAACGTTGTCCATCACTCACACTGGTACACCTCCAGGGCTTCATTCAATGCTTGACAGTGTTTGTATTCCAACCTTGAATCGAACTAATAATTCAAGGCAGGATAGGGATAATTTGGGAATTGTCTTGACGTTGTGACCAGTACAAACTGACCGTCAGTCCACATGGACCTTAAGGAAGTATACTGACATATCTCTATTCACAGGCAAAACCAGATGATGTTAATTGGGGCCATTCCACTCTAGTTTCACGAAGGTGAACCCAACTAGAAAAGTTAACTGCATGGCAGTAAATATGAAAGAGGACATTATTGTATTCGTCATTGTGCTGAAGAAAATAAGTTGAAATTACGGATGTAGTAAGGGTCCCCGATAATAACGATCGCTTTTGAGTCGTGTTCAGTCTGAGTACACGTAAAACTAAAGTTGCGTTCAGCTCAGTTGAGGATTTGTGATGAATCAGTGGGATCCATTTCAGTTTATCACAAAGAGACTATTTTGATCGTTTTGTTACAGTGCAATTTCTTTAAAACTATTCTTACGTTTTTTGCTCGATCGCAATTTTCCTGGCCGAATCTTCCACAGCTTTCTGATTTGTCTCAATGGCCCAGTTGATTGCTTGCGAAACCAATCCATGAACAGTCCTGATCAGAAAGAGTAAATCGGAGTGTGAATATCGAATAGTCAATCAAATCCAAACATTGTGTGCTGCTGAGACTAAACTGGTCCCTCACCAGGACTGAAATTTAATAATCGATAACACGACGCCGCAGTGGTAGGTGCACAAGGCCTACAGTCAAAATAAAGACAGAACACGCGTTATCATGCATGGGCAGCCAGAACGGTCCAGAATTGCAGCCAATACAATGAAAAGCATGTAGGATGTCGAGGTCAGTCGTGGCCAATCAGAAAGCAGCCGAATAAAGCAATTGGTTCGGTACTACATACGTAACAGGTGGAACCTGACAAATCGTACACACACGCATTTCCATCCCTTACTACGTGACGAATCAGTTACATAAGGAGCTGCTGAAGAGTATTCTTTTTTAACCCTTGTAGGTTAATGTCGAGACACTCCCACTTGCGTCTTAATGGTAAAAGCCTACTTTTTGTATACCCCAGGGAGTCAACTCATTCTTTTTGCTTGCGTCATTATTGTTTACATTCATAACGTTCTGTTCCTTAAACTGTGTATCACGGTAGTATCTGGCTTTTTGTCGGTATCGGGACTGTTCACACCCTTCTCTAGTACTCACACTGGTCATCATTCGACGTGCACAGCTGTCCTACGTTCACTTTGGGCCCTGTGAGGAATCCAAAACATCGTTATGCAATGACCCAGATTTCGGACGGACTCGACTGACTTTTTCCTTTGCGCTAAGGCTAAACTTAAAAGGTGTTGTCACCCCTGTCGAATAACACTGGTAAGTGTGACTCATACCCAGTTGTGCATACCGATGTGTTGAATCGCTGTGCAGCTTGTTCAATAGGATAAAGCCATCATCCGATGGCACAGCAACGATCGCGTGCTGTAGCTGACTTTCGCGTCAGTACTGCCTCTTTTACCAGAATCAAATTGGCGGAATTGTTGCACTACGCCATCCGCCTACTTGACTACTCGGCAGTCAAATCACCTGGAACTCCTGACAGGACATTATCGGTGTAATCTAATTTTTCCCGATCTCCACACTGCACCCATGAGTAGTGCATGCTTCCCCTATACACAGACAACATACGTGCTTGACTCCCGTTTTTATTTGAAGCCATTCTGCTCAGCCTAGTTTTTGTCGGTCGATTCAAACAGGCCACTGAGCTTCGTGGGATCAAAGAAATGGGCACTGTAACGCAACACACTCTAAAATTATGGTTGTAGACTAAGGAGTCTGGTTTAGACTTGTTGATGTTGATTTCTTCTACAGGACTGTCTGGAACCCACTTTCAAATTTTCATGCCCTCGAATCTTTATCCTCAGTAAAGAGACTAGACAAGTTACGTATATTGCACTGAGGCATTTCACTGAACGAAATTATTGAGTAACCAGGAGATCAGTACTCCGTAAACGCAGTACAACAGAAAGATTTACAACCACTTAGACAGTCCCTCTACTGGGAGGTTGAGGTAATGGCACTTCGGGATATAATTGGCATACAAGATATTGATTTGTGCTCAGATCGTGCACCTGCCACCGGAATGGCAACAGCAGGAACACAGAATCCTGGTTGGATTTACTTAATATTAAACGACCCGAAGCAGTGGGGATACACCACATCGTACGCTATCGCAAAGTTATTTTTCACGAGTTGGACAGCGTTGTTTGACAGAAACTCATTACACATGTACAACATATGACATCGCTGTTGACTACTAGGAAATTTTTTTGCACTGTGGTCTTAATGACAGTGGTTTCCATCAGCTAAGCACGCGGTGGTAAACTCACGTGATGGCATTTAAAACTCGTGAAGTTGATGGTGTAGAATATGGACTTACTTATTCCAGTGATTTTTGGCCTGCATCAGCGATTTATAAATCAGAGGAACAATTTCTCTGACGTTCTCCGACATCATACTCACTAGGTGGTCGTTATTCCAGAAGTACAGCGCACGTTCCGACACCTAAAATCCAAATGAAGGGTTACGTTTCCAAGAAATTGGTTATTCCAATCGTATGCTTGTTTAAATCTGCAATTTAATTGCATAAACTGCATCCTACCGGTTGACTATAATGTCAGGCAACTGAGAGAACACACGGGAAGGAATGCAGCGCTAAACAGTGAAAAGAGAGATCTGGAAAATCATTAGGACTAATAAGTTTAGAAAGAAACATTCTTCAGGTGAGTACGCACAACTTAAAAAGGATGTTTGAATAGATTATCTGGAATTGCTTACGATTCGATCAAGAAGCCTGTCCAGCTAAAAGACTGAAATTAATGGGAATCACTTTTGCATGAGTCTTATTCAACTTATCCGTACAATAGGTCCAGGAGTTCATCTGCCAGTGAAACTGGTAGTAGGACAGACAGAGGGTTGCTATGTGAAACACTTGAAGGGGTGGTTGGGGTGAACTTACACTTTTATCATTCTATCACATGTTTGCGAGCATATGACCTGGTCTGTGCGATGTCAAACAAACTGACTCAGACAACCTGCATGTCTCACATTTTATTGGTTACGGTTCCAGGCCGTTTTAGCCGCATGTGCGCGTCATTATGTCAAAAAAGGGTGGTGGGTTAACGTGTGGTCTGTGTCTCTACTGGGGTTACGATCCGTGTGCGTATACTGCCGCAATGTCGTGTTATCGATTAACAGGTCTCGTTAATCTGTAGACATAGAATCAAATTCGTAAACCTACACCTCATGTAGCATCAGTTAGGAATTTGAGTCACTTGCTTAAACTATTGTTGACAGTTCAGAACATCTTCGGTTGCTGAGACCAGTCGAAATAGTGCACGACTCACTTCAATCCTCGATAACTTCTCTAACATTATCATGTGACTCGCGAAAGGTCTTCACTACTGATGTGCATTCAACTCAGTGGATTCACACCTCACGAATCGCCCACATATAACAAACCTGTAGACGAAATATAGAAATTCAACTCTTATACATCAACATTCGACATCCTTTAACGACAGCTACCTGACAGGTTATTCTGGAAAAGTGGTTTGCATCAAGCCTACCTTTGGTGGCTAAATTGGGGCTACTACTTATATCGAGAGTAGTAGTTCGAAGTTTGACAATATTGCAAACAGAATAGCATGCATAAGACAACAGTTTGTGCCATTATACATGTCCTGATATATAATTCCCACACTCGAAGTGCTTATCTAAAAGTCCTGTGCATCGCGTAGAGCCTTTGTTATAGCATCACTGTGATCGTGGCTTACGAGTACGTGCACACCATTTTCTTAAATGAGAGAACAAACTCTTATCCCTGCACAAAGTTTGGATATTCACACTTTTGTCTGTTGTTGTGCAAAATAGTCGTTTGGACATTGGACCAGACAGTCTGACAAACATTATCGGAGTGGAGATAAAAAAGAAGCCAAGATATCAAAAACTGTCGTCATTGTTAAACAACTGGCAGGGGAACGTCGCAATAAAAACCGTAGTCGATACTTTCGGGTCGTCTAACAACACCCGGAGAACCATGATAAACAGATACACTAATCTCTGTTTGGGTGCATCAATTTGTGTTAAGTTGTCACGATAAATCCAATCAAGCTCTTGATCTCCGCTGACCCACTATCCGCCCATGTACGGACGCGTTTCATCCCCACTGTGTTAAAACTGACAGGTTGACCCCACCCTGTTATTGGTAGGTGGCGGTGATTTGGTCGGCTTCTCAATGTCCGATTGTGGTGGATACTCAGGCCGGAGGTGTGGGTATTCCAACACTCGGCGGAGTACCTCGACGCGGGGGAGGCACGTCCAAAACCCCACAACGAGTGGATCGGGGACGGCGGGGGCGACCGGATGAGTCATCGCTCGACTGGATCGGACCAACGGGCGAGACACGGCAGAGAAAATAGAACGGACGACGAAATCGGAGGCGCGATTATTCCAACATTCGCAGGAATATCGCAAAGCGGTCGTGGACTGCGCTCAGAGGCCAGTGGAGACAGATCGAGGACAACAAGAGCAACCGGACTAGTCATCACTCAACGAAATCGGACCAACAGGCGAAGAATGGCAGACAGAAAATCCCCCGAAAGACAGCGCCGATCAGGCACATAAACCAGGCAGAAGTGCACACGATACGTGAGCGGAAACCTGGGGGGGTTTGTGGTCCGGAATGATGACTAATAAACGCGAGCGCGCGTGTGGCATGAGGACTAGCGTATTGGGCAATAAAAACTGTGCTTTATTGGACGCCTTCTCACTACGCGATGACAATTGTGTTCGGCCTTTGTTTTAAGCAGAAAACCCATTGGTCATGAGGACACTAAGTTAGCGAGCAGGACATGTTTTCTGTGTTTGATTATCAAGCTAATTACAACACATCGACAATGATTAGGATGAGTAAGAAAATCGGTCAATAAAGATTGTTGACTGAGCGATTGTTAGTAGTTAGGCAATCACTGTTCCAGATTGTGTTTGGTTAATTGTGGGTTAAGACATTCGAAGTGTTCGCAAGAAATCCAGTTGGGCGCAGAGATGAGGCTTACGCAGTCTGTTACCAATGACCTGTACAGTGATCAATATTCATAGTCTCACTAATCGATATTTATTGTTTGACCTTTAGAAATGTGTTGCAGTAAATAGTTCGGCAAACTTTACGATTCTAAAAGTGACCCAATTGCAAAAACCTGGATTTCGGCTGGATTCGGAAAGTGCCAGAAACAGCATTCCCAGTCACATCCCCAGCGGAACTTCGAACCCACGCTTGATGGTGAATTTCCCGGAAAAACGTCTGTCAGTTTGCTCCCTCTCAGACTGAATACTTGGGTATTTTGGGTCAACTACAACATTTGTGAAACCACGGTTTAGAGTAAATGAACTGTGCACGCTATCGACCATATGATGTGTTGCGAAAACTGCTCCAGCAATGTGCACAAGAACAGTCATATAGACTCACGTTCACAGAATTCTCTGACCTCACAGCGCGACAGACTTACCATTCTGGTGCATAAGTGAGTGTATGTAAAGGGACCATTGGACAAACGACACAGTACGACTACAAAGGATGACCACCTAGGGTGAGTGAGAGGGCATTCTTGTTAATTCGATTCCATCTCTCTTTCATCCACCATTTCTGGAATAAAACTCTTCTTTATGGTTGTACGACAAGTATTCTCCTAATCGGTGTTTACTAACCTAGCCGACACTGTGCTATACTGAGACAATTCGGCATTTTTTAAACAATTCGAAGTGATTTACTGCAAAGCAGATTTTGCCATCGAATTAGGGTAATCAAAATTCATCCAGACACAGTTTCATTACCTACCTGGAAATGTTCTGAAACAATGCATTTGGCCAATTGTCCGAAGACCGGACGTAAAATGCTTTGAAATTCCGAGGCAGCTGAAATTTCCAGACAGTGCTCCAGTTCATTAAGAAATAGAACTTCTTTGTATGAATTTGTACGAGGCCAAAACCGCAACAAGCCTTCCATGATTACCTTGATATTTACAGAGTGGCAAACATAACATCGATGAGAACGGAAATGCACCGAATGGTAGAATGTGATCATAGTTACTGATACCGAGTGGATAGAGTATATACCAGGGGTGTATTTTTTCGATTTATGATGTAAATTGATGCAGTATCACAACAGCCTTATTTAGTTGCCACTGTTAACGAAAGTGAGATGATTCCAGTTATCCTTCTGCTGTCTTTAGTCACCTCGACTTATGTAGCTGTATGAAACATGACCTCCATTTTGTTGCCGTTTACAGTTATTTGCAAATCTTGTGAATCAATCGAGTAGAAGATGCAATACGTGAATCTGAGGAGTTTCCATCGCCTTGGACTACCGTATGAAGCCAGTTCGGTGAAGATTCAACAAAGGATGAAGTTGAAGCTTTGTTTAAAGTTTTGGAATCAACACAGAGAGAGAGAGAGACAACGATAGAATGATGTGTATTATCCACTCGATGTACAGGACTACCGAGGAACTCACCACTCACCACTCTACACCATTAAGGGTAAAAAGTTTCCACAGGTTAGTGCTGGGGAATGTGTTGAAAGTGCCGATTATGGTCTTATGGAATAACCCCCAATAAAGCGGAAGACAGGCGATGATACTGACAGAATAGCTAACCAGTGTACTAACGAATGTGAACATCTTGATGTTATGGCGCTACACAATGAGATCAGAATATTCACAAGAAAACACGGCGTTCCACAAGATCAATTGGTTTCATTAGGTATGTGGATCAATTGTTCTTGGTGATAGAAAAACATTCATACAGTAAGCGGCTAGTAAAATTGAAATTAACTGTTCCATTGAAATGTAACGTATATTCGAGAACGGTCCTTTACTTGTTGTATACAGAACGGAATCATGCGAACACTATGCTCCCCGACTGGAGTGAAGTGGTCGGCTATAATATGGGATAGTTGAAATTCTTCCGTTAAGTAAGTTTGATATCCTTTCAGTTCTAGCAATCTGGTTTTTCTTCTAATAGGCACAACCGATATGCAGTCATTCGGCCGTCACAAAGCTACATCCAATAGTCTGTTGACCATTTTGCAGAACTCAGTGGGGTTCATCATTCAATGTGAACGAAATGAATTTATCCAATTTATACTTGTAGCGCGTTTTTCGTAAGCTCACTACCCAGTATTTCTGTTGACTACTTTGAATTCCTTCTTGAAAACCATGAACGGATGTTTATTTCAATGCAGAATCACAATACGCTGGATTACACAACTCAGACTTACTACCGGATTAATCTAAACAGCTAGGATTGTTAGCACTGCGTCAACTGTTTTCGTGATCGTTTAACTGGTATGCATCCTCATGAACAAATAGATTTGAGGTAAGTAAGAAGTTAATGCACAAAGACTCCACGCATGGAACAAAACATAAGATTAAGGCGGTGTCTGAAGGGCATCTGTGGCCTTTTCTATGGAATCTCACCTATCTTCCCCACTTCCCAAACAATCGATAACCGTATTCACAATACGTAGCCGAAAGGCTGATATCACCCACATCACTTCCATCCACCAACCCCGTGGGGTGGTTCAAATTCGGGCAATGAATGTTGGTTACCGTAGATATCCTTGAGTCTTTTATGTCGAATCATCGTTCTCTCACCTCGCATATTAGGCTACCAACAAATTGTGTATGCCTTATGGTACTACATAGGTGAAATTAGTTTACACAAACCGTGCTCGAGAGAACGTAAAGGACCCGATAACTGAGAGTTCAAAGAAAGAAATAGCTAGTACCCGGGTAACGGTGAGCGGGTTACTGAAATGCATTATTTTCAAGTTGACCATCGCTCACATTTGATCGCAGCGTTCGCATTCAGATAGACTTTGCAACCAGCCTCTTTCGAAAAGAAGCACTAGACTCGAGTTTCCCTCTCATTAGAGCTCTAAAAATAAACCAAATCCCCGACTACTCATCAGTGAAATGCATTAGTTGATAACACAGTGCCTGGGAGTAGCTGCGTATATCACGGAAACAGTTTGTCGTAATGATCATTCACATCTATTGTTCTCACAGTTTGAAAAGTCTCTTGTGCTGACAGGTAGCTTCGTTGACAATTCACGCTAGGTAGAAATGGTGTATTACTTCTAGTAAATAGAAAAAAACTAAAACTTCGAACTTCTAATGGTTCACAAACTTGGGGCTTGTTTTACTATTTTCAGAAGTTCACCATTTGAATTGGGCGGTTCTTTGCAACGCTCACATTTGACTAACCACGGCATTTACATCGCTGGTTTTTAGTCCCTATTTCACAACACACAACACATATCGGTAGGTTAAGTTGTTAACGGTGTAACGACCGTTCATAAATGTCTCCTTTCAGCCTGATAAGCTACAAAATGTTTGAGGTTATGTATGCCACATGACACTTGATATCATTCAGTTCAGATGTCGGAATCAACGCTATCGCGTCGATAAAAACGTCGCCAGATGGTCATAAAGGATTCTATGAACATGGAAGTATACAGCACATTAGTCAAGATGAACCTTGATGGTTCTATCAGGCAAACAGTTCATAGGAAAGTTATCAAGACGAATGCTGATATCAGCATCAAGCTAACGGGATAGACATTTGTCAAAGTGTGTAGGAATCTGACGAGAAGTAGACGACTATACATATGCTGGCTGTTCTTACTAAAGGTTAGTGTTTCATAAACTAACAGGAAATTTGCTATTAGGTCCTGGTAAAAAGAACGGAAGTTGTACTCACCAGGACAAGTAGTTTCGGATCTTTTTTGAGAAACTCCGTAATACAGGTGGCCAGTTGGGAATGATAACTCATTAAGGTAGGCGCCTTGTGGAGTGGTAACAACACACGCCGAAGGAACATTTTGTGTTCTTCCTTCAAGGGAACTTGGAACCCGTTTATTATACTACAAAAATCACCCGAGAAAACATGTAAATGTGATCAGTAAATGTGCAGTTTAACTGGAAATTCGGTTGTGAATTATTGTGAAGTGAAACGTTGCAACAAACGAATTTCGAGCCAGAAAATATCACAAGTTAACTGTTTAATGTGATCATGTTATTTAGCCTACAACGGTTATGGTTGTGCTTCACGTAGTAACATTTCTCTTTATGATTTTGTCACATCTTATTCTTCTAACCCAAAAGCACCCATCTGTAAATTATCACGCATTTCGCCATATCACGCCTGAGCCGAGTGAGTGACTATCGGTGGTAGAGATTGTTTTGTCTTCAAATGAAAAATTCACGAAACCTCCAGATTATGAAAGTTCGAACAATTCGACTACGAGATATTTCACATTCTCGGTGTTACAGGCCTTTCTCAGGGTTAGAAAGTGGCTCTTATGGAGAGTTAATAACGATTCACTTAAGTAATGTGTGGCCGAAGTTATGGTTAATGTAGACTGGAACCTTCTCATGACTAAGCTCGCAATCGGACAACCTCCACAGTCAGCTCCGTTCGAAGAGACACCTATGGTGGAACTTCCGCTTGTGATGATGTACGTTATTGGGGCATTTACTTAGGATGATCGGAATTCAAATTCTGGTTCGCGTTTTTATCATTGGCCTACTGACTTCAAGGTGGGCACGACGAGATGACCTCATTCAGAAGCTCAGTTTCATTTCTGCGTTACGTAAACTTTGCAGTAATTTTGATGCAGACTTTTTATGTACGATGCGCTGTATAGTTTTTCCTTTTTACTGATTGTGTAACAAGCCATTTAATTTATCCCTGAACATAAGCCGAACATTCTTCACACATGATTACAACGTTTACAGCCAAACGGAATTTCCAGCAAAACCCTTTATAAAAGAAACACTAGACTCGAACTTCAGTCGTGTGTCGCCAGTGTTCATCTTACCATACACAACCTGCTAACCGAGCCAAGTTCTCGGAGAGAAGCTGTATTGACTGCCTCGCCATAATACACAAAGCTCCACAGTCTTATAGTAAACCTCAGCCACAACTGCATGTGTGTAAAGCCCACGTTACCCGATCTCCTCCACAGACGATACAGTAACCGTCCCGTTGATCCCACTCGAAGATCCCATCAGCAATGAGTCGTCAGAACAGTGAAACCCGAGTCTATTTTTCCTCTTTAAAACGAACTGGATAAATAGTCTTCGTGGATTGGAAATCCGCACTCACCTGTGAGAGATGTTCACTCCATACCTAACTAGTACTTAACTACCTGTTCGTGAGTGGAGAACTGGAAGTTTGTTTCGTTCTTGTAGTGGGGCTGAGGCTCTAAGAGATGTTTCATATTGAAGGTCGGTTACAGACAAACAGATTGTGAGCTAAGTGAACATATATCTTGACAAATGTGTACATTTTGCGAGGTTAAAATAGATGTCTATCTGTCAGACGTGTAGAGTTAGTTTGTTCCTCAATATGCACTGCGTCAAACATTTACAATCTTTCCACTTGCACTTCCAGATTTCGGTTTACTGGAGTTTGAGAATCTTCATTAATTAAGAAACGTGTCTCACTTCTTCTGACCAGTGACAGGATACAGATTAGAGGCGCTGAATAGCATAGCAAAACAAGCCATCTCTCGTGCTCGCCATAATATACATTAACCCAACAGCTCATGAAGCATATGATGTGTCCACTGTTCCACCAACCACTGGGTAGTGTATACAGTGAGTGAAACCAACAACTTTAGTGATACTTCAGGTTATTTCGAATTGTCGATCCCAGCATGCGCTTGCTATGACCTAGTTGGGACTGCTGTCAGATAACTGAAGCATCATACTGATATTTCCGACGCTTATTCGACAGGCCACTTGACGGGTACTGTGGAGATAATTGATCTACTTTCCTAACCGTTGAGCTTGTTGATCATGAACTGAAACAGATCAGTCGTGTGTAGTCAGCCTACAAATGAGAAAAACATTACGAGGCGCTTACAGATTGCTTCATCATTTCTGGATACCAAGTAACATTAGTCCCGTTAAGTTTACTCCATGGCAATCAAGGCATTGTGTCCGCCGTTGAGAAGCTCAGAAAATCCAAGTTTAATTCGATGCCAATAAACAGGTCGTACCTATATTTACGTACTAGGAAACCACATGTCCGAATAACAAATGAATATCTAGGCACCAAAATCTCCACAGAGAATAGGTTTGTTGTCAATAGCAACTTCTCTATCTCAGATTGGACCTGGATATACACCAAAATTGTTGACAAGGTGCATGGTGTCACATGTCTCACCTTTCCATTATTTCCAACAGTTCACCAATTCCGTTGTACCCATCTTCCTCAAAAACAAATCTGTAACAATTGAAAACACTTGGAATTCTCAAATAACTAAAATGATGACAGTCATGGGAATTACTGGAACGGAACATGCAAATGAACTAACTACCAGTAAGTGCAGTTGTTTTGGATAAAACCAGTAGTTGTGCACAAAACTCCGTCTCTATGAATTTTTGTTCAAACTGGGTGGATATTGTACAACACAATCGCTATTTTCAAGTTGACCATCACTCACATTTGATCGCAGCGTNGGCTGGCTGCAAAGTCTATCTGAATGCGAACGCTGCGATCAAATGTGAGTGATGGTCAACTTGAAAATAAACCAAATCCCCGACTACTCATCAACAATCGCTATTACAGTGTGTTCCGTAAACCATACGGACATTCAACGACTGTTCGATGTGGTTTCCACTACAATGAGAAGAGTAATCTGGAATGTTAACATTCCAGACGTATCTTGTCAGATGTTCACCATAACCTTATACATTTGTGCAAAAGCCATATTGCTAGATTCATATTCAACTCTGTCAAACAACGGTTCACAAAGGGTACGTATTTAAACAATCACAGGTAGTGACCAGTTAAAGTGACTCTGTAACTTACGGACGATGTTACTGTACCATCTTAGAGTCTACTAAAGAACCTAATCGAAAGTGTTACACTATGCCACTGGTAAAAAGTCATATCGATCTGTTAACATTATAGAGTTTCGATGAAATAAATGAGGCGATCTAGCGGCTAGATTAGAGGCAGGCTGGTGTTCGTTTGTGCAGGTGGGGGTAGACTACCTTGGGCCCATTTCAGTTAAACGCGGAAGGGGCACAGAAAAATGATTTAGATGCTTGTTTACATGCTTGAAGACTCGCGCTGTGCACATTGAAGTGGCACATGATCATTCCACGGATGCATTTATCGCTGCGCTTATCCGATTTACTGGTCGTCGCGGTTGTCCAACCGACATATATAGCGATAATGGAATTAATTTCGTTGGTGCAGTCAGAGAGCTGTGCGACTTGATAGAAAAATGGGATAATCGGAGTATTAATGACCGGGTGCTTGCTCGAGGAATACAGTGGCACTTTAACCCCTCTTTCAGTAGCCACAGGGGGGTGTTTGGAAGCGTATAATTCGTTCTATTAGAAAGGTATTATATAGCGTTTGTAATGAGCAACAACTCACACAAGACGCGTTAGTCACGCTGTTCGTGGAGACTGATCGTGTGCTCAATAATCGGCTCCTTGTTACACCTACACCAGATAGTCGGGGTGAACAACCATTAACTCCAAACGATTTGTTATTGGTTCGAGGCGGATGTTTAGAATTACCAGCTGAGACTGTTCAAGGGAGCTATACGAGACGTTGGAGACAAGTGAACCAACTAGCAACAGTATTTTGGCGAAGGTGGTTTAAAGAATACCTGCCAATCCTCCAAGTGCGACAGCGATGGTTGCAGACGCGAAATAATATTCGAGCGGGAGACCTAATTCTGGTTGTTGAGGAAAACGTGTCGTGGGGACACTTGTCCTTGGCATTATTGTAGGGTGCGAACAGAGTGAAGATGGGCTGATTCGAACAGTGTCCGTGAAGACGGAAGGCGAATATTGCGAAGTGACTTTAGGTGAGTTTGTCGTTTGGAGGGAGTCGATTAGAAGACCTTTAGTCCAGTCAAGAGTGTAGGGTGGTAGTAATAGGAGACGGCTTTTATCCAATTACGCTTTTTGGTATATCGGACACACGGGAGGTTCGTACAGCACAAGCCGTGGACGATGGCCTTATCAGAACGTAACCCCTGAGGTGTGCATCCTCGAACTCCCTTGTACGTTTTTTGTTATTTTCTGAGCGTTTAATGTAGGCTTAGGTGAGAACCAGAATTCGAATTGTTACATTCTTTGTCTACTGGCACCTGCGTGGAATTTTGGCTGCCGGTGCAGGACATTTTTGAAGGTCAGAATTCCCCTCGACTGACCCTGCCACGCCCGTCCTCGTGGCCACGTCCAACTACACGCTTGTTTTCGTTATTCCCACAACACATGCCTAAAAGTACTAATTCCTCCAGCCCGCCTTCCTCAGTCATTGAATTCCAGTCACCCGCCCCGCACCCATTGTTATCTGACAGTCTTACCCTCCCTATCCCCTGTGAATACGGTCCGCCACTTAACTGACACTAGCTAATCGGTCTGCCCGAAGCCCGGGTATTTAGACACATCAGACGATGTGATCGTATTCGGTCGGTTCGTCATTTTCTGTCGGTCGTTCGTGCTTGTACTTGACGTGCCCTTTGGACCCTTGACCGCCTATTGCGGCCATATATTGTTTTATCCAATGAACGTGAACGAACTGAGGTTTGTTCTTGTGATTGATTATATTATTTATGTCAATAGTACCACGTGTCCAGCGACTTGATTTGTTTCTGAGATTTGGCGTCGATGGTCATACGTGCGTCACTCAACGTTCGTCGGAAGAACGTACAAAGATATTTTGGCGGAACCAGCCGGGTAAATATTCCCCAATACCTCTCCTGAAACCAAACCTCTCCTCAACAGGAATGGCTTTTGAGAAGTGGTCTTACTAATATTGAATCATGTCGAATTTTTGAAGAAAATGATTGAATCGCTGTTGGTTGAGAAGTGAAACGTTCTTCACGTGTTAATGCGCAGCTTTTGCTGCGATAAAATGATGACTTCTCTTCCTTACTACATAGTTGTAATAGAATACATTCGGTTTTCATCAGTTTGAAGCGGCAAACATACGGCGCTGTTTGAGCATTCACAGTCATTAATTGATGTCACTAAGCAGGCTCAATCTATTTGTGTGGCCTGAAAATTTTAGTTGGAAACCGCATATTCAGAAACGCAACCAAATGCCTCCGCCTAAAACCGTCTAAATCACCATTAGAAATACCAAGCTGCGTAGTGTACTCCTTTCGGTAAACTCCTAACAACGCAGTCCGAGCACACTTAGATAATGAAAATTCTGAGTTTGTTTTTTATCGATTTCCTCAGTGCTGCACTCTTTTAATTGTAGAAATGCATGCTACGGCTGTGTCTTATGAGCCGGACAAAATATAGTCGAATCCGTACTAACGTCGTGTACCGGTAGCTGGCCACTAGCAGCAGACCGAATGGGAAACTAGTATTGTCCTGAAAATCGGTGTATAAACGTGATATAACTGAAACTCGTATTGATACTACAACCCGCTGAGCGGTGGCAGCATAGCGCGGTAAGAGGACAACGAGTGCGAAAGCAGGCGAGTGTGCAAATGATTCAAAGAATGATAAGAAGTGGCATATTGAAATGAGAACGAACGATCACACTATACTGCTCACACCACTACTGTTCAGTAGTGGGGCAAGAGCATGGATTTTGACATCGAAATGGTCGCGGAAAAAAAACATGGGACATTTGAGTGCAGCAGTACACGAATGGCTCCTGTTACATAAAGGAACTGAGCGCTGGCGTCCGTGGCAACCGCAAGGTTTTGAGACGAGTGTCATACGCAGATGAGTGTTTTTGTTTGTGGTCCTGTTGAAACTCAGAAATCATGGATGGGTTCTCCGGATAAACAATCCTTGTGCCATCCACGTTGACAGTGCAGGAGTAAGCTGCAGTCAAAGCGATGGTCACTTGTTGCGACTGTAGTAGGGTATTCACTCTCTCAGGACCAGATCGTACAGCCATACCAAGAACAAGTAGACGCCATGTTATCATTCGTAAAACTGGTGGTGTGATGTAAACTACATAAACCAAAAACAGGTTTGATCCGAGAGAGTTTACTGTGTATTTTGTTCACTAGAATTTTTGTTATTAAATTAGTATGGCAGTTCTTATCGTAAGTCAGTAATTTTTCAGATAAATGGCAAACTCAGTTAGCGATTCAAACAGATATGAAAGTTCGAAAGATTTCCCAAACTTATGGAGATAGAAGGCTTGCGAAGCTAAGCTTTTGTGATATATAGTGACGTTACTGAAATATTTGAGTGAACTAAACTCGTTGTTCAAAGGTGCGTGACCAAGGTATTTGGGAAAACTGCATAGAATTACTTGAAAAATACCTCACGGTTATTTGACAAACTGTTAGAAGACTGCAATCCAATTTTGAACCGAGTGCCTGTACGAACGGTTACGCAACTCGTATCAAAATATGTCGTACAAGCTTCATTGTACAGTGGGCTTTCTTTGGTGAGGACACTCCAGAGAGACGAAACGGCAATCTAGTTCACGAGATTAATTTTCATTAAAGTCTAGCTAGGCTATCTATAACTCAACAGGGAGCATCTCGTGGACATGGTTTAGCCAAACCAAAGATAAATTCACATTTGCCTATTTAGTGTTTTTTTAATCTTTGCTATCGCATGTATGATTTCCTAAGGAACACTGACTGTAATCCTTCGCACAACTTCTGTGACCCCCACAACCGCTCTTTACCGGGGTAAAGCAGGTGTAACGGTCACAATTCACTACGTTTGTAACCTCTGGTTTGGCGTTACATATTAATTTATCGGCTGGAAGAGAGTGAAAGAGATGAGGCTCACCTACTCATCAACGCGTGCCCATCGACCGTTGGCTCTTATGGTGCGTAAAGTACCTCGGTTGTTTCAGTGATCGTGGTCGCAATCTTACCGGGAGAAGAACATGTGATCTATTTTTTCCAACTTGCCCTTTCAGGAGCAGTTGTCGATCGTAGACATCACAATGTTACCCCAAGTTTGCTTCCTCCACATCAAACTGCTCACCAGCCGTAAATCATCACCACCCTATCATCCGAGAACAAATCCAGAACCATCTTTTGATTACTGAACCCGGGGGAAATAATGCTTTATATCGAACTCATGCGCTGGGGTTCGATCGCTTTGCACATGGTGGTCGTAGGTGTCCTCAAATGCATGCATCACAATAGAACGCTAAAAATGTTTGGTTTGCTCTGCAATCTTCTAGTCCGCGTAGCAAGTGCTGTGAGGACAAACTTTTGGGTGATGTGCGAACGTGTATGATCAAAGATATTCACGACCAGCTGACGTCAAGTAAATAGCATACAACTGATGGTGTTGTCCTATCGATTCAACAATCAAAATTTAAGCTTCCAACTTGATAACTTTACTGCATAGCAACGGAAGTGGTTTGTAGGCGACAAACTAATCGACTCTTAGGTATTGTCAAGATAAAAAAACGCACATTTTCACGTCATCAGTGCAACAAATGTGGGGACAGTTGGAGCAAAGTGATTTTTTTCCGGCCGAAACTGTTCTTTCGTGTGAAATATCACATTCTGGGATCGCTCAGTGTTTGAAGGCATCCTCATCGCGTGCCCTATCCACTATTGAGAGAGGTGCATTAAATCTTAAGCCAAATGGGTCAGTGAAGTTTTCGTGATCATCAGGTGTAAGGTTATCGCATCTCAAACTGTATGCGTCATCTCGAACTTAGTAGCTCCGTTTGCCTCTTGCTTAGAACCCACATAGCAACATGACCTACGACCTTAAAAGTACGACGGTTCATGCACTACTGAACACAAGAACATTAGGTCAGCAAGTGAACTCTGTAATTAGTTGTAAGTCATTTAAGTTCAATTCTTTTCATCCCTTTGCATTTAAAACAGAATTGTTTCCATCGCATAGACAACTGGTCAGTAATTAGCGATAGTAACCAAAACTGTGTCGCTGCCGTTGTGGTTGATAATTTGGAGATGGGGTGGGGAATAAGCCGCAGGTGGACCATGCCATGCTATCGGGCTCACTTAACTTTCGTAGAGTTTTACATCTCCAGCAAACTTCGAAACTAAATGATGGACGAGAGATTTCAGCGGAAATTTTGTGTACAACGTACAGAACACGAAAGGACGATGGTATTTTCGATATCAGGGTTTGCATCGTTGGCCGGGCCGATTAAGAATTCACTCAATTTTGGTCATCTCTCTCGTGAATGTTCTTGTCCTTGAAAAAGAAATTTGAAACAGCGAAGCTCTGGTGAGAAGTGGGTTCAACTTCATTGCTTACATTAACATATTCGAAGTCAATGCGAGAGTGTTTAAACCACGTGGTGTGCACCAACCAGTGACACTGTCAGTGGTTGGCTACAAAGTACTTAAGGGTGAAAAGTTCGAACTTGATGAATTTGTTTATTCGGTAATTTTCTGCTTTGCACTAACGTGGAACAATCGGAATATCATTTATTCCGAATTTACTGAGTCGTTTCTTTGTGACACACTTTAAAATGTTCTGCTTTGGGCATTTAATGTTCAGAATGGTAATACCTACCAGTTGCATGATTTCGCTATTACGACTATTGCTTTGCCAAGCAGCCAGCAATGCTTCCTTGTTTGTCTACGTTTCTCGTCATAATTCTGCCCACAGTTGAAAGATTTCGGCTTTACCTCTGAGGTGAATTCTGATCATTCATGAGAACTGTTTCTCCTCGAAAACTGACTTATTTTCTGAGGTTGTTTGTGTAACGGCGTAGACTTTTGAGCGTATTTTCTTTTCTAGTCCTTCCTTCTTGCAGGCTTGCTACGATGTCTCCTTCATTGAAGTTCTTCACTCTCTTCCATCCTCACAAAGAACACAATACTTGTTTGAGTGAGAGGAAAATACCATAACACCATGGACGTACGATCCATCCAAACAATCCTATAGACCTAATCATGGTGAGGTCGAAGAAAGACCGGGCACATTGGAACAAAAATGCTACGCCTTACCACCCATGATTCATTTGAAAAAATCTGTTTTCTGAACAGCACGACGACCTCACTATTTGTCATAACCACCTGGTATGGTTGGAACAATTGAACAGAACTATGTGAACCGCCGCTGTGCTCGCAATGGATCCGGAGCTAATTAGGACAAGCAGACGCATGAAGGTGCGTTGACTAAAGCGTAAACGCTACTCCATTAGCCTAGTTCCGATGTGACACAAATCTCCTGCACCCACTTCCCCAATTGGTAGACGCAAGGTGACACACATACTCGATACTCGATCAGATATACCGGTTGTTTTACTGATTTATTATTCCGTAAAAAAGCCCAATCGCATACTCTGAATGTGCAACCACCTGTTCTCATTTGATCGACTTGCTTATTCTGACACTGTATTAGACAGCAGACAGACAAGGCGTAAAAAGACGTGACCCAGGCTCGAAGCTATGCCTCGACATACGTGTATTTGTTTCTCGACATCTATCCTGGGAGTTGGGGGTTCTTGTTGGTCAAAGTAGGGAATGAGATGAACATTAGTCGAATTGGTTGGCTTATTACACACAAACGAATCAGAAGTGATAGTTAGGCTTACGCTACTTTTTATAACAGGTCACCATCAAAGATTACTAACCAGCCCATTCCATTGAAACAAGTGGATAATACGACACTACACACAGAAGAAGTCACCGCGTGTTTAAGAAATAGCAGTTCGATCTGTTAGGGCAGGCTGAGAGCAGCTCATGCCTGCGGGTAATTAGTGTGAACCCCACGAATTTCAAACACCACTCTTATGGAACCGCCCAGGTCACGTACGCCATTGTTACAACCACAAACGACGCTCAGCCTGCAGAGTTGTTTATCACAACTCCCCTACAACTTATGCTGAAACATAAGACAACAAACACGCACACTCTTTTGCACGGCCGACGTGTATTCAAACACATTGGGTAGCAGTACGCTGCCATTCGCCCTGATGGCACTTCCCCCATTGTGCGAACACTATTCCGATAATCGCTTCTGGTTCCTCTTCCTCCTGACGTTGACACTTGACCTTTAGTTTCCAAATGTGTTCCCAAATTGTGAGTAGTGTGCCACTCACAAACGAGGCTGCCTATTATACAACATCAGTAATGTCGGTCAAGGTTATCTTAATGTGCTGTATAATCAATAGGCACGGTTTAGTCCAAACATCTCATATGAACAATCTAAATTGGACCATGTTGTAAAATTCAGATTCATGGTGATCAGGAGTTGGAATGAAAGAGTATCACAAATAGCCTAACTCAAGAGTGCCGTAGATAGAACCTCAAACATGTGGCGACTTACCGCAAGAATATGTTGTCGACTAACTGTCGGATGTAAGACCGTGAACTGACCAGCTTGCCGTAGATGCGATGTAAGATTGTTTTCGCATAATCACGCTCTCTGGGATCTTCGGAGTCAAACAGTTGTACGAAGTTCGTCAGAAATTTGTGGTCAATATACTTTTTGCCCAAAACTGCTTGAAAGTCTGGTGAGCTGACAAACCGTAGGAAAGTCTCGTAGACGAGCTGCAAAATTTATGACAAAGACGACAGTCCAGTTTTTTAATAAACGCGCTTGTATGTACACGTCCTCGTACATTCAATCGGCTACACAAATGGTGGTCGTTCACACTGCCATTAATGTGTAGTAGATACTGCTGGTCCTAATCTAGCTGGTTTCAACTTTATCAGAGTGAATGATAGGCCGGTCTGTTGTGAGTGACAGGTAGGCCTGTTTACATACGAAAAACAGTGAACCAACGTTAGGTATACAAAAATTACAGTCAGCTCAATAGTGTTAACTTGCATAATTAGAGAAAAAATGAAGGACTGTACGAACATAAATGCATGAAATAGATCAGAGATATTTAGGTATAATTCACTAATTGTAGTAAAACACTAATGCGCTACCCATGCGAAAGGACCATCACTTTGAAAGTATTAAACGCATCTGGTGCTTGCCCTGCTCACTTTTACACTTGCAGATCGATAGTTCAATCATAGTCCTCTCTGGTTATTCACCATTCCGTCGTGCATATTCTAATAGACCGACAATTGTTTAACTGTTTATCGGTGTGTCAAGTTCGATGAAACTGCTTTGAATGTGTAAACGCTGCACATAGGGTTGATTAGGGAACGTGGGTTGGGTGACTGGTTGATGTTTTTCAATGTCTTGCTGAAATATATATTGTGGGGTCCATGAGAGCCAAGCTGTGTAAACCAGCCTGCTCACCTGGTTTCTACCCCAGAGTTTGCATGTGACAAAAGTTTGACCCTTCCGCGCATCGCTTAAATAGTGTAGAGTGAGTTGTATCCACACCGGAAGTAGGAGTCACTATTCCAGTGGTTAACTATGCCTGAGGGAATACCGAGTTGGCACGACAATGGCATGAATTGTGTTGATACATCAGTATGTTGACCTTTCGGAGTTGTTGTTCACTACTGTTGTATTGCAGGCATCCCCGTCTTTGAGTAGTATCGTTCGTACATTCGGGAACTGAAGGCAAGCCTCAAGGTCGGGAAGTAGAGGAATGAGAAGCGATTATGAGAATAGTGTGTACGCACAATGGGGGAAGTGCCATCAGGGCGAATGACAACATACTGCTACCCAACGTATGTGAATACATGTCGGCCGCACAAAAGAGTGTACGTGTTTGCTGTCTTATGTTTTAGCATAGTTTGTAAGGGAGTTGCGATGAACAACGTTGCAGGCCGAGCGTCCTTTGTGGTCACAACTACGACAAACTGACGACCATGCATTACAAACCAAACTGCAGATGTTTAAATGAACCATATCACAAGCTCATGGTATGCACCCTCTTGTTGTCCCCTGAGAAGTTCGTATGTTTGGACCTTGGCGTTATGTGGTGAACGTACATACAGCTTCTACTGGT
>QNGE01000982.1:4825-27505 GCA_008508345.1 Paragonimus westermani | reverse complement strand
AAAGTCTATCTGAATGCGAACGCTGCGATCAAATGTGAGTGATGGTCAACTTGAAAATAAACCAAATCCCCGACTACTCATCAGTAACATATCTGTTAGTTAAGAAAATAGGGCAGGTGTTATTACGAAATGATCAGGACCAAACTCACGTTTACTGCAGAAAACTGAAAGATTGAAGAACTGGTGGGGATAGTAAAGTGGCTACGCGAATTACTAAACAACATCAACTACATCCCATGATTTGCAATGATTCAGTTCAACCGTCAGTACATACATCTCTACATTTTCCGCCTTCATGATGCGTAGATATGCGGTTTGGCCAAGAAACATGAAACTCAGTGAAAACAGAACAGAGTTTCATCTAAAATTTTTCATTTCAAATGACCGCATTACCCAACCAAATCCCTAGGGACGGTGAAGGGTGAATTGCCGGAGGTGACAGTCGACCGATGCGCATTTAACAGAAGCGCGCACTTACAGCTCCACAAACACCCATAGCTGTCCGCATTGGGCTAGATGGCTAATTCAGACATCGGGCTTAGTGAACAGTGAACATCACTTGCAACTAATTACAACCTTTGCATCCTTATAGACTTCCCAGTCAACCCCGCCGGATGAGAATCACTGCACCTGAGTATAGATTTCTTTGTGCTAACCGAATACCCCCTACATCATAATAGCCAGCAAAATACCGTTGAGCATGTCTAATAATATTTGCTACCTCAAATTGAAGGGAAATCTCAGACGGGAGATTAAAGCATTAAACTTAACAGCAGAAATGTTGTTTTTCTCCTCGAGGCGGTATAACAATCTTAACACTACTCGCATGCAAACATGGCTAGAGGTTTGCGCCTGATAGTTTGATTTTGTCAAATGTAAAGTCAACACACGGTAGCCAACATGAAAAACTTGGTCAGTGTTCAAAGTCAGAATATGCATCACAAGGTGGATACTCAATTCATGCGCTTTTCTCCGAAACAGGCTGACGGAAATTTCTGTGGGGATACAATAGTTGTAAACAGTGCTGTTTAACATATATAAGCATACATACCCTACTTTTCACTTCCAGCTGGGTTCAGCTGAAGACTGGTCGTTGAGGTGCTCTGATCTAACGAAACAGTTAGTATGTTCACAGAAATCTAATGTGAAGCAGCTACTGGCCCATGGTTCGGTGTTGTGCTACTCGCTTGCTTTATTTGGCCGCATTGGTCTACCCGAGAGTCCCATATCTACCGCAGTTCGCACTGTCTGCTCTGACAAACGTTAAAGGTTAGGCAATCACGAGCCTTCTTAGTCCCCTCACTCGCACTAATTATCTCTGTTTCTCACTTCGTGTGTATCACGCATGAATTTCTAACTTTTACGGAAGAGTGGCATTTCGTTTAACGTTCTATTATCTTAAACTCTGTCCATTGAAGCCTCATTGCATGCTTTAGAGTTGTGATCAAGTAAACGGGCTACTTATCCGAAAATCCAAAACATGGGTCATGCGTTTCAACATGACGGCAAACAAAAACACTCATCAGCGTACGACCCTCATCTTAGAACGTCACGGTTGCCACGAGCGCCAGTGCGCAGTTTCTCTATGTAGCAGGAACCATTTCACGCGATGCTCCGCTCTAATATTGCTTCAGTTTCTCCCGCGGGAATTTCGATGTCAAAATCGTCCCACCACTGAATAGTGGTGATGTGAGTAGTATGGTACGATCGTCCGTCCTCACTACAGCAGCATTGAAGTCGCATTTGTACACTGTTCTTGTTCACCCACATCACCATCCGTCAAGATGAAGCGCAGGGGCTACCAGATTACCGTAATTCGATGGGGAGTGGCCAGTATTTGAAATTATCTAGTTTCCAACCTACTGTCCACAAATGATGCCCCGTGAGAACCCCGTTTTGCAGAGTCAGAAATGTCTGCACAGAAACTAGACGGATGTGAAAGGAAATGATAAGTACGGAGGGTACTTCCCCGAGAAATTCGTGGATATCCACATGAAGAAAGTACCTAAACTAAAAAGCTGTACTGTGTAGGACAGTAAACTATTTTATCAAGAGTGTACAATTAACCGGTCTGCGCATTTGGACCCAATTGGCTAACTACTCAGTTAGGCTCTCCGATAAGCGCTAGGCTGATGGCTTTTCTTAAGTATAGCACACATCCAAGACATAAGTCTATCTTTTACGTAATATTCCAGCCCACTCCTATCTAAAATTAAGCGCGCTAAGTTCGCTTCATCGCGTTTCATGAGCAGTTGTTTAGATAAACACGGTTTCTTAACGTAGATCGTGTGCATCCATTTTAACCGTAGTGTGGGCATTCGAGTAGAAATGGTCACCAGCAGCGGACGCAGCCCATCCAGACCATTTATATTTGTGGTCATGTAACAAGTTCTGTTCATGAGTTCAGACACAAGATAAATGGTAGCTTTGCACATTTGAATCCCGCATAAAATAGTTTTGCTCGTTGAGTCTGAACGAGGACCAAACCGATTATGGTGGGATATCTCATATGTAATAAGCGAAATGAACAACGGTTTATTTCTGACTAAAATTGTGAATGTTGTTCCGTTTCAAAACAGGGACCCCGTACTTGTAGATGTGGCCATGACAGTTCGTAGTTAATATCCTCTGCGTCCTCCACTTCGCCTCCTCCGAACTCATCCGTGACAGTTCTGTTCGTTGGCACAAACACTCTGAATGCATTAGTTCGGAGCATTTCAGTGAGACTGGCATATATGGGTTCGGTCAAAAAGTTTTGATGCATTGAAATGAATTCAGCCATCTCGTTCAGAGTCAGCCGTTTGATCTCTTTGGATTTCACCTGTAGACTAGGTTCTTCAAAATTGAACAGGATGCAACACATTTCAGCTTTCTTGATGAAAAGAGATTCACGTTCACTTGCAACCGTTTCTGAAAAGAAAAGAAGTTCTGTATCAAGTGAAACAAAATGCAGTGTATGAATCATCACAACTGGTTAAACCCAACGGACACTACATGCACATCAACCTTGAAATACCTCCAGAATTAGAGCCCTGAAGGTCGCCGGTGCGCAGTCTCATGTTCTAGTCTGCTACTGTGTAAGGTTGGAAGATCTGGGTATGTATCAGGATCCCGACAGTTCACACTTCTAAAAATTTGAAATCTTTCGTGCAAGATAATTCGTTGTTGCTCCCACACAAGGAACTATTGCTTGCAGAAAGAGGTGCGTGAAACGACCATAACACCAGCCGTTCAATTCTACTGAAAGCAGCGAAGCTGCCAACAGTCTACTCTTGCAGCCGAACTAACCATCAGAAGTTTCTTTCGTCAGAAAGAGATGAAGGCTTTCAAGGTTTCAATCTTCTACCGTGAGGCGCCAAATGGTGAATTGGTTGTTGTCAGATTGATCAGTTATGTGTGCATAAAACAATGCAGACTGTGAAATGTCCAACCGTAGTCCAATATCGGATCACGAACTGTGCGTTAAAAATCATATCCACTCATATGTAATCAGATTTTCACAGCAGATGTATTCATCAGTTGTGTTGGTTTACAAATTTTTCTTCCCGTTGATGGGTTTTAAACAGAATGACTCGAGATAGCCGTGTTCATTTCGAAAATTAATGGGTCTTATCCTACCAATAAGTAGTCCGCTAATTTCGTCAATCTAGAAAAGACCTAACTGTGAAGAAACTCGGCTCGAGGTGGACTCAAACTAGCGACGAAAGCAGAATGTCTAACCGCGTTGAGTAATCTACCAAATGAGTTGCGAAGCCACACCGGAAGCTGGGAACTTTCTCATTTGGACTCAAGCATCCTTCGTCTGTCTTATTTAGGCAAGGTTGAGGCACTGGCTAGCGGCCTAGGTCTGATTTTAATCGCTGATTTCAAATTACAGTTCTCAGGTAGGTTGGATACATGTTGCTTATTCCGTTGCTGCCTGTATGGTCATAAAGGAATTAATAAGAATAGATGTGATGATTAGTGAAGGTCCACTGTGAAATTTGTGTGATTTGACACCATAGCAGACTTCAGTATTTCAGAGTAGCATTCGTCCAAGTAGGCGGAAGATATCCCTAACCGGTTTGAAAATACTGGCAGATGTGAAACAGTTTACGGTACCTCCGATTGTATGTCACCATCGCTTTCTGCTTGGCTTGATGAAGATGAGTGAGGACGTGGAGAGGTAACGAAGTAAACCACAGACAATGGGCGGTGAAATCGAATGCACAGCTTGTAGTGAGTTCTGCCCCACAAGAAAGGCATTGTCTATTGGTCAATAGACAACAATGTTTCGGCTGCCAGTAACGTTAGGAATCTATCAATTAGAGGTGAGTACTGTACTGTTGCTTATAATACTTCGCACTAACGAGAATAAATCTCTCTTATGCTGTCTCTGTACTTTCTGTTTATTGCGTTTGTTACTTAATTCGTATCCATTCTTTTACACACGGAAACTCCAGCGGTTCAGAGGTGTTTAGAATTCATTTTTTGGTGGTTGTAAACAGAAGGTAGTATAAATTATCAGTCTTTCGGAATTTCAGGATTTTTAACAAGAAGTTCAGTTCTCACTGTTTGTCCCCTTACCAGGCACGTTATTTTAAACAGTACAGTAGTGATCGTATACAACATCCATTACAATGGGTCCAAACGAAAAATCAGCATTCAGGTTTCTGGATCAAACGAACATGAGTTTTGGTTTGAATCGTAAAAGTCACAATAAACAACTCGTGGTCCAATACTTATGGACAAACCTTCGAAATGTGCAATGATACAAGTATAGGCTGGTAATCGCCATTGTTTCGTGTAAGTTGTAAAACGTCAGCTTCCATGATGGGTTCCATTTTTAATTTCGTAACCGGGTTTCATGGTCACCAAGTCTAATTACGCTGGGAATACATTGGTGTTCTTCAGTGCCATTTTGATAGGTGTTACCCACGTAATGGTCTTCAGAATCATATGCGGTCGACTATTATAGATGTCTTCACAATTGAGAAAAGGATAACTGATACAGTGTAAATTTCATGTCATGTTCTGAATATGGTTGTTTAAATTGAAGCTATTCTCACAGTGCTTCATCGTAGTGTGGCCTTTCGTTTCGGTTCCGCTACCTTGCAATCTGATGCGTTCACTTTTTCGCCGAATTCTTGTTACACAACTGCTTGAGACGTGTAACTGCTTAAGGCCTTACCCAAGGTCACCATTACGCCAACTTAACCAGTGTATCTGTAAGCAGAGTTTGAAGGAACTTCTATGAGCTTGTTGTTCTGATCGAGAGTCTGGACACTCTGTTGCTATTCATGTGTCACGGTGGGTGCATTTCAAAAGGTCTTCATCGAGTACTGGTGTTGAAGACCTTTTGTGAATACTTTGCTGTGACATGAGCAGGTCTCTAGAGTGTACATCTAGATAGACTGTGTGGAGATTCTAGTGATAGTCTCTCCAGCAATGTTCGTTTTACCATGGGTGGTATGCTTCAGAAGAGAGCAACTTTGCGGAAGGAGTTGCCGGACGGGTGATGACTGAGACACCGTGTCGCTTTAGAAGCATCATGAGGGACTTGTCTATCCCATCGGGGAATTATTTATCCGTCAGTGGATTTCGAATGATGCAGTTAGACATCGGAGTACCCGGAGGTTTCAAACATACGACCGAAATGACCGCTTAATCTGGACAGAATGTTGACCACAGCAGAGAGGTCCATGAAGCTCGAAGAATAATATCGCCCAGCCTACAGATATGCCTGAAACTATTAGCTCCAAAAGGCAGAGAAACCACATGCCAGTGCTTTTGCGGAAAAAGCAAACCGAAAGAAGCATTACGCGAGTGATGACCCACACAGGGCTCGATGTCGAACGCCCTCACATCTCGTTGTAAATGACGCTGTACTGAACAGTGTGCTTGAAGCAGACACCACCCATCAAGACTAGAAATTAACCAGTCAGATTAAACCAAGTTATCGCGTTAATAAATACATGAAGAAAAACTAGCAGTGCAAACTTTTATAACCACAGCAAATTAGACAAAAGAAGTGGAACGTTTTTTTGCTTGATCCGTCGTAGGAAAAAAACACTAATTATCAGGACGAAGTACCAGTTCGGTATGCAATTACCTATATCATTTTAAGAGCAAAAAACATTGGGAATAACCGTGCCACGTTATGTCAGCGTGTGACGACAGTGTTGGTTAAACAAACACGTGATAGACAAATTGGTTACGAGAAGAGTTCACTTTAAATGTCAGGAATGAGAGGCGTTGGTGTTGAGTTTGTTTACTAATAAGTAGTCAGGGATATTGGACAAAGTAAATTGAAGATCAGTCAGCTAAGTTTGTACCGTTGGCCCATTTTCGGCGATATTCGTTGGGACAATTACCAGAATTATCAAGATTGTTACCATTTCTCTTCCGGGAATCATCAAACAGTTTGTGCGTCACCCATAAGCGAATATAGCGGACTGCCCGTATGCAACAAGTGGTTCTTATACACCGTGAAATTAGTGACACAGTGATCAGGGCGGGTGGGTCATGAAAACATGGCCGAAGTTTCTGTATTACTGACGAGTTTTAATAAGAGAGAAAAAACAGTATGGTGTTCCTTTTTTTAAGGGGGAGGGGTTGACTAAATATTCGCTGTTAATGTGAATAGTGTAAACAGTTGTGAGGGGTGCTTAAACCTTGGCTACTCCTTGCAGTACTTTTGCAAACGAAATGATTTTTAATAAAATTTGTTACCACAAGTTAAATTCCGAATTTCACCAACCAAAGACAGAGTAATCGTACAACTGTACACGAAGGTCCGAACAGTTTAAGAAAATACTTCGAAATTGGAATGGGGCCATATAACCAGTGCGAAAGTGTACGGGTGCGAACAGCCTTTATGTCTAGAAAATTTGCACAGTGAAACCGATCTACCATGAAGTTCGTCAAAAGTATGGGGTAAATGTTGAAACGAGAACTGGAATAAGAAATTATACGTCGTATTTTGCAAACTGAAATTTGTTCCCAAAAAGAAAATTTTTCGACGAAAAAACGGAAGACGTTACACGTGGCGGTTCGCGGACTACATAATGACTAATAAATTTGGTATACCTCCTAATACAGTAACACTTACATATACTGTTAGGCATGTATTCAGGAAAGTAACAAACTGAAATATACGGACATGCCAGCATTATTTGGTATCCCCCTGGATTTTGGCTGTTACAACGTACAAACTGTTGACTGATCATGAATTACTCAGAAACTTCGCATGGGCTATGAAGTTCATAGTAGAAGAATAAAGGTTCATCAACAGACAATTAATACTGGCGCATTGAGTCCAATGAGTTCATTTTGGAGCTGTCAGATTAGTTAAAACAATTACCCCTGATACACAGTGCATTTTACTTACAACTAATCTGTTAAGAATAAACACCTCTAGCAAAAAAATCGTCAGACTATTGTCAAGGCAGATGTTATGAATTTGCGAACATGATTCTCATTCTAACAAGGAGTGTGGTTTTGGGTTTTGTACGTTAAACTACCTTTGTAGAGAACAACACCAGTTGCCCTTAACCATCCAGTCAACGTCATCACTAACACCAACTAGATGAATTTCACAGAAATTACTCTGGAGCTGCTAATCCATGTAATTGGTAGCGTATATTACTCTGATAATCTGAGCCATTGCTTCCGCTCTGTGAATCATCGTTTCACTGTCTATACCTGGTTACAGATCTAGCAAATTAACCAAGAAATCTATTACGGATGTAGATTTCTCGAACACCTATCTTGCTTACGTATATGAATACCAAGATTGGTGTAAAGTATCGAACCAGAAGTGGCAATTTTCGTGAAAGACAAGAAGAATACAAAGTTGCTTAAAGTGCAGAAGATCACAAAGCTCACAAACACACGGTAGACACTCTAAAAGTTAACGGAGCGTCAACATGAATCAGATTTTGCGAGGAAACACCACCTGAAGCAGGCAACGTCGTGTAATTTCTTCAGTATGAGTGGAGGAACCTTATAACAGATACTACTTGGATTCACGATTGGTTTCTAAAATTTCGCATCAAAGTAGGCCAAGACGCGGTCTCTGTTATCTGCAGGTAAAGCATTTGTGTAAGATTTTTTGTTGTCAACGTGAACTTGGAAGTTAAGAGTTGTAAGTTAAGTGCGGTATCGGGAACCACTTTTATTAATCGAATTGGTTAGTGTCTCTCTCTACAGGGGAGATACTGCCAATTGGTGCGCCTTCATTTTACCCAGTGGATGGATTAGGGTTCCATAATATTGTCTTAGCTTTTTGCGTTCGAAGTAGTCAGATTGACTGTTGTGTTTATACCGTAAATATTTTGCTTAATATTGAGTTGTATATGTTCTCCAAGTGTAAATTTCGATGGTCATCGTGAAATAAAATTGAACTAACGGATCGTTGTTTGGTTCACCTAGTCACAATATAAGACGATTCGATAAACCATAGCGCAGTGACCTCTGAACACAGTGAACATCATCTTATCATAACCAGTTTTCGATTCCCAAATAGTTCCACATTGAAAATAGCCGCTAGTCACTCACCATAACGGACATCTTGTTTACCTTCCTACGGTAAACACACGGACGCAATCACCAACCTCGTTTGAGATTCTAAACCTCACTGGCACTTCCCAGTTTCAGTACCCAATTCTCTGAGTGTTGGTTTGTCCTTATCAGGCTAACCTAATCAGAAATACTTCTTTCTACTTTCACATCATGTGACCTAGTTGCATAGAAATGAATACCTATAAAAGACGTCGTTGGCTGCTGACAAGAACTCAGAGTTCAATACAGGGTCGAATGCGGTTAGTAGAATCAGCTGCATTGGCGTAGTCGACCAGGGCCAAATATATTTAACCCAATAAATGGAGTAGGCATACTTTGATTGCAGCTCATTAATTTCAGTTTTAGACTCTACTTAATACCCACTGTTTAAGCTTTTAACGTTGCTCAAACCATGGTCGACGGCAACCGCAGTGCTTTTGATTCATTTCGAGTACAGTGATCAGATTTTGGTATTGATATGTTCGCCGAGCTTGGCATTTGGGTTTATGTCACCTCGCCTGGTGATGAAACGTTTGCAACCTAAATGCCAAGCTTGGCGAACATATCAATATCAAAACCATCATCCCGAACTACAAACAACACCACCACTGTTCCCAACCATCACAGTGATCAGACACGAACAACACATATACTCCTATAAGTAACACAGACAGAATGTGCAGACGTCACTTCCACTGTATTGCTCACATTGAATACAAAAGGTTTCCTGTTAGCGCTTGCCCGAAACTGACATTTCTTTTCAAACTGTCTACCAGTTATTACTGGCGAAGACTTTAAGTGCCAATCTACTAGCTCGTTAGTAAAGAACACTTTCCTATATCACGTCCTCTCTCTTTCCTTCAAGTGCTTCCGTTGTGAGTAGAAAACAGTGCTGTTGCCATCCGATTGGTCAGGGTGGCAGGTGGTCCCAGTGATACTGGTTTTCGTTTTGACATTCGAAGATTGTCGGTCCGACTCAGGGTTAGACCATCTCGAACCGATGAGTCTCAGCGGAGACGAAGCCAGTTAGAGTAGAGTGTCCTACTGAGGGTGTACCGTACGGAACACTGGTAAACCGACTCTTGTCTAACTAGGTGGGCTTATGGCTTAAGTGCGAGTATCTTCAAAGTGAGGGCTGTACTCAGGTACAATTACTGAAGAGATTCCCTCCCATGAGCCCCCGTGAGTATAATCTTGCGTCTTCGGGTTCAAGCACGTTGAACTTAGATATACAGTGTGAATGGTGCTAGTCGCTTTTTAGAGTCCTGACAACTTCACTCACTGTACTGTCCCAGAGCAGGTTTACGGCTCATTGGGGTCCATGGACTCTTTCAAAAGGTCTACAGACTACACTGAACGAAGTCAGCATGCAGTCTAGCTTGTCACGTTTAAATGACGACGCTCTGGTCCAACAGATGATAAAACTAGACTCTTCCGGAAGTTCTAGTTACTGCAAACTCCCATTTGTTTGCCTGAATTATCACCAAAAGATGCCGGTAAAATCGTCTCCGGTGTACCGCTGGCATACTTCTTAAAGTGAATAAGAACTAGTTAGAAGATCTCAACTCCGGATATAAACAACCGACCGTTTACAGTGTTTTCCTTCTCCATTTAACGTTTTCCGAACTCTCAATTTTATTGCTTATTTTTTCCTACGTTTGAACTCGCAACCACGTCCGTTATATATTGGCCACCGTGGCTTATCCGGTTGTCATCACTTCGGTCAGTAACCCACCATCAGACAAATTTGGCTGCTGACTTTGAGCTCAGGCTTCCACGTGGACACAAATGTGCTGGATGCCCGAGCTGCTTAACCCTTGCCAATCGCAGGGACTAGACAGGCCAGATAAGTCTGACGAACGAAAAGCCGTATTTGTACGCGTGTACGTACAAGAATGCACCAAAGCACTGTGTGAGACGGACGCACCATGGCAGACTTTTCATCACGTAACACAAAAGCTGTGCACGTGTACTTCTGTCCCAGCTACATTTAGCATAAGGCAACTTTGACTAAAGTGGTGCAGAATGGTCGCTTGCTAATAACAGCTAGGAACAAGAGTACGGGGCCAAAACACCGTTTGCTGCGGGTTACCTTTAGCCGCGGGTTAAGGTGTGGTAGTAACAGACAGATCCGATCAAATGTTATTCCGCTTTCGTGAAAAACGTGTAAATATCTAAGAAAACCCCTTCAATAATCGGCCTACTGTTGCAGCTATCCGTCTCACATGTGGTTCTGCACGTCTGTCATTAATTTGATCATTGTCCTTCCAGCATTGTGTTATGGTTACTAAGTTCTACCGGTTGACCTTGAACTTCAATTCTCATTCAGACACACGCTTTGTTTATAAGGCTGGTTGATCAATAACTGACTAATCAATATTAGCATCGTCTTTGTCTTGCCGACTAGAAAACAACAGGCTAACCTATTGTCCCATGAAAACTAGCTGATGTAACTACTGCCGACGATCTAATAATCTTGACTATCAACCAATTGCATCGCCACTGACTGTTGAGCATTCGAACAAAAGAGTACTTGTCCTGTGCTACCCAGTTGAAATGTGAGGTGATTTTCTGTCCACATTAGATCAGAGAACATCAGTTTTTCAATTTGCAACTAAATTTACCATTGATGTTGTCTAATGTTGCGAAAATTTATCGGTTGGTGCTCTAACTAAGGGAAGTGATCCACAACTTTTATTCCATTGGTTCACTGAGCACGGGTCACCCACAAATCTTGCCGGGTAAATTGTCAAGCGCCTAGTCATAGCGAACGGCACGATCACAAAAGTGACAGATGACCATACGTTCAGCAACTTTAACTCCATTAGGCGTTGTCCATTGCAGGGATAATTCTGAGAAGTACTCATCATTGTTCGAAATTTTTAGAGGTCAAAATTCCTTTCGGTTGACCCTGTCACATTCTACCCGGGACCCTGCCTAACTAGACGCTTGTCCTAATTTCTCCAGCCCGCCTCCATCAGTCATTGAATCTCTCTCACCTGTCCACACACCCATCGTTATCTGTCACTCGCACCCTCCCCACCCCTGTGAATACGGCCTTCCTATGTTCCGCCGTGAAACTCTCAACTAGTCGGTCTTCCCGAAGGCCGCGTATTTAGACAAATAAGGCCGACCTCGTCCTTGCCCGTCGGTAGCCTGTGTTCGCAGCTGTCGTGCTTTTTGGACCGTTGATGACCTAGTACAGTCAAAGATTGTATCTTATCCCGCGAATGCAAACGAATTGAGGTTTGTTTCTTGTAATTGACCGTGTTGTTTGTCAACTCTATCACGTTTTCATCGGCTTGATTTAGTACTGTCGTTGGTTATACATTCTTTGTTCAACGTCCGTCGGAGGGAAGTACAAAAATTATCATCACCATCCGAGTCGTCATCAATGGTTGATACCAACAACTAAAAAAGAACCAAAACAATGATCCCACCACAAAGAAGGTGGAAGTCGTGGAATATGGCTAATCAGTACATCTATTTGGATAATCCAAATACTCTATACTAACCTTCCCGTTCTCTAAAAATTAACGACCGTATTACAGTTGAGATGAAGATATCTGTAGGATTTATAACTGTCGCTATCGTACCCTGTTAATTTCTGATTCGTAACAGACAGTCCCGGCACAGAATCAAACAATGTGCGTCCACCTGGACGTTTTCAACCAAGGGTTCTGTCAGGTGACCGTGCCCTAGTTTAAGTGAAGTGCACCGTCTAGATTGAATGGTTTACTGACTGCAGTTTTTAATTCGCAGCATCAGGTTATGTATTCTCGTCTCATACCTTAACGCATTAGACAAGTTTTGGTATTGATATATTCGCCGAGCTTGGCATTTAGGTTGCAAACGTTTCATCACCAAGCGAGGTGACATCATCAGCATTAGACAAGCCTCACCTATGTAATCGACGGTTATATATTTGCAAGTAAACAAATGGATTGAGTGTTAATCAGTAAGCACTGATGAATTTACGAAGGGGCTATTTATTAGTGAGGATCTAGTTGGGCTTGTTGTTCAACTTTTCATGATGTACAGACTTAATTTGTCAGACGATGTCAGATAATCGTCTGTTGCACCGTGTTCAACTCTTCTGGTACGAATTAAACGGTCGAAAATTATGCCCCGAAGAAAAGTGATTGCATATGCCTGTTGTGCTAGACTTTCACGACTCACAGGGTGAACCGTGGAAAAAGTCAGAGGAGATGATATCTAATGTGGCCCAGTGGAGTGAGTCTTACCCTTGTTTGATCGTGTTGTTTACATAGTGCCGACGATTAGTGAAGCGGATTGGTAGACGTCGCAGAGAAACAGTGCTATCAAGTATATAACGTTTCATATTCACCTGTAATTGAGTTCTATCCTCGTTGGTTGAAACCATCTTCGTATTGTGTGTTTGAGTTAGAACATGTGGCTAGTGTGAATGGAGTTCCTTCCTATCAATCACTCACATCTAGACTGGAAACGCTGTATTTATCGTAGTTAGGTGGTAGTCAAATGAGGCTATCAGACTCTGTTGTAACGCTGTCGATGATGGTGATGATTACAACGATGATGGCGATGTGCACGAAGTCATTGATAAGAAGGGAAATCTTGCCTTTTAAGAATGACCGAAACAGATGTTCACAACTTTTAATCACCCGAATCCAGCAGCCCATTTTGTATGTCACTACGACTGTCTAGAATGAACTCTTGTGGCTTTTGCTCTGCCTGATCGACAGTGATCTTATACCAGTGGTGTATAGCTGAAGGGGAATTTCGTCTAACGGGAGTATCAGACGCAAACAGCTGCGCTTTCCGGATTCAGAAAAACACTGCGGTTGGCTTTCTCATGGGATTGTACAGTCAAAAAACATTGAATGATTATGAAAAGAGAGTACGGAAAGAGAACTGATAAAATGTTTGTGAAGTAGAACACTGTACTTTGTGTACGTAGGCGTGCAGTAACTTTATTGACACGATCGTCCCACAATCTGGCAGTTGCACGATACAGATGGAATGACCGACTTAAATTGAGAAGCTATCAACGTTCTTGGTGTGTTTGCTACCAACTCCACACAATGAGCACATACGTCTAAAGTAGCAACGCTGCAGACGTCTCGAGAATAGCAAATTTCATACCACACAACATGACCCAAAAACCATCACAGGTTTGCGAAAATACATCTCCGGGTCATTATCTCATTTCTGTTCTGATATCAAATGTGTGTTAATGAGTTTTCAGGGTCACCCTGTAAACTTTCAAGCGATACCTCTGGGAGGTCAAGCCCCCTACAGCCTAAGGTGTACACAGAGTCATCTATCTTTAAGGGCGATGATCGCAATGAGCTTGCTAAACACTAGCCAACTGCGTTATTCTCAGTCACTCCAAAGATCACAGTTACGTAAGCATTCCATCCGATTTGCATTGTTGCATGTGGTTAACCGGCTACCTCCACGATCTTTATTTTAATGTTAAGATGAACATGGTGCCTTCAGTGTGCCACCAAGATCCTCACTAGAGTATCTGGTCTTCGTTTCGTTTGTCCTAGATTGTCAATGTCTCGTCTCTATTCTATGTTGATGACACTGAGATCTGGCGTATGATGAACGATGTGACTGAAAATGAAAGGTTACAGAGTAATTTAACATATCAGACCACTGAGTCACAAACAACCATCTCCCATTTGACACAGTTAAATGTAAAATGATGCATCCCCGTCATTCGGACTGTATACATCAATTTCTGGGAGACGAAAAATTAGACATCAATATAAATACGGACGCTGTTTGGGCTAGTTTGTGTCAAACAACTCTACCAACAGTATGCCGATAGCCACAATGTCTGCTTATTACTTGACTGACTCACCAGACTGTGTGGACGAATTCATTCACACTGTTCCACTGTTATGTCCAATTCGCTAGTACACGTCCATCCAGACACATGGTCCTTATATCGTGAAAAGGTAAAAGATTGAACTACAGAAAAAGGTTGAGTCCCTACGCACACTGGGGAGCTCTCAATAAGTTACCGGAGTATCAGAGGAGTTTTGACCCTAGTGTATGGAGTCTTCCGTCAAGCTCAACACTCCTTAAGAAAGTACTTGTGCTCAATAAGGGTACTCACTTTCAGAACACGATCAAATGAACCGGTTGACTTGCATAGAGCACTGTTTTATCATACAAGTGTGGTTAATCTGGAACAACCCACCTGAGTCTGTCGTTATAGTCATCAGTGGTTATACTCAGGTGTAGGCTCTGTACATGTAATCCGGATGTCAAATCGAGCATTCGGCTGACTTGAACAGCAGGATTATTACGGTGCAATGAAAATACTCCCAATACTGACCAGCCGTTCTCTCCTGTAGGTTGCAGCGTCTTTGTTGTATGTTTGATAGACAGCTGTTGAGTCTTTATTTTGCTCGTTATTTGCCAATATTCTCTCTCACAGTCTGTTTTATCGTCGACTTTCTGAGAGTGAATCAATTTCCTGACCAGTTATCTTTCCCCAAACTGCCCACTACACATTCCAGTGTACGTAAGCGTACCGCGTTTCCATTCAACTGTAAACATTCTTTTCTGTAGCACTTTAAGACAACTGGTTTCCTTTAGAAATTAAAATATAACAATCAGTCGATGAATAGTGGTAGGTGTTGAAATGTTGTACTGTTCTGTGACATCGATCGGATCAGATAAAAAATTCTTAGTCTTTGGTCGAACTCGTACTGTATTGATCAGTTTGTGTGTAACCACAGTGTACGTTACATTGTCTAAAACGAATGAGGGCTTGATCCCTAGAATGAACGAGCATTTGTGAAAATGGCTTTCTGATTGTGAGTGTGTAGCCTAAATTCTTCGTCCCTTGCCCATTGCTAGTCGCAAATAGCAGGACAAACGTCATACTGACAATCACGGTAATAATGTGTCACATTAATCGGTGCTTTCACAACTTCGCTGAAGTGATTGTTATTAACAATTTAGATACAATTTCATGAGTACTAAAACACTCACACGTAAACCTTCTACTCCCATAGGCCTAGTAAATTAGTGCAGTCTTCCAATCTGCTGGATGTTTTATTCGCCAGACTACCTCACCATTTATAAATATGTAGTTCTACTTATTGTTATTCGGTACTGAAGGGGGGGGGGCATGAGCTGCTATGACCAGTCAGTGTCCGTCACTTCTGCTCATTACAAAGATGAACGATCGGGTAATAGAGAGATGACGCAATGAGTGCGGGCGTTTGTGCAACCGATTTGTGAGGAGGAAACAATGAACATATACTGTCTATAATGAGTGTAAATGAGAGTATTCTGCAGGAACGTTTGTCACAAACTGTAACGCAGTTAGTAAAAAGAAAGGATGAAGTAGTTCGTACGAAATGAAATCACTGCTTTCAGATACTCCCTTTGCAGAAATCGGCCGAACTATAGAGTTTATTTTTAATAATACGGCCTACTGGCAGTATACACCTTTGTCCAGACCATGATTTGAATTGCAGGCGCGGTGCTGGTGAAGTGAATTAACTAAATTCTAGCTAAGACTAATGGTGTTGTCACGTTTGAATGTTTACATGGCGTCATTTGCACGTAACTTGCGTTATCTAATGAACTTGAGGGTAAACAGCTTGGCAATCCGGCTAGTTACCGTCGTTAACACTGCTCACATACCGTAACTTAGGTTGTGGTCACCCAGTTTACTGAAACTGCTCAAGAGAGTAGCTAAATTGCAACTGAGAGTGATGTTCGAATACAATTATACCTTCGCTTGAATACAGTACTGTAATTAAAAGATTACGACAGAAAGAAAACATTCAGTAAATAGATTGACTCATCCTTTACTGAAACACTTCACACAGAGAAGTTAACCAAAAACGAAAGCTTGCGACAACACTAGCATAGTCTATTTGGTTGACGTTTTCTGAAAGTGGACAAACAATTTAATTTGGTTAAAGGAAACTTCTATTTTAAGCAAGTGTCAATCGTAAATACGATCATTTTTCGGTTAACATGGAGGTTAATTTCAAGTTGAACATCACTCACGTTTGATAGCAGCCTTCACATTTCGAAAAGAAGCATAGACCCGAGTTTCGCTCTTGTTAGAGCTCGTCAGTAGTGCATATCCTTGCCACGGCCGGGATTTGAACTCCGGCCACGCTTTCATTAGGGACTTTGTTGACCACTTCGCCATTAACTTCACAGTAGGTTCGACAGAGTTATTATATCTGAACGCTCGACCACTTTTGTTTGTGAGTGTTGCTCAGGTTTTGTGCTCGGCACTCACTTGGACGGAATTCAGCTAGGAAAGGTGAAATCTACACAAATCAAAATTCTCCTCATCTGGACTTAACATTCTTATTGAGGCAATTGTAATCGCCTTTGCCGACGATAAGTCTCGCCCTAAAAACTCGGGAATGGGCTTGGGACACTCCGTAAATAATTTTGAACGCGGTGTTGGGCGTGGTCTGCTTACCTGTGTCGATCAGCTGCGATCCGATAGCACTCGAGATTGGTTTCCTCATACAATTACGTAACCATTTCGGAAGTTGCTCACGGATCCTGTGTGATAGTTACCGAGTAGTTTTCCCAACGTAATCGGCTTGACAACAGCAGGTGAGAGAATAAATACAGAATGACGGAGAAAGTTTCGGTAACCTATCTTTTACATGTGACACCCATATCGGTCGGCTCCTAAATGAGATAATCATTCGTGCAAAATTGTAGGTCTTCGCCAAAGCACTTGTCAGCCTGCGACTGATCAGTCCACTATTTGCGTCGTCTATAAATGTCAGGCTGATAAAAATGGGGTTTTTCGCTACTGCAGTTGTAATCGTTTTACGTGCTCAGCACTGTTTGACTAATTGTGTGGATTTTCAGGAATCAAAAATACTGTAATCTGTACGCTTGACTAAAGATACTGATAGAATGAAATTAGGTGAGTGAGATATAAATGTTTGGATAGGTCTGGACTTTTAATTATTTCCTTTGAAAATCGACTTTGTGTTTATTTTCATAACTGCATGTGACATTTCACAGAAATCGATAGTTAGTGAATTTTACCGCCAACCGAGTTAAGCTATTCGGGTAAAACACGTGAACCAACTAGATTGTGAAAGCACTTTGTTTGATCGCGTAACAACGGTTTAAACCGAATATAATGTGTACCAATATGCGCCAGCAAGAACGTCTATTGAATGCTCATGAGTTATCGGCAGTTCGCATCCGCACAGCCAGTATACGACATATCCGAAATGGGAAGTGATTTGACAGTCATGAGAACATAACCCAAAAGTGAGTAGTCGTTGGTCAGTTTCCCCGGAATTTCACTTATGAAACTGAACTTCTGACATCTAACAACGGTGAGATCCCAATGCAGTTAAGGCCGTATGCTTCAGTTATAATAATCTCCATAGTGGTATTGGTAAGGACTTCAAATTTGATATCGGTAGAATTGCACTCACAGCTGATCGCAGCTCTGGCTCTCCCATAGACTTTTCAATCAGCCCCTTTAAAAAAAAGAGACATTAGACTCGAGATTTGTCCCCATTATAAACCGTCAGTAGTGGTTATCCTGCCAGGACGAGGTTTAAAACTCCGATCGTGCTTTCATGAAACAACTGTGTTGGCCACTCAGTACTAACCCTGTATTATGCACTAACGAGTAATCGTATGCAAACGTCCGGCCCCATTCGTTTGTAAGTAATACTAAGGTTGTTTGTTCGCCTCGAGATGAGGCAATAACTGTCCTCTTAGCACTGATCGCTGACCACAGGATTAGGACATCCTTCCAAGCTGACCTCATGGGAATTAACTGAATTGTTGACCAACTGTATTCATTATTGACTAAGACTGGTGGGATTGAGACTGGAGTTTGGCACTCATTTTCGGAAGCGGCTAGCAGAAAAGCCTACGTGGATGCGAAATCTATGATCCGTTTTCACTCTGTCCTCTGATGTTCAGATTGTTGTAACCAAAATTTCTTCAACGCCTCCTAACAGCTCCTTTTCTGATTCTAAAGTAGTATAGATTTACACGTATGATAAATCTTCTCTTGAGATGACATTCACAAGGACGGTAACAGCGGTCCTTGATGTCAGTGTTTCTTCTGGAAAAGATGTATTGTGAAAAACAGGCCCCAAATTAACCATAGGTAGTTCTCCTTCTTACTTTCTGAAGAAACCTTGAAAGGGGACAAGACAGACGCACTTAATCTTTATCCGATTAGTCCAACAGAGATTTCTGCCTATTGCCTAATTTTGTAGGACGTTGTAAAACTCACACTTATGTAACTGGAAACTCCTCTTTTCTGAAAGCCGAAACAATCCAATAGAGAAACGAGGGCCATCTGATTATCATCTGAACTTCGGTGGGAACATTTATTGCAAGTAAGCCCAATTCTGTGTCGTGCCACAACCGTTATTCAATAACGCTTTTCTCGTATGACAAACTGCACCAATCCTCTGACCAAAGCCGAGTGGCTGTACGATAACACAATTCTACACCGTTCGCCGAGGGGAGCCAAATCATGTGAGCGAGCTGGCTAAGTCAGCTCAGTTCTGACAAGGTGTTGGAGTGTGGAAGTTGGAGTGATGCAGGCGAGAATTCTCAAAAAGGACAACTAGAAAAGCCCTACGAGGATACATTGCACTATTGAACGTGGAATGGTTACAAGCAGATTTTCACGTTGGAACCTCGGAAACGAACTGGTAGAGGAGACCGAATGGTTTCTAGAGTTACAGTAGTCAAACCCCTTTCGATCGATGTTGAGAAATTTATGCCAACTTTCAGATTACAAACATATAGTGAGACAACGGTTGAATGGTTGAGAAATGTGACCCGAGAGCAGAAAAGCACAGAAGAAGGCAATGATAGAATACGTCATAATGTGCTCTGTGGAACCTGTTCACAAGTTGTCTTTGCCGACTAATGTGTACTAACTTTGCGGTGTTTTGACAACGGCTCGGAAACTGAATAGAGGGAACTAAATCACCTTCTTTTCGAAAACTCTTCATTTTTCGATATGGTCCTTTTGCCGTATGTGTTTACCGTAGACCATGCATCGTGAATGAACTAGTATCAATTGAATTCATTGTAGATCAGTACGAGCCTTCGAAGAATACTTAAAATTGTTATAAGACAAATGGATTTTCCACTTTTGTCTCCTGCTGTCTCCGCCCGAGTTTTATGTTCTCTCGGCATCAACATTCTTGTGATCACTCACATTTTTCAGGCACCCACTATACGATGGTTTCAAATTTCAACGTTATCCGCTTATATTTGTTAAATGAAACTCAAAATTAAAACCGTCCGGCTGTCGTCATTTGTGCCATTGAAGGGTCCGACGATGGTAATGAATTGTGACGAGCTCATTCAAAAGTGGCCTCAAATCGCACAAACTGAGAACCAGTTTTTCCTTAAGAACGCTTAATAGACGCGATAGGCAGTCGACGCCAAATTAGTTTTCACAGACACTAAGTCGTCAAGTGTCTATGTGAGTTTTGACCAACACCAAAGTTTGCATGTGACTGTTTATCGTTGAAGCAACTTGGTATGACTTTGTGAAAAATAGGGTTTTGACAAATCGGTGGAATTAATACTGCCTTAAATCGTTTAATTTCACTGACAGAGGGGCTAAACATATTCCCATAGCCAAACGAAATTGTGTTTAAGTGATTCATTTAGTCAATTCACTTATCCAACCTTCTTGTAAGCTTAGTTGGTGGCACGGAACGTTCTACTCTCTTGCACTGGTAATCCATTTCATTAAAGCCATCGGGATAGGTTTGAAAATCGCCCCTCGTGAGATTAGAATCTAATTTAAAGGGCAGATTTTGTGCTACCTCTTGCAGTATGGCTGATACACCTTTGAATTTTGCGATTTACAATGGAATTCTCTTCGTTTCAACCAGACTAAGCTTTGATCGAGATGTGTTATTTGTAAGGGGACGTTTACAACAGGAAGAGATATCCACTCGTTTGCGTACGCAAATATTCATTCTGTTGTTATGCTTGGAGTAAAAATCCAACCGAGAACGCAGCGATCGCAGTCGAATGTCACTTTTGATCATAGGGTTTGGAAGTCCTTACTTCGTAACAATATTAAACCCTACCTGTGTTCTTTTCCCATGTAACATATCTTAATAGCTTCTCAATATATCCCGTTATGATTATTAACTCGTTATAATATACGGAGAGATTCTCCGGTAATGCTTAGTATTGCCAGAGCGGTCCAGATTAGTATGATGTCACTTTTGGGTTGCGTCAGACAGTATATACAGGAACCCCGTCCTAGAGTCCCAATAGTGTGTTAGACAGACTGAAACAGATGAGGCCGATTAAACATTTTCCTAACGGTGAGAAAAAGTTGTTACAGTTGTCATTTGGCCCCAAAGTCAACGGTTGAGTTGTAAGCGTGGGCGTAAGTCACTTCGTGATATTTACTCCATACAGCTGACAGACTGTCAAAAATTTGTGTCTTTTTTCGGACCAAAAAGATACGATCATAATTTGTTAGCGTTTTTCTGGTGAAGTCCGTAAATTACTTGTTGATTTAGTTGACCGTCTTAAGACCAAGGCAAATGTGCTATGTAGACCAGGAAACCACCCTCGAAAAAACAACTTCCAACTGAGCACTATTTTGCTATCCATCGTGGGTGTTCTTTGTAAGAGGGGTGTAAGCCTTTAAGGATCAACAGTAGCTGAAACTTAGCTACTAACTCCATTCCGTTATTGGCGGTGTGCATGAAATGTAAGACCCAAAATATTGAGGTATCGAACTTTTCAAATTTACGTAGATTCCACATGGGTGAATTATGCGTATTAACGAAAGCCACCAGCACCCATGTGCTCATATTTCGTAAGCAAACAAACAGTTCAGCTGTCAGTGAAATTATGGTAATGTGTTCAATGCGGCTCTATTGTGAATTTGAATACACTCAGATTTGTGGTATAAGGTGTATACTAGAGCAACATTTCATCCGTTCTTATCAGTTACCTACACAAAATGGTAAACGAGCGAATGAAGGAATGGACTCGAATGGGCGTAATTCTTAATGTCACACTTTTTACCGTCTTCACTTTGCTTAGTTCAAGGAGTTTAGTAAAAAAAACGATACCAGTTGCCTCGTTAATCTATGTTAGCCTTCCTCTCTTCTAACTCCCACGGACAGTCTATGTCACTTAGCTTTCGGTTCACATATATATGTGCACAATTGTCCTCAGCTTATATCGGGGTAACTGTCTTTGGTTCGTTACACCGTTTAATCATTTGCACATTTTTGTACCCCGATTCAGTCAGTCCAGACATATGTACATTGTTCTCGATGAAGTGACGATTGGCTGATGTGGACTAACCATTTGAGTTTGTATCGTTTAGATGCAAGCGACTGCATTCTGTTCATTCTTGTCATCAGATATTTGTTTTCTTACCAACTAATACTACTCGGTGCGAGCAAATTTGCGCAAACATCCATTTGTGACCATCAGTTTGTGAAACAGCACAACACTGACGATCAGTTTATAGACTTATTTTTGAAATTCATGAATGTTTGTTTGTCCCTGTGTATGACTCATATTGTCAGGGGCTCTCTTATTAATGGAGAAAAGATAGACCATTTTATAATGTGTACTGTTGCTGTTAAGGATTCTGCTTTCTCAGTGAACCAAATCGCCTTCATCATCTAAGTTTTGAAGAGCTATACTTGCTGTAGAATAAAATCGTAGACTCCCATGAAACACTAGGTAGAGTTTTCCGTTCATCGTGAAGTCACTTTAGTCAGTTGTTTGAATAACCACACAGGTATGCTTTGCTGTGTTAATTTACGTTTCTGCAAAACACTCAGCACCTCCGATCAAAACATTCGTCACAATTAAAATTGGTGTAAATGTAAACCGAATACGTAATTGAGCTGCGAAATATGTTTTGTTAAGCGCTACTTTAAGTTTCCTGGTTATATTTTCAGCATTGCTATCGCCTTTGAAAGGCAAAGTAACATAGACAGGTTTTTTGTCTACAGTTTGCGGCACACCTACCTTTGTGTTAACTATCATGTGCTTACAAATAAACTGTTCTGGGCAGCCATTTTCAGGAAGTGTGAAAATGGTTACCCAGAACAGTTTATTTGTAAGCACATGGTAGTTAACACAAAGGTAGGTGTG
>QNGE01000981.1:178264-203376 GCA_008508345.1 Paragonimus westermani | reverse complement strand
TTTATCGGAAGCCGAATTGATTGCTGCTAGTCACCCGTGCAACGCGGCATCATGTCCTCACGGCTACCGCCATTTGTGTGCCAAAACCCGCCGTTTCGCCGAAAAAAACTGATAACAGCACATGCCCAGTTTGAGCGTATGCTCAGGCTTGGCACCATTCTCCTGTCCAAAGGCCCTTGCACTTCGATTCTACGCAATTCAGGAGAGCGGTGCCCATGGCAGAAACACGCTGTGCAACTTCGCGGTACCCGACGGGCACTCAATTTCACACATTCAAGGGAACGCGTCTGGTATTGAGGACGTCTGCGTGCTTTCGGGGTCCTCTCTGGCTCGTGGTTGTCAACAAATGCACCACGAACATTGTGGTACTTATGACATTTGACCTGCCTGGCAACATAAATGTCGCCCATACACCTAAGCAATTTAAAAGGATTCTACACTGATCTTGGTCTTCTCTCATTCCCATATCGATGATCTGGTAGCAGCAGCCTACAGGGAAGAGCGCCTGCATTGTCTGTTCGCAGTTCAGACGACTTTCAAAAGACAGCGTTACGTTCAAAGTACACGTGTGCTTTTGACCAACTAGGGTTCGCGTCCTCCAGGCATCACATCAATCAGCATAGAGTGACACCGGCGGCCGACCACCTCTTGACGACTCGCGAATTCCCATAAAATATAACGCCACCCGCTGTTCGTTGTTTTCATGAGATGATAAACTTGCCAACTGTGTGTTTCGTGCTGCTCGTGGCCGGTGCAATTTTTGACCAGCTCACCTCAAGGCAATACCAGCGACAACGCGAGGCTGCCACAATGTGCTGCCGACCTTTTTAGCCGTATCAGAGAAGCTGTAGTTGCTGCTGAATGATACACCATTTCACGTCACCGCCGCTCCCAACACAATCATGAGAGCGTCTGACATATCTGTTGGGGTTACAATTCAAAGCTCGTCGGTGAACTTTGTGGACAGCATTCATCTGCTCTAGACGTCCGCCTCCCGTGAAAATAAAATACAACGCATCTGGTCGCCAGTATCAGTACTTATTACGTGTATATGTAGGAGTCTATCAGTGGGAGAACAAAGGAATATATGGCTGGTTGCAGTCTCAGGAGGGGAGGCTACAGAAACCGGCAAACCCATTCTTCGAGGCGGCTTCGATAACGGAGGTTTGATTGGAATGATGACAGTACACCCATGGAGTACGTTCTAGGGAGCTTACACGGACTGATCCGCCTAGAAGCTCTTACGCAAAACGTGGACTACCTGGGGGCTGAACAAACATCGGCTTTTCAAGACGTGACAATAACAAAAGACCGACACGGTAGTGGTAACCTGGAGCTTGAAGCGCATATGGGCAATGTTGGACCCGGACTACTCCAATGGGTGTTGACAACCAGAGACCTGACGTTAAGATGACCTGATGCAGAAGGCATACAACCTCCTTTGGACAGGCAACACGGCAGGCAAGTAACAGGGCAGGAAGTAAGCTGGGATAACAACTGATGGGAGATTACGGGATTTCACGTGAGTTCGGTTGAAGAATTTTCCTTGGTAGGGCAGGGCAGCCATTGTGTCATCCCGTCATGCCGGAGTAGGTGGGCCAACCAGAATTATAAAATTGAAAGTGGGGCCTGTAAACGATTCGAACTTCCCGGGGCACTGGAGTTCCTTCACACACAGTAGGACAACATGTACACCTGACCGGGTAAGTATAGAATGTCGCTTGGGATTTGAAAAAAGCATGGGCGTGCCAAACCCCATTCAAGTGCTTTCCACATCTAAGTTCATGTTAAGCAGTCCTCACGGGTGGCGGTGTTTTAACGGGATTGAGCAAGGAAAATGCTCGGCGTCAAACGAGAAGTCAGTAACCACTTCTTGGTCTTCAAAAGGATGCACAGTATGGATATTGCCAGATCACTTGTAATTAAAACGGAGACTGACCAACCAACAACGCAGCAGTTATTCGTTTCGGTATGAAAAGTTATAAATCAGTCACTAAATCTGAACAGAAATGGAACATCGGAAGCCGATTACATTCACCGTGTTGTCCGCAGCCATCGAGAGAGCTTTCGGTACACCGATTGCCAGATAACCTAATTCACTGGCGAACCAGGCAAGGTTAGCAGAAAGCTGGAACTTGGCTGGGGACACAACAATTCACGAAGAGGGAAAAAGAAGGTATCGAACTATCGGACTGTTTTCCTCAAGTCAGCTGTGTTGAGAGTCACGAGGCAGGTTACTATGGACAAGGTAGCCCATCACAAGAGTCTGACAGCGAAGCAGCACGGTTTTTTCGAGCAAACATTTTTTCTGGCAAACGGTTTGCCTTTCGCGGATAAAACGGACCGACGTTTGAGCCGAGGCGGTCTGGTTGAATTAGGCTACCTGGATGTTAGCAACGTTTAACTCTGTCACTCATCTCTTGTTATCCATGAACCTAAGGGCCCCTAACGTCGCTTCATGAGTGGATTAGTAAGCTGAGGCCTATCTTGCCGACACGTATTTTTGTGTGTAGTTGGAGGAGAATGAATCATGTGTGAATTTTGCCGACAGTGCAGTTCCTCAGGGATCGTTTCTCAACCCGCTACCTCCTTCGCTGCACACAGGCGACCTAGTTCACAGGCCCAACTGTGGCTGCCATTTGTCTGTGGATGAAGTGAAACTGGTTGTTTGTCCAAAGGAAACCTCTGTGCTGCAAGTGTTGGATGAATTGTGTAGGTAAACCGTTCAGAGGATAGTGACGTTGATGAACGTAGAAAACCACTGAGTGTAATAATCACAGTAGCACTTGAGCACACAGAAAAAGTTGTAACTAGTTTCTTTACAAGAATGGTTGATCTCAGGGAATTAGGGATCCGGGCGGGCGCAAACTCCAAGATCTTTACCTAGTGTGTAGCGGCCACCCGAGATGCAGAATGGTGGTTTCACCAGCTCATCAGGACCGCTGCACCACGTGGGTTAAAAATTCTAGTTCCTTAGCATTAACTGTGTGTTTAGCCATACTTAGAGTGTTTGGATACAGAGCGGAGCTCCAATTTTGCTAGTAGAGTTATTCCAACGCATGTTCGAAAAGGAATTTGCGAAACTCGAAAATAGGATCGCTCCAGCAGATCAACAGAATCTGCTCCTTTCAATCAAAAGGGAACGGAAATGACGGGATGTGATCAAAACTTTTGAGCTTTTGGGAGGTTCCTCGGAATTGCAAGAGCACCCGCTGACTCTTACCGAATTTTCGGCGCTTTGGAGACACGATAAAGCCTGCTAAACGGCAAGCCTGCATGCACAGAGCGAGTTTTACGCATATGAATATTCGAACGTACCGTTTGAACTAACTGCTTCTTATGAGTAGCTGTAATGGACCGGAGTATTCTGTCCTTCAATGCCTGGATGGGTAGTCATCCTTCGACGCTCATGGATAGGGTCGAGGTTTGCAATGCTTGACTTGAAATCGCTTCCAGCGATCGCACTTAGCTAGCGCTCGTTTGTCGCTAGTCATATTCGTCAAAACTCAAAACCGTTTTCTTAGGTTGGCAAGCACGTGTGGAGCATTTATGTCACTGGTCGGTGGTAGTGACGGACCAAAGAGCCTGTGACGGCACCTTGACAAGGACTGACCACCAGGTTTGCACTGACCCCACTCCCTGGTCGGGATTCCTCGCCGAGACACAAGACTCCATCTATCATGAATAGTCTTGAACTTTCAAGTTTGCCCACCCTATGATGGTTAAATGCGGATGCACTCAGAAACTTGGACCCCCCTGAAAACTTGCACTTTTGCGCAGAACTTATTCATTTGGAGCAGGGGGTATTTATTTCGAATATACGATGCCTTCGAAACCTAAATGACGCACTTTGTCCAGTGCACGTCATCACCGATAGAGCGTTAACATGACATACTAGGTAATGAACGGCATGCAGCTTCTTTGTCCACCTAGATTACCTTGGCACCAGTTGGTCCAGTAAAAAGTTGAAGCTAGCTTCATTAGTAACAGCGCGTGCGTTTAACTTACGAATCTTCTTATTACGAGTGAGATGAAGTTGGAATCTCCAGCCACTGTTATTCGGGGCTCAGTAGAAAGCTCGGATCCAGCAGCCAGGTTATCATTTTCTCGCCCAAGAACGGTAGAAAGTATCCGGAAGTCACACCGGCCGAATTCCGTCCTGAAAGCGCCCGCCTCCCTTGGTACGTAGAAGTGAGGTCATAGATTATCTTTACACGATTGGCAACAAACACTAAAGAACGCAATGAAGTGTTGTACAATCTATTTAAAATATGGTGGTACTTGCTGGAGTCCTCAACTAACCATTCAGTTGGGGCATTATTTCGGACAACAGAACGGCCGCCGTGAGCACGCCACATAAAGGTGCACCACCAAGTACACCATCCAAAATGCCGCCTTCGACAAAATTGGGCAGGAAAGGGAAAATCAGACACCCCTGAAGAATATCACTAGAAATAATCAGCTGACGATACAGTTGTCCACAAACTCTCACCTTACATGCAGAATGGGCATACGGTGGACTCAACAGGTTCACTTATTTCCGTGGTGCTTCTTTGTGATGCAAACGGCCCCAGGTGACTTTGCGACCAGGCCAATCAAGAGAAGCCCACAAGGTGTGAATGACCATCACCGTCGGCTGGTCACAACAGTGTCGATACTGCAAGATCCGTAGCAAGACAAGTGTGACCAGTGCACAATCGATGGAGCCAGAATCCTGCTTGCCTTTCACCAGTTCGGACTTGGTGGGCGAACGTGGAATACAACCAGCGAGTAATTCGCCGCAATAGACACCAGACTGATGCTGCTATTTTTACCACACAGACTTTGGGCACCCTTTTTAATGAAGGAATCACGGCTGTTATGTGCCAAGCCTAGAACGCCCGCTCGGTTTTGAAAACCGTCTGATTGGTTTCTGTCGTTTTCGATACCGTCCTCATCCCACGGCCGTTGAAAAGAGAAGAAAACAGGAGGTCTGTTCTTTGAGCCCTGTTACGTTTCAGTAACGTAGGTCCCGAGGTCACCTTTACTTTCAAATGACAGCCACCCGGAACGCAATAACTGACCATTCGACCCCGTCGTCTCCATGGTTTGTTTGAGCCCAGCTGATGTGTTCGTCAAAAATCCCAGCCGGCTTGTCAGGTCAGGAAGGCTGGCATGTAATAAGTGAGCTATCTTTTCGAATTTGGTTTCATTTACGCAGACCCAACGGCCAGCACAAAAAATGGCCTACTGCTCCCAGATACAGAAGCCCTTCTCATATCTTTTGACTGCCAGACCAAGTGGTGCACACCGTGTTTTGCACAAGCTTCTGGTCAGCCTACGTTTAACTTCTCAGTGACCGTCTTCACACGTAGTCAGGTGGAGTTGAGTAACGCTTTATCGTAGAGCCCACCGACGTGAGAGGAATCTGGTTTTGTCGCAAATGCATGGCTTCTTCGAAACGCACCACTTCATAGCATTTTTCCGCAGCTGCCTCAATTTGTTTCAGTCATCTTTGAGTTCAATCACTCGCACCGAACTGCATATTTTGTTAGCCAGCGCGTATTGGCAGGGATTCATATTCTACTCGCTAGGATACCAGTTAATTATCCTGTGGTTAGGAGTGTAACATATGGGCAGGTGCAAAAGAGGAACATACACGCAGAATAGCGTGAAGCAAGTCTGTTTATTGAGGAATAAACGGAAATTCTTAACAGAGTGACGCTATCTGCAACTGGCTGTTCATTGCTTGGAACCACCGGGAGGTCCTCGTGCAAAACAACGACTCTTCCTGTGATGAAATTTGGTGCCCAAAATATGGTAGTCGGGAGGTGCGCAAAGATGCTGCCAACAGTAGCCACTCTAAACGCACTAAGTCTAGACACCAAACATACCTCCCGGCCGTTTACTCCCTGATTTTGGCATTTAAATCGCCGACTAAAGTGTTGTCTGAACGTTCGGTTCGCTCCAAAAGTTTGCGGAGGACGTCACAAAACGCATCTTCGCTGGCATCTGGACAGCTAGTCGTCAGACAGTGTAGACACGGTGGATACAAGGCTCTTCCGAATTACGATGTCAGGCTTAGCTGATGTGCTGGAAATCGGCGGGATTCCCATCCCGGTTTAATCACGAGATTCAGCTTTGATGTCACCAGAAACTTTTAGATAGAAATGCTGGGACCAGTAGTTATCTAGGGGTTAACTCATCTGAATAACGATGCTAGAATCTTAGAATTGTGTCTACGACAGAGCACAAATCAGGCTTTAGATCTGAGAAATTACTTGCTAACGCAGCTGGTTAATCGATTTGCCGGAGAATATGAGCGCTGAAGACTCTAAGGTTGACCAGTTATCTTGGATTCAGAAAACGAGTACCACCCAAAAGTGCACGTGGTACGGAAAACCTGAGAGGGTTAAATGGAAGAAGAAGGTCGAAATGTGTGAGTAATACCAATTCCGGAGGTACAAGAATTCGGGATGCTACCCGGTCGTTCATGCGCTGGAAGGTAACGGGGTGTTTGCCTGGTCCAAGGTCGCAGTGAATAGGACCGCTCGATTTAAAGCATTGCTGTGCGCAGTGATTGAATTCGAGGTTACGCTAGGCTTCTGAACAATGCCGGATGTTTTCCCCTTATGCTGGATAGTACGCCACCGTTCAGGACCGACCGTTAAGTAATCAGGTTGCATTTTAATGAATAGCACCTTCTCTAACCACGTTCTCAGTGATTCGGGAGAAACCACGGCCTGGGCCGTGAAACTAACTTTGACTTAGGCCCTTGGTATTGTGCCTCATAACCCGGACACTCCCACGCATTCAGTAGTGGAACGCAAGATCATATGAGTGCGTCTGCCTTGGCATAACTGACCTCCTCCGGTCCGTTTTACATGGTTGTGTTTGGTAGTACCAAAGACCTAGTCAGCATAGCCCTCCAGGTGAATTTGATGCGCAAGACTGGCCACCGAGAAAAATCAGCTGAATATGCCATGTGAAAATACTCGCACAATGTGTGCAAACGTCTAATGCATGTTGGTGGAAAACGTCCTGTAGCGGCTGTTTGTAACGTATGTATCCAAAAGCGTATGTCGACCAAAAGTAAGAGACTGGCTGGTGCGAAGCATACCAAGTCTGGTGCTTCTGCAGGTTAAAGTTCCGGACCACACTCAGCTTACTGACGCTGAGCTGGTTGGTCTCCAAAACAACTTTGCACGCAATGACTGCAACGTGACAGTTGAGGCTGACTGCGATTCTCTTCGAAATGACCTGACGGTTCGTTTGAAAGGGACTCTGGGAGCACTTTGTACCTGCCTGCCCAGTTTGTCAAGGTTAAAACCAAACAAATGATGCACTGCTACTAAAAACGTCTGAAAAAATCTAACACCGAAATGGCCGCACTCATAAGTAGCCGCTACTCTCCTCAACTGCCATAACGACCAAAACCTGACTCCCAGCATCCTCCCGGATACCTCTGGCCATCTTTGAACGACGTGAAATGGAAATACGCGCTATTTAATTACGCACGCCACAGTGTTCCGGTAGTATTTCACTCAGCTCCCTAAAAATAAACGTGCTGGACATTCGGTAGTGCTATCGCATTCCATCGTAGCCAGTGGCTGATTGTAGCTAGGGTCTCCTCTAAATGGAAACACCGTCATGAGACATCTATCTGCAGGAAGTTAGATGAAGTTCAACAAACCGTTGCCCCTTTGTTATGCTCAGGACTATTAGGCAATTTAAGGGTCACGTAAAGTTTTCTAAACTACCGTATGTGTCACCACTTGCAGATACAATTTCTTCATACCGAGCAACACGCGTTCCACCCAGACCACGAGTACATCACTATCTTCTGATTTGTTCGCAGGTTGTCAACAAGGATGGCCAATCCCATCTAGGGCGCAGATCTATTACACTTATGCTTATTGAAAGCACTTGAATAGGTCAATCACCTGGTTCTTCCAGCTAAAGATGAACCTTGTGGAATTGTCGGAAGTATGTCGGTTTGACTGTTTGGACACCTCCCCCAGTCAAAATACGGTAAGAGAGTTCACGGTGAATACTGCAACATTCAACCGGGCAGCCTCAGTCGTGTCAAGCACAAAACACTGGGTTTATTCACAATTCCTCAGAGTTGTCAGCGCCATCACTCTCACAATGCACTGCATCGGATACACGCGGACGATATAAAAATCTGGCTTCACCACTCGCCGCTAATAATAGGACAGAGAAGCAAGACGGCTGCGTGAAAGTAATTCACAGGTCCGCATTTATTTGGGGGTAACAGTAACTTTGACTCAAATTTCCCTCCAATCGTCGTCTAAGTATAATTTGTGCTCTGTTGGTGCCCTCTACATCGCACCTCGCACGCAGTTTCTATTTGTCATTGTATAGCGCACTGGTGCTCTATGCAACAACCTTCACACACGGTTATCATCATCTGCCTCAGACGAACGTTTCTTTTGTTCTAGTTATTGATGGGCTATTTTAACGGCTTCTCATTATGATTGAACTGTGACGCTACATTTTCGGCAGTTCCTTCACAACGACGCATCCCAGATTCAACAGTGTTGACCAGCCGAAGATCACCAGCATATGTGGATATTTTGTGTGCCGCACAACCGCTTAGAAAGGCATTCAGCATCAAGCTTGCCTTCGATGACACCTTTTTAAGGGTACTGATCTCACGAAGGGGCAGTAAATTCTGTTTGAGACCTCAGTTGCCACTTGGTCTGTTCAAAGACACCTCAGTACGCCTGTGTGTGCTGAGAATGCCCTCGAGCAGGAAGCTCCCAAATACCACTATTGAGCCTACATGCCTGCAAATTCTGTGCAACTGTCCCCTATGATACTGGACCTAAGGAATACTGAGTGTGCGGCCTCAGAAACGAGAGTAAAACCGGCCTCACTCAAGGAACATATAGCTGTCGCTCTTTCCGAAACGGTGAAAAGTGATCGTGAAGTTCCTGAAGTCTCAGATGAAGGAGGTTGCTGTCAACGTGAAGGATCGAGATATGAGCGTGGAAAAGATATATGTATGAGAACAGTTCTCTTTTACACCCTGTCCACTTGGCCCGTCCAGGTCAGTATTGGGTGCGTCCTTCCGTTTAGACCATACCAGTTTGGTCTTCACTAGAAGATTGTGCCGCATTGCCTTGAAGGTGTCGCTTGGTTTTCCCATGACGTTACCCAACAAGCTGAGCGCCGGGGCTGTGCCTGCCATCGCTCCCCATTTGAATTCCGTGCTTGTCAGCGTAATGGTCATCCCACTGGAGGGTTCTTGACGCGACCGCAAAAAGCGAAGTCAGGCGGCATGACCAGGGCGCACACTAGAGCTGACCGAGAGCTCCAAGGGTTACCATCTCGACTGCCATCTAAGAAACCTCAGGTTCCGGGTAGGGTTGGCCTAACCAGGGACACCGACCCTAAGCCAACCTCGACGACTCCAGCCACTGTCACCCTCATTACACCGGTCACGGAATGTCTTTCTCCTGAAATCGGTAATCGCAATCGACTTCAAGCTTAAAAGCAAAACATCAAAAGTGGCTAGTCAGATCGGCTCCTTCGGCGTGTTCCCTGCGCTCACTAAGACTTGTCTCCAACGTATCCCCACCTGAATACAGAAGTAAATTTTCCGGTGTGTTCTCCAGGTAAACTCATGTAGTATCGAAGTGAACTTTATCATCGCCCAATAACCCGAACGAAAGTTTGGGAGTAAGAAAGAGTGAATCATCTTTCCAAGATTCTGAAGAAGAATGTGTTCAAAAAGCCCCAACCGTGGCAAACCAGAAGCGAGCTGTACTCCCCACTGGAACGACTGGTTACTCAAAGGCTGTGGGGAACCGCCGGCTGCATTCCAAACAGAATTTCACAGCTACCAGACAGAAGATATTGATCATTGCCAGCCTAACTTCTGCGTCTCCTTCCTCGGTTGTGAACTACCCTTCCCAAGCTGCTTCTCACGCTCTTCTCCTTTTTAACTCGTTCAGTCCAACGGGGACTTGCATTTTAGTTTCAGGTTTACAAGCTGTTCAAGTTTCTTAAATGGGTTCCCAGAAATCAAACTGTCAGATTTTGGTGCAGACCCACATGTGTTCACTCCAACCTAGTCCAAGCTCCCAGTGGACATCGGTGACAGCGGACAGAATATCCTCAGGCACTCCGTCTACTTTGCCGACTCCGCCAAGAGAGGAGTATGAGTCCTGCGATCTCCCCTGTCCACAGTGTATCGACGCTCATGACCATGGAGAATTTTCAATGCTCCCATAAAAGTGATTCTCTGCGGCTACGGCTACGATTTTGTGCTAAGAAGACATCTAGTAGGAGCTGTTAATCGTTCTGTTTCACACTACAATTTGGTTGATCACGCTGTTCATGACAGCCACGAAAGCTACTTGAAACTTCAGCGTTCTTCCCGTCATATAATAGCTAATTTCAACGCACTCAAGATAAACTGGTCGTCAATGCTTCTTTCAGAAAGTGACGGTGGTTTTTTGGAGTTCTTGTCCATGCTGATGCGAAGTAAAGCATCGACACAGCATGTTGGCGTCCAATACGACGCCGTCCTGCTCAGATCCCTCTCCTGCTTAGCCTGATTATCACAGATGATAGGAACCTACTGGACATAATGTTTATCGAGCTGCCACATGAAAATACTGATCACTCGTTACTGAAGTTTGACCTCACTTGATACTTGTTACAACAGCCAGCAAAAAAGTCCACGATTAAGGACTTCAACCGACCTGAAGTTGATGCATTGATGAGTTAACGGGATTCAAACCTTCTTCATTTTGATTGTGTGGGTCTAAGATGCTCCTCGTTTCAAAATACGATCCAGGAAGCGGATGACTCATTCATTCCGCACAAACTGTGCACTTTCTCTTCTTGCTCACTTTTTTCTGCGCAGAATGCTTCTACCCCTGGATGATCGACTTCGCCCATCCGCAAAAGGTTACAAACGACTCAGACGACCTGAACGTCTTTCGTGGTGTACGAAATAAGTGGAAGAAAAAATCCGCGAGCACACAAAGCTCGCAAAAGTAAAGATCCTACTGAGGGCTCAAGGAAAGAAAAATTTCTTGTTTGAGTATGTGCTCCGGTTGAAAATGAATACGATTCCGTTCCTTTCTTTGCGGCTGTCTTGAGAGGAGACTAAATTCGACCCATAAGAATTTGCCGGTGTATTCAAGAAGCCCTGTTCGGTTGTGCGTAACGTTGCTCCGTCGAACTGGCATATTAATCCAACTTTACGAAACGTTATGCACCCAATATTCACTGCTGACTTCTTCATACCAGCTGTTGAGGATCTTCTGTTTACCCTTTAATGATAATGATGGTATGTTTCTCGATGCATTTTCACAAAGTCCCGGAAACATTTAGCATAGGATCCCATAAAACAGCGGTTCGTGCTACGAAACACCTTAACAAACTCCTTAGATAGATTCTTCAAGCTGGTGTTCTTAGTGCATAGAAGGAAGCCACGGCCACACTAACACTAAAGGCAAACGATCTGCACTCTTCTGCTAACTACAGGCCAGTCGGTTTTATAAGCATTTTGTGCAACATAGTGATAATAGTATATTTCTGAACACATCTGTGAAAAACGCGCCCAAGCAAGCCCGATCAACGTACAATAAGACGAATAGGTGAATAAAACAACAAAACGGACATCACAAAAGTAGGAAATTTCGGTATACAAAAGATAATTAGAGATGCCTGCTTCAAAACTGATGGTTCTCAAGATATCCAGAATTGGATAAAAAGGCTGTGTAGTTACATCATTTCATGCTTCACAACATAATCACTGACCAAATGGTCAAGTTCACGCCAAAAAAAGGTGATTCGAAGATGGAGGGAGTGAGCTGTCAAAGAATTTCACCACTGCTTGATGCAGGTTGCTCGGAAAATGTGCAAGAGGTCAATGAACGCTCGCCAAAGCTCGCCATTCTTAAACACCTTCTGTGTGGTCACGCATAAGAACAATGCTGATCTTCATGGATAGCGAGATGAAGGCTGGAGGCAGTTCCTTCACCTCAAACGTTATTTTCTTCGAATTCGCTAAGACATCCGATAGTGTTCTATACGATCTCCTTAGACGTAAACTGGAAGATTCCAGCGGCCAGGTTCTTCATTGGATTACATTCCTTCTAGATAACAAAACATTCAGGGCTAAGACCGGATCAGATAAAATATTTCCCTTCGTCGCCTCATAGGAAGTTCTTCAACAACCATTTTTCGGTCTTCTTCTGCTCATTAGTTATATCACCGATCGTGTAGACACTATTTCCAGTTGCACCATTCTATACACCGGTAACCGGAAATCCCAGTGCGCTACAGACTGATACTGACACGATCAAGCGCTCGTCGTACGATCGGATTCTCCCACTAAATGAAAATAATTTTTCACACACATAACCAGATGGAGATGCTGGCAATGCCCTCGTAAGTTTTGTTGTGTTCAGCACAATAAATACCACGAAAATCAGATTTGAAGAAAGATATTGGAATCTGGTTGTTGTCTAGCTGATCATTCGTGTTTCACCATGAGATGGTGGCAAAAATGGGACTTTCTCTTTTTGGATGAATAAACGTACTTCCATTCGCACAAGCAAGAAAACGTTTCTGACGCTTCACACGGTCACATAAAACCGCTGCTCTCGTATCTTCATCAGGTCATGTATTGTGGCTTCAAGAAAGATATACAGACTGTTGATTATGTACAGCGCGCTGCTACCAAACCAATCACGGATAGGATGTGTACGCGCCTCGATTGAAATACTTGGTATCCATCGACCTGAAGCTCGTTGATCCTGCCGTGATTTGTCCTTCACATATTTTTTATAGCATAACTTGCTGAAAGGCTTTTTCGACGTAGCGAATGATGATGGCGGCGAGGAAATGAGAGGAATTTCTTTAAGCTCCACCTTCGAAAATTGCTTAAGCAGCAGTTCGTTTCTCAAAGTACATTAACATTCGTGATGACCTCCCCTCTGGGGTCGTTTGCAGCGCTTCTAGGGATCATTTTAGGGCATTGCACGTTTATCATTTACCTATAAATTTATTATGCAGGTAAACTCACCCTACTGTTGATATTTACTGTGAACCACAAGAGCGGTACTATTATCCTGTTTTCAGTGATTCTCCTTCAGATCAACAGATGCCTCTCTGATGCTGAGCAAGAACAGCCGACTTAATACGGGAACTTTAGGCCACTGCCTCAAACATATGTATCAAAAGGTGAATCGCCTAAACTCATTGAGACAGACGAGGTCATTCTCAAGGTCATTGTGTGCTTTGGTTTGATTTTGTGAGGTTGTTGGACACTGTAACATGTGGGTCGTCTTTTTTTGCTCCGACTGTCCATAGAACTTGCGGACCAACCTTGGGGCAATGAAAAGACTCCAGTGAACAGCGTTTCTTCGAATAGGAGGTTCCAACAGCAGTCTTGTAAAAGGAGACAACACAAACATGCATGGGAGAACGTCCAGCAAGCAATGCACACAAACGAAAGCTAAATATCCGTCAACAACACAGCAGAACGCCCTGTTACACGTCACAGATTTAGCCTGCGCGCGCTTTTAGATTTCGACTCCACGTCACAATACACAGGCCCCGTGAAATGTACTCGGTCAGTCTGTTAGATGACGGTCCTCTTAAATGAAGACTAGGTGGATAATGTACATGTTAAACGCAGACTCTGGCCAAAGATGTTTGTAGTATCTAGGGTCTGTAACAATTCGAACGGTTAACCTGTAGTCTACTTTTCTACTCTCTTGTTGGACGCCGTTCTTCATACCTGGTACGTTCACTGCACACATGAACTACTTGTTCAATGCTTGAATTCGTACACTCTTCGTTCTCACGCACCTCACCTTCTGATCTCGTGGGCGTTGTCTAACATCGCCACCTAAACACGACGTTTTTCACCACATCGTCACCAAAGCCCCATCCAATTTCGCACTCCCTTGCCGTTTGCCATCACAGAAACTCAAACTAGCCAAAACAGAGTTTGAAAACCTCTTATGACTTGACGTTATCCAGCCTTCAAATAGCCTATGGGCCTCACCCCTTCACGTAGCAGGTGACTGGCGTCCGTGTGGTGGTTACCACACGCTGAACAACGTTACTGTCCTAGATCGATATCCAATCCCTCACGTTTGCGACTTCTCAATTAAGCCAAACGGGAAGAATATTTTTAAGGGATATTTGGTTCGAGCGCACCACCAAACTCCCGTGATTTCGGAGGACGTCCCAAAGACTGCAATTACCACTCCTTTTGGATTATGTGAATCCGCCCGCGTGCCACCTGGCTTACGGAACGTCGCGCAGGTTCATGGACCGAGTGCTTTGTGGTCTCAATTTTGTGTACATTTACATTGACGACGTCTTAATTGCAAGTGAAGACGCTCGACAACTCGAGCCACATGTTCGAAAGATATTCAAACGTTTTACCCAATACGGTGTGACGCTAAACCCTGTGAAGTGCACCTCTGGAGTTCTGTAGATTTCCTGGGACATCGAATCTACCGTAATGGTATCCAGCCTTTGCCCGATAAAATTCGTGCTGTTAAAGATTATCCACAGTCCGTAAGACGTCTCTGACGCTTCTTCCGTGCTAGCACCAATTAGGGATTCAGTTTAGGGGTGAATTAGGGCTGGTTTCTGGAAAGTTTAGGTATGGATTTTTTTTGACCAGCGGTGTTTTGGTTGCTGAGAATGTATCTATTCGCCTGTGAGCCAGTATATTTCTTATTTATAAAACACATCAAGTACCTAACACAAAGGAATTGCATTAAATCCCAGGAAGTTTTCGTTATACGTATAAACCAGTTTTCAGTCCGTTACACTTGTTAGGGTTGCGTTAGGAATTTTGTCCTAAATCCCCAGCAAATCCCTAAGGATTAATCAGGGGTTTGTTTAGGGATTTGTTAGGGATTTGGGACAATCCCTAACGCCGCCCCAACAAGTGTAACGGACTGAGAACTGGTTTATACGTATAACGATAACTTCCTGGAGTTTAATGCAATTCCTTTGTGTTAGGTGCTTCATGTATTTTATAGATAAGAAATATACTGGCTCACAGGCGAATAGATACGTTCCCAGCAACCAAGACACCGTTGGTCAAAAAAATCCATCCCTAAACATTCCAGAAACCAGCCCTAATTCACCCATAAACTGAGTCCCTAATTGGTGCTAGCAGGGTTAAGCAGTATCACTTATTATTGTCGCTTCATCCCACAGCGTTTAGAGCTGTTGAAACCACTCACAGACATTTACAAAGCCAATCCCAGGGACCGTTTTATCTCCTGTAGCTAACACTGCATTTGTAAGATATCCGCACTAAATTCAGTACGAATGAAGTCAAACAGTTCGGGCATCGTGTTTAATATGGTTTCGACAGTTAGTTTGAAAATAAAATAAATCGAATGAATGTGATTTTGGTTCAAACTTCACATCCACGGGAAACGTCGTGCCAAGAACAAATTCACCGTGATCTGCGCACTTGCCCTTTTGTTTTCATTTGCGTTGGCTTGCCTAAGACGCCTCTACAACAGCCCTATAATGGTCCTTCCAGGGTCCTTGATGGCAGACATCATCGACAAAATAAAGCAGTTCACTCGGTGAACATTGACACACTAAAGATTGTTTACGCTGATTTCGATCCCACGTACTCGTCATTTTCGTCAGACGTTACCCACGCAGATGTTTTCAGCCAGCATGCTTTAAACCTGTCTACCGACTCACAAAATCTCACTCATTCTTTCCAATCCACTTTTGACGCCTGTGACTATACCCTTGTTTCTGCCGTGCACATCACATCCGTCTTATCTCCCCTAACGCCCTAGGGGGAAGGGTTATATAAGGTGTGTTAACTTTTTACTCTTTTTTCTTCACACTTTTCATACCTTTCACGTTCATTGTGCATATAAACTACTCGTCTATTGTCTGAATTCATACACACTTCGTCCTCATGCGCCTTGCTGTCTGCTTTTACGCGGGCGTCGTCGTCATGGGCTAATCTCGGCAACATCCTTTGGGCACACCTGGAGGAACCGAATTGATTGGTTTCTCCGTCATGAAGATTGAAGCTTCTCCTAATACACAGCAGATTTAGTGTGATAGAATCTATCGTGGGCAGTTGCTGTAGGTCATTATAATTGCCTTATAACATTGATGATTCATTTCTTTAATCCACTACAAACCCGACAAGGTTCAGTGGTTTCTTCTGGGGCAGGAAGCGCAGTACATGTACTGATGCAACTCTTAATGTTGTTTTAGTATGGATGTGTTTTTCAGTAGTTTCTGATCTTTTGAAAACCTCGCTTTTGGGGCAGAATCTGGATAACCACTGGAACCGCTAAGAGAGTGAATGTGTTATATGTATACGTGTCGAATATGGTGATCGTCAGTCGGGTACCATGGACGGGTCGCACCATGTTGTGTGGTAGGTAGGTAGGTAATGTGGGTGCGAACTTTGCGCCGTTCGTTTTTCCGACGTAAAAGGAAGAAACGATATTTTGCCAGGGAGTACTTGTCAAGAGCGCTGTTACTGTCGTAAAGGGAGTTAGGAACTCTTCAACTGCCTTCGGAAGTGTCAAATTGCAACTGTCAACTATTCTCGACTCGTTAGAGAACTGAGTATTTTTTGGAAATTACTCAGGATATTCAGTAAGTAATTTTCCAACAAAAGAATTTAGTATTTGGTAGCGGACTCGTTTAAGTGTTTCGGGTTGGTGCCGATGTTTCAAGTGTACGCGTCCAACCGGTCTCTGGCCGGCTGACCTTGTAGTCATCACTGGGAAATTCGTTGGATTACCTCGAATTCCGATTTTGCTTGTCTTTTTTGTCTGAGAGTAGAAAATAAGGACTAGAAGCATTGAAAAATCCGTAGAGAAACGACGTTAAGGTGTCCGGTGCTTTACAACCAGCCGGGCTGTGATGACCAGGTCACTCACCACTCAGGGTGCACGCAGTGTGTCCGGTGGTATCACAAGTATTGTCCAGGTCTCCGGCCTGATCCGTAGTGTCTCTGTGTGAACGGGAATGTAAATCGGTTCGATTGCACTGATTGCTGCACCAGAACTTCATATGAGAAGGCCAGCTGTAGCGTTATTCATGGCCAAGTCCTGAACAAGCTCAGCAAGTCCGGTAGGCTGGTAGCATAGTTGTCGGCGATTACGTGTAAAGTTGATATTGTGATGCCTATCGATTCATACAACTCCGGTGATGCATATTCTGATATCACACTTCAGGTTCAGATTGTGACAAAATGGGTGGTCATCCGAGCCCTAGATACAGATATATCTTCACTCACAGTCACTTCAGTTGTGACTAGTTCACAACTAGTGCTGGACGATACTGAATTTACTTTCACATGTGCACCGAACCACGCCACCATCTTCACTAATTCGCCGGTAATATTTTTCGGTTAGGCTGAATTGATGATCATTACAAATAGCAGGCTTAAAACGATAATCAAACAAAAACCTTCTGGAACCTTCGTCCCGCAAGATCAGTGGAAGGAAACCTTACGGGAAATCTAAGAGCATTGTGCTTGACAACTTCGACGCTTTGGTGAGTAAGCCATAGTTGTCGAAGATACTTATATGCTCAACAAACCTACACGAAACACGCACGCCAAACTCACCCGCCTGTTCGCAACGGAAATACCCATGGAGCGCAGTAACGTGGTGTGCACAGAAAGCTGTGCAATAATTACGCCAAAACATAGAAGCTTTCTCACAATCTCCAACCTCGATTTTTGGAACTTAAAGGAATTATTAAGAAATTCCCCTGAGGTCGCATGATAGTCGATTTCGATTGCTTCATAATTTAGGTAACAAGCTGTACCGAAGCACGGCCGACATCAGATATACACGACAACGAGCTGGTTGTAAAAGATTTCATCGGATACCTTAACGTCATTGTTTTTGCTCTACAAATCAAGACTGTTCTGGGTGTGGCGAAGACCGATTCATTTAGTTCTGTTGGAACTGTCGAAGCTTTAACACTGCACATGAATGTGCGCTCCGGAGGACTACTCATTGCGATTGCTGTCTACAGTAGTCCCACTTCTAAATCACCAAATATTCTATAGTTCATCCGTGGGCATACATCACCATCATGGTGAAATGTATCCGGCAAATAACTTGGACGCAACAGACACCAGACGGTAATTACTGTTGACAAGCACTACTCACAAGGTATCTTTCCAGATTACCGAATCACCTCCGTCACGGTGAGACTGGACCTTGACGTGGTGTGACGGCTTGCGCATCTCCATGACCTTTTGGGCTAAACTGGACAGAGTTACTCATACCAGGCAGGCCAACAGGTAGAGGTCTGACAAACCACAGTCTCCTGGTCCTCCAGGTTGGGGGTTGGAAGATGGTTGGCATCTCTTCCTGAAAAACGTACCATTTCTGGTACACCGCCACCCACCCGCTGCCTTGCGGTACAGGCTTTTGAGCCAAAGGCTTTGGTTGAGAACCCTAATCGTTCTCCTGTCTAGGTCTGGGCGTCCTGGCAGTATCTCAGCCCACACACAACTATGAATACTCACAACAGAAACAATTCCATACTGTGTGGCAGTTAAGCATTAGTGTGAACCACTGATGTATTGCTGTCTATGATGATGATGATGGGCATACACCAACCAGATCTCTGATTCTAGCCGACTTCAACGTACCAGAGGTGCGCTGACAGTCCCAGTCGTGTTAGGCTGTAGAGGATAACTTCTCAAATGCTGTTTTTGATATTACTTTTCAAACAATACTGAATGGTTTCGTTGACCAACCAACAAGATTTATCGCGGATCCTCCTGCTCCTCATCATCAGCATCATCATAGGCAGCAATATATCAGTGTGAACCACTGATGCTTAATTGCCACACAACCATGAAGAAAAGGAAAAATACCAAGCCCTGTAGAAAGAAAGGAAAGAAGGAAGGGAATGGGAATGGACCTAACGCCTCCAGCCACGGACACTGTGAGTCGCGAAGGCCCTATCCCGGGAGACAAACCAGATCTGCAGTGACCAACCTCTTAGTGAACGATTTCATTTATCTGCACCATCATCTGTCCACCTTGCGCCAGTCGGCCTCAGCGTGAGCAAATAGTGCTCGATGTGGCAGGCGACTAGCCAGCATCTAAGTCTGTATAAATGAAAGGATTGAACAAAAGAACTCGTTTGACAGCCAGTGCCAAACACCCGCTTCCTAAACTCCTCGTTGCTTACTCGCTGGTGTCACCCGATACACACGACTGAACGCAGACATCCGTGGTCAAATACCTGAGGATGGTTCACGTCCTCTACCCTAAGCGGCTAAGTTTCGCTGCCGTAAAGTAATACGGCCCTCACTGTTGTCTGATACACGCGACGCTGAAGCGTCAGACAGATATCACTCTGTCACCATAGGTGCCCCAGATTAATGAACACTGCCCTAGCCTCAGAGATTCACACTCCCATTTTATTCCGCACACCTCAGCAGCGGCCACCGATGCAGCTTTCCAAATACACAAACCGGACAACAGCCTCAATAACTTCACCATCTAACAATAGATCTGCGTAATCAAAGAAATCTTGCAGAACCACTTTGCACTTCGAGGCTGCGGAGCGCATTCTGAAGTATTTAGCAGAACGCAAAATAGCGTCTAGCATTGTTTGTACTGCTTAAAAATTGTCAAACAGCAACATCTTGTCGGCAAAATCAAAATCAGTCAGTGATAAACAGATTGAGAATAACAACGTTACGAGCAAGTTGTAATACTCTACGTTTCAACCACCTCGGGTGGCCTTCCTCAGGAGTGTTGTAATCGAAATCACATTGACAGAGCAACAGAGGTCACATGGGATTTGCCGTGGTTAGGTCAATTTGTGCTGCATCAGACCGGATTGGTCTAATCCTTTGCCCACTAGGTGGAGGTGAGACGTAGATAAGACACGTCCGTGTCTGGTGCTGCCAATCCATCCACGCCACACTGCAGACAGGGGTTTACTATCATTGCGATTAACACAAGCGTGCTGTGTGGGAATGGTGAGAGCTTCATCACAGCACCGCTCCGCATAAGAAGTCAGACCCTTGTGAATCACTCGAGCTTGATCAAAACCTACGTTGTGATTCTCTGACAGTGCATGTAGCGCGATGGCCGAATCCCTCTCTAGCTCCTGAATTTGATAGGCGTGTTTAGGAGGGAACCTTGTGTGCCTCTTGTGTTCGGCAACACGTACTTTCAATTGTCTACTTGTCTCTCCAATGTAGCTGGCATTTCAGTCATCGCATTTGATTCCGTAAACGCAGTCTGTTTGGTCGCCCATAGAAATTGGATCCTTAGGATGCGTTACCAGTCGTTCTAAGGTATTGTCTAACCGAAATACAGTCCGGATAGCGTAATCAGAGAGAATGGAGCGGATTTTTTCAGAAGTTTGTTCACGATACACAGTAGACTTGAAAGTTCTGATCGTTTTGGTCTCTTCCTTAGTAGACATGCGCTTAACTGTTTTCCCAGTAAATGCGTTCGGATAGTGATTAGCGGCTAGCATTTCTTTGATATGAGAAATCTCTGTTGTTCTGGAGAGCTCAGTGGGGCAGATCTTGTTAGCTCTGTTGACGAGTGATTTGATGACTGCTCTCTTCATACCGATTGGATTGGACAAGTTGAGGTTGAGATAACGGCCAGAATGGGTCGGTTTGCGGTACACTGAAACCTGAAATCTCTGTTGACTATGCAGTTGAGTAGGCAGTCTAGAAAATTCACTGGGCGCTCATCGGTTTCAGTTTACAATGTGAAGACTATGCCATTGCATTTTGAGTTAAGAAACTGTCGGAATTGGTTGCGAGCAGTCTGTTTCATGACTACGAATGTGTCATCTACATATCGCCACCAAATTCGCGGAGGGCAGATAAATTCACTCATTGCTTGTGTCTCCAGGTATCCGAGGAAAAGGTTGGTTACTGCAGGTACAACAGGGGAACCCATAGCTACACCATCGGTTTGCCTGCACAATTCTTTGTTGAGTGCAGACAAAGCTCAAGACCAGGTAAAATTTCGGAAGGTGATAACTTAGTACGTGCACCAAGAGACTCATCATTTTCTATTAACTCTTTAACAACATCAATGTTATGCTTTACCGGTACACTGGTGTAAAGAGAGGTCACATCAAAAGTGAGAAATGTCCCATCACAACCTAATGTGACGTGTCCGAGTTTGTCAACAAAATCAAATGAGTTTTTAACGTTGCTCACCAACTTGTTCTGCACCGGTTTGATTATGCGGCCGATGAACTTGACCAGTTTGTAAGTTGGACTGGTGGTGTAGTCAACAATAGGTCTTATGGATATTTATGTTTTATGCACTTTTGGAAGGCCGTAGAAACGTGAAGGACGGTTGTTCTTGGGATTGAGCATGAACCACGTAGACTGTCCAAGTTTTTCTTTGATACCTAGGAGGAACTTGCTGGTCTGTGTCTTGGCTTTATTCAGAAGTGCGTTGGCCTTTTGCTCATTGAACTCTTCATATGTTCATCAATAAAATGTTAAACACGACGCCCAAACTGTTCAACTTCATTCATACTAAATTTTGTGCGGATATCTTACAAAATTTGTCAGTCTTTCCTCAGGTAGGTGGTCCACGCTGTTGAGGGTGGACAACCTTGACGTACGCCATTCCTGGTGCTGAAACATTCAGACCATAAACCCTCACCTGAGCTGAAATATGGGCATAAAGCACCGACGGTATGCCCACGTACTTAGTCGGTACACCCGTGCGTTTAAGCGACTTTAGGAGAGTAGATCGGTCCACCGAATCAGACGCAACTTTGTAGTCGAGAAATACTACGATTGTTGGTCGGCGGTATACACGAATCTGCTCCAGAATTTGGCCGTCTAAAAATGTAATCTATACATCCCCGCCGTGGGCAAAACCCTGCCTGTTCATCCCTAACTTTTACCCCTTGAACCGTAGTGAGTCGACCAGGTACAGCACTAACGTGCACGATGCCAGAATCTAGTGCCGGCTAAAAGTATCTTATGCTCAGCGCACTGCCTCAACAATCGCCCGCCATTATCCGAGCGATGTGATGCTATTCCAAACCAGCCACCTAGACGAGGTTTGGCCTCACCAAGGCGGCCGACGTGCTATTTCATATTTCCGGCCAAAACGACAATATCAGAGCCACGCGTCGACCGTAGGAAAGCTGCCATTTCCAAGAAAACGCGTCCTTGACGCCAGCGTTACTGCAGTCAATAGGAGCGTAAGGAGATACAATAAAAATATTTCTGGAAGTTTTGTGTCTAGAACTGGCCTTAGCAGACTGAACAAAGTCTACTGTAAACAGGGATCCAATCCACTTATGCGGCTGCGGCCGTCGTGCTGATGATTGTGGCTACTCCAGCCTGACCGGTTAAGGCGGTCGTGGAGTCACCCGAAGTGTATAAGCATTATCGGGTAGACAATGCGGGTGCTGTTAGTTCCGCACATTGACTGCTGTCCTGGATTCTAGTTTCCGAAATACAGCAGACATTGACATTTAAAGAGAGTAACGTTCGTGCAAGAGCAGCCTGCTGACCTATCTGTTTGAGCTTGCGAACGTTGAAGGCACCTGTATTAACGGACATTCTAGGCCTAAGCAAAGGATGCGGGACGTCTGGGGCTGAGTTGTGAGAGATTACACTTACGAGCACAATGTTACTGTGATTGTCTATATATCTGCTGTAGTTAGGGGTCTGAGAGCCAGGTTCGATAGGACAGTGGGGGAGGAGTCAACAGCAGTATGTTTTCGCCTACCCACCCTGCTGTATTCAGCATTTAGGGCGATCCGGTTTGTACTGCAAGACGGTCAATACAGTGTGGAATTAACTGTTGTGATTATTCATTTCTGTATGTGAGCTGAAATACTGCCAGGACACCCGGTCCTAGACAGGAGAACGATTAGGATTCTCAGTCAAAGCCTTTGGCTCAAAATCTGTACCGCAAGACAGTGGGTGGGTGCCAGCCTCCTTCCACTCTCCTACCTGGACGACCAGGAGACCGTGGTTTGTCAGACCTCTACCTGTTGGCCTGTTCGATATGAATGACTGCTGTTGTGGTCACCAGTTTAGCCCAGTAGGTCGTCGAGGTGCACAAGCAGTCACATCATGTCAAAGTTCAGTCTCGTTGTGACGGAAACGTACAGGTACCCCCGACCAAGTGTGTGAACTAATGTCGGCGCTTTATTCCCATGCTTCAGCTCAGGTTATGGTCTACGGCGGGCTCTGTGACAGGTTCAGCCTGAAGAGCGGCATACGACAAGACTGTCCACGTTTACCATTTTTGTTTAAGTTTGTTATAGACCACATCGTGGACATGGACCTCCTACCCGGTGGTAGTTTGATTGGTCTTGTTTATGCTGACGACAAGGTGTTGTCTAACCATTTTCAAACAGCATGGACATTATTAGACGTTACATGACGCTCTGCTAGCTACTTCGGAGTGAGGTTTTCAACCTGAAAGTGCAAGGTACGTCTGTACGACTGCTATGATCACGTACCGGGCATTATATACTGAGGCCACCAACAGCTGGGTGAAACCTCGTGGTGGTCAAGCAACAACGTGGTCACGAAATATGAAGACCTTGACTGCTCCATTGAGCAAAGTAGGCAGGCATCGCTTGCCTGGATGGGGTCCTCGTGATCACTCAAACCGCTGGTTAGAGACGCTATCCGAGATGACAGTGTGTCGCATTCAATGGCGTACCATTTCTAGTTCTTCCGTTTAGTCTTCTTCAATCTTTGTTGTCCTTCGTAGTACTCTTTCCTTCCAGGATATTCCACGTCACTGTTGAGGTGAGCGGCGACCCGAGCCACAGTACCTTTTGGTCAGGCTCATGGCTGTTTTTGATGATTGATGATGATGATGATCACGTAGGTTTAGTGATGTGTTGAGGTTGTGGAGGCTGTGGACCGGTTTATGCACCTAGGTAGTTGCATGAGCGGTGGCTAAGGTATTGGTAATAAAATAGGATTAAGTGCCTGTAGATCTGTGGTGATATTCACCAATCTAAGACTTCTATGGTGATAGAGAGGCACCTTTTCAAACTGTTGTTGTGACATACTTGAGGCGACCGTGCGAGTTATGGTGCTTTGCGGCTTCAAAACTTGGCTGTCTGGTATAGAGGATGTGAACTTTCTTCAGGTGTTCAATCGTTGACTTCTGCGTTCGTTTGATTGCATCGGTGAGACCAACATATGTGCAACGAGCAGTTCAGTAAGGAAGTATTTTGATATTGGGTGCCAATCGGGTTCCTTTGTTCACTCATTAAGTTCACGCAGACTTAGAATAATGCCAACTAGTCGTGTTTCATATCGAGCACCCTTTGCTGATAATGCGATCGAACGGCCGACGTTTGATGTGCGTTGGATAAGTGATGACGTGAAGTAGAGGAACGAGGTCGTTCATGGGGTTTTCCCCTGTGTCAGGTTGGTCTCTAGGTCTGTGAATCGCGGGGTGGATAGCTGTAGACTTTAGTTGAGATGACGGTTGATCAGGTTGAATGGGGTGAGTGTTGTCGTTGTTTATTTGATTTATTTGTGAAGTGAGTCCGCGTGTAGGAGTGAGAACCGTGAGAAAGCGGTTTCGGTGATAGCACCTTGCCTTTACTCACGGCTTGACTGTTTCTTTTCAATGGTATGAGCACCTTGATATACATCTTGCATACTGGCATAATTTCTCAGTGTTTGAACCCCCTGCGTCACGTTTCTCATGTTCCTTTTCTAAACTGGAGCTTAATGCACTAGATCCCTCTTACCAACTTCATCAGTTCCTATGTTGCGATATGTTAGCGTTTTGCTTTCTCTGATCAGTCGCAGACTTAAAACGTGCAGGTTGTATTTGACAGACAAATGAGTGTAGACAGGGTATGAACACGCATAGTCACACCACGTTTTAGGTCACCGACACCACGGGAACTTTGTGGATTACTTCAACCACCTTTGTGTCCTGATCCGTCACGGTGAGACTGGACCTTGACGTGGTGTGACGGCTTGCGCATCTCGATGACCTTTTGGGCTAAACTGGACAGAGTTACTCATACCAGGCAGGCCAACAGGTAGAGGTCTGACAAACCACAGTCTCCTGGTCCTCCAGGTTGGGGGTTGGAAGATGGTT
>QNGE01000981.1:126296-153378 GCA_008508345.1 Paragonimus westermani | reverse complement strand
TTGAATAGGGACGTAGTCATTTTCAGTAGTTAGGTCCCTTCCCGTCCCCTTCTTTTTCGTTCTCTCTTTCTATATAGGGTTTGCTGTTTCTTCATGGTTGTGTGGCAGTTAAGCATTAGTGTGAACCACTGATGTATTGCTGTCTATGATGATGATGATGATGATGCAGAACGGCCGTATTATTCAACACAGGTTGAGCTACATTGCACTCTTGAAGCAGGTGTAAGGACGGGGTGGTAGCAGTAGATTGGATGGGAAATGGATGACGGGGGATGCTTCAGATTGTTGAATGTAGGTGTCCAAGTTTAATTTTGAGTGACTTCCAGCTCGATGTTGATAAATTGACATTTTAGGTCCTCTGGCCCATCACATTATCCTTCGTACTTCTGTCTCTTCTTACGTAGGCTCACTAAAAAGCTGTCACTGTTCTGAATTTAGTGCTCATGTGAGCTTTAATGACGACGACGTTGTACTGCGGAAACAAAGAGAACGTCAATCTGAACTACTAAATTGTGCGGTCTACATGTTGTGTGCAAAAGAAGTTGTACACTCTCTAGGAGTTTGCTGTCATTGACAGTACAACCTGAATCTTACAACGTTTGTCCTCTGTTTTGTCACCGTCCAACATTTACAGATTTAGCGCAGCCTAGGTCTTTCATATTCTGTTACACCTATCATGATTTCTGGTAAATAAAGCATTTGCTGAATTTTTTGGTTGACGCAAAATTTCAAGGAACTCATTGTCAAGATAGATTGCGAGTACAGTCACAATTTGTTCACGTCAAACAAACCTCGTCTCTGAATTCTTTTGCTGTTTTTTTTGTAAGTCGTTCGATAATTCTTATCAGTCATCAGCATAACAATATATTGGGCAAAAAGTTATTTCCCGTGTTTGATCATCAGATCAGGCGCAGTATAACAAGTTTAGTAGCGGTATTCAAGTGGGTAAGGAAATAAGGCAATGAATATCACGTACTACGTTTTTGTTAATAATTATGCGATCATCGTTTCAAATGATGAGTTTGAGAAATTGCATACCGGAGTTATTTAAGTGTCCACGCGAACCTTTTGTGTGAGTCGCGCAGTCAGATGTTGATGGTTTCAGCAACCGTTAACGTCCGGAATTTCGCTCGGCTCATATCGGCCTCTAGGCTGTCGGTGTACAAACTGAAAGGCGTCTTTCTTACTAGCAGAGTGATTAGATTCGGTAAACCTAACAACAATCCCGTTCAAGACTGTTTGTTGCACACTTGTTACAACACACAGGTGATGTTCACTTATTCTGATAAACGACCGATATATTCTACTCGACTCGTGCAAACAAGTGAGTTTACACAAAGTTACATTTTATCCTCGATTTAAAACCTGACAACGGAGTTGAATCGGAAGCTGGCGCACAGTCGCGTCGCAGTGTGAGCTGATTCGGCTGGTTTTTTGAGCTTTCCTGTGACAACTTCGTCTACCGGATCTCGTTTGGAAAGGAGTCTAATGAATATGCTTGTCCCAACTGCGGACAACTTAGGTTTCAGCCTAGACGTTTGCATTGCCTTTAAGATAAAACGTATCGAACAGTCATTTTGTATGTACACCATCTATGTAAAATTCTTCTTGTCAGTTTTCACCCTCGCAGTTTTTTAACGCCTTTTTACGTGGGATTACTAGCACTGCCCTGTGTCACTTTGTTTGCCGTTTAAGTTTCACCAGCGGTCGACAAACAATTGAAACGCCTAACTGACCGATATGTTTTCCTCGCCATTCTTCTCTTCTCTCACTATTCGTTCGTTGCCAGTCTGGTGTGCATTTCTGATCTGATGGATCGGATCTTGTTTGTAGAATGATTTGAATGTGCCTCGCTTGATTCTCGTTCCTATGATCACTTGCTCTCGTTTTTTTAAAATCGGGCTTCCATACTTTACGTAGCCTACATTGATTCCACCTTTCCAACTACTCGGATGTTTGTGAATCAGATCAGCATCATCTGACATGGACGTATGTGCATTACTTCTAATTATACTCCCTTTCTTTAATTGAAAAACTATCCAGAAACATCAATGTTATGCGACACCAATCCACTTCAGAATGACTTTTGGCTTTCTATGATTGTATGCTGTTTTACTCGATTCATACTTACTCGTTTCATTGATTTTTCAAAATCAAAGTATCGTTCGCTCTTCCGCCGTACTGTTCATATACCGGTTCGCCAATCATCTATTCTCAAATGAAACGCCGCAAAAATTGAATAATGCACTAAATATATACAATAATAAGGAAACGAACTTTGCCGTTTTTGTGGAAACACAAATCCGATGTGACTGTACCTGCTTGTCACCACCAACCTGTCGTTAACATTGGTTCTTTGACGTAGGTAATCCTTTCTCATCGATCCGCGATAGACACACAGTAACTATTAGTCTTGCTATTCGATTGTCAGTTCGCACATCTCGATCTCATGCCCAAAGAACACCTTACACTGTATTTGCTTCATTTCTGTGTTTGACTATGGATAATACAGTCGAATCCCGGAAATATCGCCGGTTCCACGTAACTGTACTATCAAGTGGGGAACGCCATGGATGAGGTAACCATTGAGTTAAGCAAAACTGAACATATACCCCTTCTCCAAGTTGTGAAATGTGTAGACTGTGACCTGTTCCTCTGGCCTTCTTTATATTTCATGTTGGTTTCTGTCATAGAATATTGATCGCTGTCTCCTTGTGCACTGCAGTATCCTAGGCTAGTTCATCACGACTCTTTAGTCTATTATTTTAACCAGGTACCCTTAAACACAATTTTTGTGTTTACCGGTTGCTTTACACTTGACCGGCTTCAATTCAATCGATCTAGTCTGGCGGATTTTCGTTTTATTCTCCTCAGGGTACATCCCTCCTAACCGCGAGATTTCTCGTTGTGAGGCAACTTGATTCGTTACGTCTGAAACTGTGCCTCTCCGTTCTTGACGAATTTTCGGCGGCCGCATCCTCGAAAACTTGACTCACTTTAACACTGTTGATCGCTTTTCACAATTTCCCCGTGAACCTGTACACCTTATTTCACGTTCATTAGTTTTTGTTAAGCACTCCCTAGCCAATAATATATCCCATATTTTTGTTTTACATGTTCCCCTCGGTGCATATTTCCACGTATTGATCGGTCTTGAATTTGTGGCCCAAAAATATAGGAAATGTCTTACGTTCTCTAAGAGGAAGGTTCTTGTAACGTCTGTCTCCATGTACGTTTCATCTCATTGGGAAGTTTATCGCCACCAACAGTTTACCACGAATGCTGTCCTCAGCCTGAGGGATCGTATTTCCTTTGGACCTCGTTTGCTGTCATTGTGAACGTCTTGCTGTTATCAGTTTCTCTCTTTTACAGTGCCTCACAGCGCCATCAACTGCTACGATTTGGTCGTGATTTCTATGATGACCGATGGTCAAAACGTCGTTGTGTTACTGCACTGGATTGGTCCCCAAGTTTCCCGGAATTATTGCTCGGAGCTTATCACTCTAACGAAGATGCACCGCACGAACCTCATGGGGTGTGCCTAATTTGGAACTTGAAATATCAGAAAAACACACCGGAATACATTTTCCATTGCCAGTCGCCTGTAACCTCAGCCACTTTGGCTACTTATCATCCGAACTTGGTAATCGGCGGAACTTATTCGGGGCAGATAGTCTTGTGGGATAACCGGTGGGTTTAAACTGCTTTGTCATTTAGGATTTCAAAGTTGGTGTTTGCCTATTGTTTTTTCTTCTTTCCATAGATCGAGCGATTTTTTGTAATGCACTATGTGGCGGTAACGCTGCTGGGTGCGGAGTGTTCTTTCGGGATGTCTACTTATAAACCTCACTTACACAACCCGCTTTGCTCCTGGCTACTTTTTGAAAATGCCGCTAGTAATGTGAATCAATTCTTCCCACGGAAGTCGTACGCTTAGTTGTGTACCTGCCAACACGCATCAACAGGACAGAGGCTACAGTTATCGAGTGTCAAGACTGGTCACTTTTTACGCAGACGAAGACAGGTATGCGAATCTGTTTGTTCGTCGACTTGAACGGTGTCCAATCAGATCAGTGTTAAGGCATGATAGAATACATAACGTGGAGGTTGTATATTGAACATTACTGGCTAGCAGCCCTCGCATTCACGTAGACTCTAACGTGTGCGCCTTAGGAACACAGTCACCAGGCTCGAGTTTTGCTTTTGTTATAGCTCGCCAGCGATGTGTATCTTTGGTATTCGTTGGATTTGAATTCCGGCGTTTTACGTTGATAATTTGGCACTGTTCTGTATGGGGTCAACAGCACAGTGGTGAACATACTTAAATCATGAAAGCGTAGTCAGAGTTCGAATTTCAGCCTTGGCAAGGACGTATACTAGTAGCGTGCTCTAGCCCGACCGAAGCTCGAGTCTAACGCCTCCTTTCATAAAGGCTGGATGAATAGTCTGTTTAACTATAAAAGCTACGATCATATAGAAGTGGTGTTCAATTTAGTCAATCAAATCCCATTTTTTGAGCTGCATGGAAATTCTGAACCCGATCGCTGTTTTTTTCATCGATTTTTTTGTTGATTCACTCCAACGCCCGTCGTGTCACCGAGTGGACCTGCGGTCACGAGATCATGAGGTGTCTGATAGCCATCTGGCTGTCTATGTTTGGTGGGTACAGTCATTTCAGAAACACGTACTACTCACTCAAAATTCGATGTCAAGAAGTAAGACTATTTCAGTTGTTTGTTTGTTTGTTTGTGTGTGTGTGTTAACAGTCCGCTTCGTTTGAATGGACACGCTGAACTCCAGGTTGTTAGTTTGCACTGATTACGGTTACAAAGTGTTGGACTTGTGACAAAAATGTCTCACCGTGCTCATTGTCTGACCACTACACTACATCAGTTGTTTCTACCCTGTTTCCACTTATTCGGAAAAGATAATCTGGACAAGATTCGAATCGACGATCTCTGTGTGGGCACAAGGCCTTCCAACCTAATTAGATTTCTTGTCACTGTTTGATCCTGCTATTTTGATTGGTTTCTCCTGACTTCTCTCTCGGCCAACAATTTTTTAGGCTTAGCACCTTAGGGACTGAATTGAACACCGCTTTGAACTGATGCTAAGCCGTCCACGTACTGATATCTTTGGCGAACATGCGTCTGTGTCACCTGTTCGAGCCAAGTTCAGCTCGAGACATGGATACGTCCTAGATGCCCCTAGAGTTGAATTTCCAACTTTTTTCATGTTCACCCTTTCAACGATTGAAGAACAGTCAACTAGGTGAGCTTCAGTAATACATTGATAATAATTTTCACGCAGCTCCTGAAGAATCAAGTGATCGATTATAATTGGCATCAAATGAGAACTACTCATTCAGTTTCGTGATTGGTTTGAGGATTTGAGGATGACTTGAACGAAGGCTTTCGGCGTATACTTCTGCAGCTGTTCATCGGGTTGCAGTTGTTCTCCATTACCCCACGCGACTGTACTTAGTTCATTGTCAGGTTTTCTCTAACCATAATTGTTCTAGCACTTACTGCGACCGTTGGTTCGTACAAGCCTGTGTATTTTGAACGACTTTGAGCCGAATCACCATCCTTGTGCTGCCTTCTGTCTAGGACTGCAAAACGCACTCCTGTACAACGAACTGTATTGTCAGCGACTGCTCACACCCATCCTGTTCACGGCGTCATGATTGTGGGCACGCAGAATGCTCACAATCTGATCAGTGTGAGCTCCGACGGTAAGATGTGCTCATGGAGTTTGGACATGCTCAGTCAACCGCAACAGTCCATGGAACTGACGTACCGACAAACTCGACCGGTTGCCACTACGTCGCTCAGTTTCTTTCAACAGGACGTCAATAATTTCTTGATCGGATCGGAGGACGGCCGGGTGTACACGGGTTCACGACATGGCAAGTGAGTACGGATCAGTATAGTTTTATTGAGGACCAGTTTCTCATAGTCCAGTTTATTGAGTTGCTATACCATCTTCTTTCTGCAGTGTTTCTTTTCGATTCGTGTTTTTTATGTAACATAGAGGTGTTCATGATGTTCATTCAGGCTGTTACTGCACAGGGTTGACATCACAAGAGTGTTTGCTTGCTTAGTAGTAAGCAAAAGTGTTCATTCTATTGATTATTCTGGAGGCAAACAGCGGGCTGTGTTTTAGGGACGTAGCTTAATGGAGCAAGTTAGGCGCCGCCATACTCGTCAAATCCGAGCAACAGATGGCAAGCAGTTTTCCATTCGTCTTCAAATAGTGTGTGATTTGCACAGCCCAGATACAGTGTGTACCTTCAAGATTGGAAGAGGCCTGTGATTTCACTCTGTTCAGTCAACCGTCATTCCATTGAACTCAGTGCAATTCCATCGAGGTCGGCGTACTGATCGTTAGTGGCCATGATTGCGCAACCGATTATACTATAGAAGGCGGGCTGATGAATCACGACTTCACAAAAAGCTAGGTGAAAGAGCACGCGCGTGGAGACTCAAGAGCAGTTCATCTGATGATCACATTAGATATTCCACAATGCAAAATGATGACGATTCCATCTATGTGTGAACTGCTAAATAGTCAACTAAAAGTAGAATCACACCGTCAGTGATTTGACCTACAACGACCTGCCGCATAACGTTTACTGTGAAAAAAAACTATCAGTGGTGATAGGGAAACGAACGCATATGAACGCGCGACCAGTCGTGAGCTGAAGGTGTGCTCTTTCCATGTCAGGTTCGAGATGGCTAACTGATGGTACTCAACCGCGACCGTATGATTTGTCCACGGATATGCATGCATGCGCATGGTTCGTGGGAGTTGAGTGCTCTAACTCACCCTCTCTTTCTTTCCAGGAGTGTATGGATTACTCTGTTCCTTTAATTTTGACCTGTTCATTCTCTTTTCGTCAACTGTGATTATTATCTGATCTTTAAACGTCGCGCAACTTGTTCTTGGGCTTGCGTGCAACAGCAATGGTAATGAAAATTATCGCTTCCAAATTACTCTCTCCGTTTCCCAATAACAGTCATTCTCCCAGTTCGAAACGTTCTATCACTTGGCCGCACACAGTCCTCCCCAAATTGTGAGGTCTTTGATGTCGTTTGTCTCCAGCCGTTCGAATCGGTTCCAGGCATGTAGTTTTGCGACTATCATTGATGCGATTAACTGACCAACAATGAAAACAAAGTAGTTTTCAGACGATATTCTTTTTGTACAAGTGTAAAGGACTTTGGATGAACGAACTCATCTATAGGAGGTCAACTAATAATCCCCGTAAGGCTACAGCAAATCGTTGTCGATCACTTGAACAAGCTGCTACGTTAAGGAAGATGGCAATCAAGTTGGCACTGTTAGTGACCGACGTAACTGTTTGAGAAACGCTTAATCCAGGCCCCTCACGAATTGAGAGAAGTCACGTGTTCCGCGTATGATGTGTTAATTATTGGGAAACCATGGCAGATCGTGACCGAAACCTGGGGACATTTTTAATGCGCCACACCGATCAATGGATTCGTTCACCACGTGACAAAGTGATGTTCCGGGGACAAATGATCACTTTCCCCAGACATTTGCTAACACCACGCGAACTAAGAATAAACCCCGAGATAACACAAACTACCGCAACAGTGGATGTGGAAGCAGTATTACGATTGAATGATATGGCCTATTATTTGAGTCCCATCTGCGTGTTAACTCATCAAGGAGTGCTGTGGAAGTGAGAGGGAGAGCAGCATTCAAAATTGTTATTACCGAGGCTCTCATAGTGGACTGTTACAATCCACCATGCCTGTGTTTATCCAATGTGTTAAATGTAACTGGGTTGTGGGTAGTATTATCAAAAAACGAAAGATCGATTTAGTGCCGTAGCACGTGTCTTTCACCACAACACTTTGGTTTCAGTAGTGAGAGGAATATCTACTTATCTGCCGATAATAAAACTTCTAAAACCTTCAAGGTAGAGGTTTCCGCAATTTTTTCCAATGGGTTTAGTATTTTTCGTGTTTTCAGTTATCGCTGTGTAATTTGTTTCTAGCACTACCCTTGGGTCTCGTTCGCATGCGAAAATATTGTTACCATTCTTCCGGAGAACGTACGTTCGCCTACGTTGACTTGCAATTTACATAAGACTCAATTGGTTGTGACAAATGATATTGCGTTATGAAAGATATCCTACGATATTTGAGTGCAGGATTTCCACCACATCACATCTGCGTGTGAAGGCTGTACCCAGTCCAGGTGCCCCTAACTATATAACATGTACGTTCTAATGACCTTCAGAAGAGTTGCCACAGCAACTATGCGGCACAGCATAAAACAAACAACTCAGAATGTACATGTACAGAGTGTTTTATTTATTCTTCGCGTCCAAAATATACTCATCATCCGCCACCTATGTGTGTTCCGATGCGTGTCCGTTATGTTTATCGGTTCCCATCGACCTGGTTCAATGATGGGTGAACATGTTTTATACAAATAACGAAATTGTAGTGAGTAAGAACACTCACTTTGTAAGGATTTTCTTACGGTCAGTTTACAGATCTAGTAGCACACGGTAACTTATCTGTTGTCCTTTCCGCCCCCATTCTATCCATGTGTTGTGATAATCAAATGGCTAGGTACCAATTGGTCTGTTGACCTCGCAGATTTGTGATCGACTGATAGAAGTCTAACTAACATCCAAGCGCCTCGACTTTCATCCATTCACGATCGTATAGTTTGTCCATTCCTTTCTGCACGTACCTATGTAGTTCAGGGTTTCTTAAATGAATTCTGGTTAGTGATTCATACGGAACACTGATTGGACTTGGTCTGGAAATAAGGGATGACTGGTTTCACGGAGGATTTATTCGTCAAACTTCTTGTATGCTTTTAAATACGACGTGACACAAACGTTTATGTGTATGATTGATGCCAGTACATTAGCCTGAGACCCTTAAAAGACCCTGAAAACCCATGGGAGAATAGTGTAACAATAAACCTTGAAGTGAAATAAGGGAAAAGGGGTGGATTGTTTCAAACGAGCTACATAAAAAGCTAGTCTGTTCACATGATGGTAGCAGTACATATTGTGTTATACGTTTGTTGTTACATATTTGAACGATAACGCTCAAGGTCTGGACACACTTTAATCATGTAACGCCATGTGTTGTTTCGTGATGTTTATTATTAACTAGCGGAAACAGGTTACGATTCTTTGGCTACTCGTTCATTGTAAACAACCCACTTTTCAACAGTCATATTAGAAGTGTAATGAAAAGGCTCCAAAACAATGTCATCCGCATGTCTGAAGAGCACATTTGTTGTTTGATGATGGTATTTCACGTGTGTAAGCTGACAATGGAAAACATAGCAAAGTAACTTCTTGGAGTGCACTAGAATTAGCTGCCAAGTTAGAGTGAAGATTGTTTTGTTGAAACACCTGCTGTTTTCTGCTGGTGACCCAGTCATCAGTAGAGTAATTGAGGTTGGTTGGATACCGTAACCCTGTAGTAGTTGGCTGTGTTTGGTTGACGTAGTTGATAGCAGATGGACGGCATCATATCTTTTGTCTAGCGTAGATCGACTTTGGTAGACTACGTATCTCAAGTTGATTTTGGGCGTCACTAAGGATACCGATCATGAGTGCTGATGGTTAATTAGGTAATCTAACGGGAGGTAACAAAAACATTTTTCCAGTACACTTTTCTATTCTACCTTTTCGCATTACTATGGTATATTGGCTGCTTGTTAGGCCTTCTGTTTAGTACTTTGACAGCAGTTTCCAGTGGTATCTTGACCATAGGACGCTTAAGCAATTTTTCATACAATGCCAGGACACAGAGCAAAAGCCGAATACTTTCATTGTTTGGTTTGTTAAGTACAGTGCTTTATTTCGTAGAAGAGATTTTTTTACATTTCACACAGGCTCGCAAGACCAAATGTAGCACTAATTGTAACATTGAAACCACTTGTTTACAAACCGTGCTGATAATTCTCGCACAGATTTATGAATAGGTCGTAGTTAAATGTCACATATCGTTAGGCAGGAGAAGACGGTCCAGTTTTCTTGCTTTGCTACTCGTAATTTGGCTCGTTAACTTCGAAAATGTACACATCAACGAAATTCAGATAGAAAGCATAGTTGTCAGGTGTGTATTCGACTTTTCCAATTCTAAACTAAGGTTTTGCTCTTACAACGTCTCACGGCGGCTTTTTTGAACAGCATAGAGGTTCACCGGTGTTGTTTGAGTTCAGGTGCTGGATGCACTTAACAGTTACTCTCAACCTTTGGATCCCTGCTCCTCTCTACAATCTTTTTCTCGTATAAATGTGTTAATTATGAACCTGCCTACTGTCTCACTTATTTTTTGCGTCCATAACCTTGGGTTCTGAAACCAGAACAAGGGAGCTCAGGATGCCTTTAACTTTCAACTAATAGATGACACTATTACCAACTTACCGGATCTGAATGAAAATGGAATTCTACGGACTGCTTACCCTGAATATAAAACGGGCTCGGCAGTAATGACATTTTCTTTCTTACCGGATCTCGATCGTCACCGTTTCTCACACTTCTGTCTTCTGAAACCCTCAAGTTGCATTTGGAATGGCATTCTTATTCTTTACTGCTACCCGCGCGCCCCGTCGAGTTGTAATTTTCATCAAACTGAATGGTGTCGAATGTGATTGCTGTGGGCGTTCACGACAACGTCTTTCCCGCTGACAAACTTGGAGATTACCTGACACAAAATTATTCTCAGGTTTCCTGAAATGTCGATTGATACTAAACTTGTGCGTGTTGCTTATTGCCATATTATTCATTCTTATTCATAACTGGTTGCCTATTCTCCGTTTTTTTATATCGCTATAGTCAAGCAGGTGTGGTTGAGATGCTCGAGGGTCATCAAGCACCGATCACATCAGTCTCCACCTACGGCACTGAAGGTCCCGTCAACTTCTCCTCGCTATTTCTCACCACTTCATTCGATTGGACAGTTAAGCTGTGGTCCATGAAAGATCTACGGCCAATCTATTCTTTCGATGAGTCGTCGGATATTGTGTTAGACGCCGACTGGTCGCCTTTGCATCCGGCCATGTTTGCCACGGTTGATTGCTCCGGCCGGTTGGATTTGTGGAATCTAAACACGGACACAGAGGTTTGTAGGATTTCATGATCTATTTTCTACCTGTAGTCTGTACAGCATATGTGTGCGTCGGCAATACAAACGGAAGCATTCCCCTAGAGTTTTACTGTCGGATCCCACAGACATTGGATCCTCGTGGCGTAGAAACCATCGCAGTCAGATCCGGGAAGCAGTGACGTGTGATTGTCCTTTTGCGTTGTCCACACAGGCCAGTTTACGAATGTTGCTACATGCTCCCTCCGGACAGCTGATTTTAATGTTGTTTTCTGTCATCTAGTGGTGCCAACAAGACTAATCCATTCTGATCCGTCACAGTCTCTATTCATTCAGCAATCAGGCTACCGCTTTTAAGCATGCATTTCAACTGAGTCCTTCGATTTACTCACGCCCCACTGATCACGGTGGATGCGGTCCATTTCATTGTTGCTCATAATGTAACAGCCACGTGTTGTGCTGCAGGCTTTTTTCTATGTGTAGACACCTATTGAGTCCACACTGGGGAAGGTCGGTTGTAGGGTAGAAATTTATATGCAAGTCTCAAAAGTTACTGTTATAAGAACAAACAAGTTTTGCTGGTTTGTCATCTAAGCCTATGGTTTGTTCTTGCTGACAATGCACTTTTTGTTGCATGTAATCTGCCACAGTTATGAAACGTGTGATCTATTTCATACTGGCTGTTAGCTATGCACACATGCACTAATATATTTTCTTTGGGTAGATCGATAAAGTCAAAACAGGTGTTTGGTTCAACTATTCACTTAAGAGGATCTCTGATACCAGGAGTTATCACTTCTCTTCTTATATCGACCACTGCTCCCTTTAGTTCTCGTCAACTGAAATGATGGAAACTTATTTCTTCGTAAATGGATGTACCTACAAAATACATTCAGTTTGTAACATAGTTCATTTCTCAAAGGACGAGAACTGTCAGATCTTTATAGCCGATAAAGACTATGTTGCATCATAATTACACGAGCACCGACTCAGTTATTGTCTTTCGATGAATAACTTTTTTGAAATAATCTTTTAGGAATAATGTCGTCTTTTGGAAATTAGCTAGCAAAACCAGTTAAAAGAAAGTTTGAAGGACACCATGGCTCATATCTCTAAAAAAGACAACAGGTGGTTTACTAAGCCGTTGGTTGGTAAGGAAGGAAAACGTTTAATCGACCTAACTTACTTGCACTTAACACAGTTGTGATCTCTTTATTGACGGTTCGCTGTGATCACGTCGACAACATGCCGGTCTGTTGAGCAACACGGCCGCGCAGTTGTCGGCCATTTAATTGTAAGACATCCGTTTAGACCGCATTCCTTCAGGCGGTCCTTTTAAAGATTGCTTCCCCGTACAATCTAAGGAACGATATTACGACTTGAAAGATTTACCTGGATGAAATTTTGGTGCCGCAGCCCAAATCCGTCAAAGTTTCACTAGCTTGCTTTTAACTGCTCATGTGGCAGCTGTTTTGGGAAGCGTTCCTTGGTCAACCGGTGTACGTTTCCTAGCTGATGACATTAGTTGAGCGTCAGCATAGTTTCTATCCATATCCTGTTTGCTTGGTGAAGTACCGCGATTTTCGGTGTCACTCCCAATTAACTCTTTCCTAGGAAGCGCCTCAGTGATTGCAAATGAAGGCAGTTAAGATGTTGCACATGTTGGTACAGTGCCCCATAAAACAGCGTGGACAATGTCGTACACAAGCACTTTTGATGTTACTTTCAAGGTGTTGCTTTTCAAGACTTCTAGAGGCAGCGTTAGCCTTGGCTCCGCTAGCTATCAGATCGTACTCCAGGATAAATCCTTCGTCAGATTGCTACCCAGATAGTAGATGTCTAAACCACCATCCACAGTATCCCCATTCATTCGGGTTGAAGTCATAGGCGTAGTGCCTTCATTTGAGGTGGGTTTGATAAGGGAAGGTGCCGTGTTCGTTCGCTTCTGTAAATAGTTCACTAGTGTTTGCAAACAAACGTTTGCAGGTGGTCAAATTAAGTAACCAGTTTAGAGCCCTGAAAAGTCGAATATTTAGCATGCACCAATCCTTGCAGCAATTGATTTAGACAGCGTCCTCCAACTTCCGGATGATAGCTGTTAGGATTATTACCATAGGTTGGTGCACAAGAATACGTTAGTGACCGCTAAAATCATCTGAGGTAGATACTAATGTCAGTACTGCTGCGACTGGCCGGGAATTTACATTGTTGTTCATGAACGTTCGTCTCCAATATTCCAACCTTAGGTCGATTGAGCCTAGGTTCGCGATAAAACCTTTCTGGCAACATTGAGCGGACCGATTTCCGGACAAATAATTACGCCTTGCTTTAAATAAGGGTACAATGACTTGAAATATTTCTAAGACCGATTGGTAATTCATAATTTCGAAACAACTTGTACGTAGTCAGTCAGGTTTATTGGTAACGTTCCATTTCTCACATTGAAACTTCTTCACTCTAGGTACAGTAACCGCATCTTTGAACTCTTGCGAGATTTATTTCTATTCCAGGATGATGTGAACCAATTGGAGCAGGGTGCGCTTCATAGCTAGACCACCATGCTTCAAATCTTCCTCAGTCTACCCAATTTTACCCGGGGCCTTTACGTTTCCCAATTGTCCCACTGCTCTGTTCACCTATGTCAAGGCGGCCGTGAGGCCAACTAACTCTGCCCTTGTGGCAAGTTACTCACAATCCTTCACTTAGTGTTATCATGACTGTTTAGTAGGCTGTTGAAGTTCTTGCACTGGTCTTTCACGATATCCTCCGGTTGTGTGCGCGAAACGCCAAATTACCGATCTACTAACACTTTGTTGAATTGAGCGGATGGGTCAAAGGTCTCTTTTAGCGAATCATAGGAATCTTTGCGTTATCTTCAGTTAGCATGGCCTTGCATCAATCTATCTTATTTTTGTCGCTAGACGTTCTTGATTCTGCGGAGCCCCAGAGTGTGATCTGCTTGTACTCGTTATCTCGATTCATTATAGAAACAGTAAATGCCTCGTTCTTCTTTAATATCAAACTAGGTATAACTGCATCTTTGCATTCGAGCTTTTTTGGCGCTGAATGCTGATTGTCTCGGTAGTTTCTGCCACGATCTGCTTCCTAAATTATGTGACCTATTCATCTAAACACTGATCCAATGGCTTGGTATGGTTACTGTCCAATTGCGATTTGAAGACCTTTGAGGTTTGTTAGTTTGACAACTCTACTGAAACAGAGATACTTGTGCATTTAAATCGGAGTTAATAGATGCTGTCCAAAATGTTTTGATTGAAGTTCCACAATTGTGCGTTCATTCATTGTCGAGTCCTACACCTAAGCGGTGCATGGAACTTCTCAAGAAAAATATTGATCAGACACCATCCTAGGGGGCCATAATAAGCCCTAAGTCGGGATGTACTTATGAAAGAGGAATTTTTTAGGTACGTCGATTCAAATTCTTTTTCCTAATTTTTTAATAACACTAAATTGTGTGAACGATAATGTGATTCTCCTCAAGGCGAGTTCCTTTTTCAAGCAACAGTTCTTTTTCTTCCCATTCCTCCGTTCAGGTCCCAGCTGCTCGGATTCAAGTGGACGGCCAGGTTGCGATGAATAAGTGTCGCTTCCACTCCTCCGGTCTGCACATTTCTGCAGGCGATCGAAGCGGCCGCATTCACGTGTACGATCTCAATGAAGTGAGTGTTTGCCGGTGTCTTTCTAGGTTCTTTGTTAGGTGCGTGCGTATGCGTCTTTTCGCACACGATGCAATCTACACTGTTTTGTTCAAGTCACGGGATCCTTTCCGTATTAATTTAACTATGATTGACAACTTTTATGACTCAAATACTCCACGTGACACCAAACTGCGTAACTCAAGAAAAGTTACACGCGCACGAAGAGCGTATATTCAGCGTTTCTTTTCTGTTTCTGCTCTGGCACATATGGAAGTTCTTGAGGTTGCAAACCTTTCGTCATGATCGTCTTCCTGTGTGAGTCTGGGTCACTTAATACATGTGTAAGGTGGGGGAGTAACTGCGTATTGTAGTTTGGAAAATACCAATTTGACTTAGGAAACGGTAAATAAATAATCGTTCTTGAACGTTCTTCAACTGACCAATATGTTTCCTGTGGTCTTTTAAAGTGTACATGGTAGAGACGAAGTGTATAAGGGATGAACCACTGCAGATTGGTCTTTGTTTTGCATTTGCGTCACGAAAACTAATTCGGGTCTATGGCGTTGTCCGGTATGCAATGAAATTGACTTACTTGTGACTTTAAAAATCACAAGATACGCACGGACTTTTTTTATCGGCGCAAACGGAATCTAGGTAAACTACTGACCGTGTGAGTGAGGACGTCCTAATCCTGAACCAATTTGGAGGCGTCAATTGCATTTTCTGTCGATCTGCGTGGTACTTATTCTTGCTCACCATGGCCTTCGTGCTTTCGACAGGGAGACACTGAGCAGAATACTGTCCCCCACACAGTCCATGTAAGTCGGCTTAGCGTTTGGATAAAACCGCATACCAAGATCATTGGATTTCTTGGACGCGCTTTCTAGAAGGATGTTCGTGACAGTACAGTATAGGAATCGGTTAATCGGAACCCCCCCCCCCGGAATCTTATTGGAATTAAGGGACACCTCAGACAACGATCCACAAACTTCCATCCTGATCGCATGGTGAGGAACTTCATATCTTGAGAATGAAGCATTATCACTAAGCATTTGGAGCAACGGAATCGAGGGCTGGTTTTTGACGTGAAAAGATCACGATCGTCGATTTTCTGTTGGAATATTATTGCTGTAAGACTCGTCGTCGTCAATGCACCCTCAGCCGGGCCAGAATCCCGTGTGTTCTGTACCTTTCTAACCTTGTTTGAATTTGGCGATCCAATGCAACACACAGCCAGTGTATCATTTGGATACGACGCGGAGCAGGCTTATGCCTTTGGGGTTGCTACATAGACTTCTGATCCCATTTTTGTAAACGGAGATATGTGTTGGTAGGAACCCAGTTACAACTTAGAACCGCGTTAAACTGCGAGCCGTGACACGTAATCGGCCCACAATAGAATGAGAACACGTGACGGCAATAGCGCGTAGGTTTATCGAACACGGGTGAATGACATCATAATAATGATGACAAGCAGTCACCCAATGGATTGTGTGGGTAACACGATTGGATCGTTCGGGGCCGGGGTGACAGAGTGACAGAGAGAGAGAGAGAGAGAGAGAGAGAGAGAGAGAGAAAGAGGGAGGGAGGGACACACGCGTGCATAGGTGGACAGGTGACATGCGGGCAACGGTAGGCGCGGAGGCCACAATAAGATACCGCCTCAATTTCCCAAACCAGCTGGACAAGTCTTCCAGTCTTTATATCAGCTTCTCTTTGCCTTCTTTGACCATCGATGCTCACTGGAACAATATCTTTTTAACTCATGTTATGGATTGACAACCTCGTCGTTTTTTAGTCCTTCTTTGGTCTTGGTTAGTTGTGCCTCATGTGACAAACACTCAGTTTGAAACGTGTACATGGGGTTCAACTTTTTGAAGGCATCCTATGCTGATTTTCATTTGGTTCATTGTGAAACCAGGCGCTTACGTTACAAGCAATCTGTATTACGGGTTTCTTGGTCCACATCCCAGGTAACTGACTTTATCTCTACCGTCGTCGACAACAATAATTCAGTGATCCTCAACGTAGCTTAACTGCCATATACTCATGAAAAGAAAAGCATGTCCCTCACAGTGTCGTCTCACTGTTCATGTCTGCACGTCTGTAACTCTCTCTCTCTCTCTCTCTCCGTGTTTCATGTTATCCAGGTTCACCTCACTTTTTCTGTGTATTTGTGCATCGCCCAACACGATTGTGGAGCACATGAGCACTCAACTTTCTCTTTCCCGAACAGGTCGTAAACCTGTGGTAGTCGGGGGTTAATGTGGAACTGTTTACTGGTTTAGAGTTGGCGGTATTCACAATACTCGAGTCGGTTTATACAGACCTACTTGGTCAGCCTATTAAGAATGTGATCTTTTCTTAAAACACATTATTCCATCTGCGACCAAATCGGTAAAGTTCTCGCGCTTGAATTTGCTGCCTGGTAACTTTCTGTTCATGATTTTATTGCGCTACATATCAATCGATTCCCTACAATTTAGTCCCGATAGACACGATCTAAACGCCAACTTATTTTAATTGGTGGGCTTATTTTCAAATTTTGTCGCTATTCTCATGCATACGGGCACAGTTTGGCCATTTGCCTTTTCATAATCCTAGTGCCCACACTGATAGTTTCTAATAATACGGTGTTTAAAATGTTACTAATCTGAGTAGACGTCCTTATGACGTTGGCACTCGAGCAGCTGGACATCTTTCTAGTCATGCACCTAGTATTCCAATTCGTAGTTACTTGATGGACGCGCCCCTAAACTTTCAACAGTTTGGTTTTTCACTGTCCCAGCCTTTCTTTTTCCAGAGATAAAATCTTTAATATGCTACCGTATGTGATTCTTTAAGTGCTTTGCTAGTTCACTTTTTGTAATTGATCCCCTTCAAGTACACACACCTCATAGACTATCCTTTTTCTCTTAGACGTCTGGCTTTTGTGTGATCTGTTATGTCACATGACTCTAATTGGGTATGAATCTGCCATGTCTGTCCCTCAGTAACACATTCTTAGTTTGACACATTGTTAGTGTCATCGTCCTGTTCCGCTGCCTCACGGTAAAAAATGTCATCTTTATTAGTCAGACCTAAATGCGTAAAAGTATCGCTTCCCACTGTCCTTCAATCGGCCGTTTGCCTGCAGCTGGCACTGTCCTCTTATTATCCGATTCCAAATATTCTGTGGTCTGTGCCGTTACTTATTCTGTACGGTGTATGTCTGCACCGATGTCCCTCTGCACTCTCTTATACGTAGAATATGAAATTAAATTATTCATGTAGCCATTCCAAAACGCATCATATGGTTAGGAGTTTGCAGAAATGACTCATTTTACGAAAAATATGCAGGTAACCTTTATTGCGGGAGAAATCACGGTGAAGATTAGAATTCTCTATCAAGCATAAGAAGGAACTGGTTTCACCGATGGTGGTTCCAAGTGATAGGAGGTACTCTTTTCAGGTTAGTTAGTGATAGATTACTAGCCTATAACTCATCCAATTTTCGAACCTATTTCTCTTTGTGCATGGAACGCGGGGCTTGATTTTCACAGTGTTTTTCCTTAGAATCAACCCATCTTTCAATTAGAGAATGACGAGTCCCACTAGGTATCTCCTTGGGCAACAGCTCGTGAGTGACGCGAGTTGTTCTGTCATTTTTATTTGTTTTTCTGCCGTTCATTCAGAGCATGGTAACCCCACGCACTGATGAGTGGTCCCTATTTGCGCACACAGTCGAGGAGCTGCGCCAGTTGGCTTTGGAAAGATGTGACAGAGATTCTATGCCTTCCATCGTGACTACCGGCTCACATATGTCACCGATTGTCCCCCAATGACCGATTTGCCATTGGTGCTGAGCATGCGGATCTGTTGACAATGAAGTAATCTCATTTTTCCTGTTCCCCTCTTTCAGTCACATTGTTTGCATCCTCACCTCTTTCTCCCACGCTCCACTCAAACATTCGAAACTGCATAATACTGAACATACTTGTGTGTGTGTATAATGGTTATTCAGAGTCATGAGTTCAATTGCCCGCTGGCCACTTGCCTACAATTGCTCGTTCTTATTCCTTTCCGGTATTGTTGAGTTGACCGTCATCGACATTAGTGCTTGATGCTGGTCGCCTGCTTTTGGGTTTGGTGGTTTCAGTGCTTGAGTGCTACATTGTGTGCCTAAAATTTCACGCCTTCTCTCTCTCTCTCTCTCTTGAACTCTCGTACCTGTTAACATTTCTTCATGAAAGATAAGAAACCGCTCCTGGGGAGTTTGTTCATGCTTCAAGAATTTCTGTGTATATCTACTTCACGTGTTGTCGTAACGGGTGGGGATATGAAGTTCGGCCTGCAAAGTTCTAACCATCCCGTTGTTTTTCTTGTTTAAACAGCCCTATAGTATCTGGTTTATACGGTTTTCTTCATTTGCACTATGTTTGGCACAGACAATTGGTCATTTATATGTTGCTGGTTTAAGTGATAATAGTTACACTCTGTTATCCGTACACATGCTATTTGAAATATTCAGGGGAAGGTCATGCAGTGGTTACATCTTTTTTCTCCTGTTGTTAAATGTTGGATATGGATGTGCGCTTGTATTGGGTATACTGTGTATCATCAGTGTTGTGTTTCCAGGTATCGAACTGGTGGCAGTTCATATACTTCAGGATGAATGTGTTGAGATGACCACCTGCTGTTGCTGGGATCTGATTCAGACACGGCAGATGGCTCCTTCGTTCAATACGTCTAGATTATTAGGTCAGCATGACAATCGAAGTAATGTGTGGGAACTAGTGCGAAAAATAGTAAGCACATCTGGGAAACGCGTGTAGTCTCTGTGTGATGGGTATCAGATCGATAAATTTGTTGAGTTCAGTATATCTCATGTACTGACCAACAATCGTGTGGCATTATTCGTAAGTTCGTTTAAGCTCCCTGTACGTCACACTCTTGAGATGTGTTAAAAGCTCTACGTTTGAAGGACTGAGCTATTCACGTGTTTGAGTAAAACGGGTTTATGCTCGAGAAGATTTCGCTGCATCTCTGCTAGTGTTTACTGTCAAACAACAAATCAAGTACAAAAGTCAAGGTTTAAAATTTGTTCGATTGCTAATACAGCAGCACCAATGTTACAGTCAATACCTTTTGCATACACAGAGTGGGAGTAGTGGTATCTGACTATCCTCACATGGCAAACATCTGTTTTGAGTTCAGGACACAACTGGATTTCGTTAAGTCACTCACATGCTGTCTCCTTCCTGGTGTTCGCCGCCTGATGATTTTACAATCGTTTGCTGACCGGCGATCGTGTGAAACGCAGTTTTCGTCGGATAACAGCTCTAAAGAAAAGCCTGCTATAGTCAACACAATCAGCAACTCATGTTTAATTGATGAGTAGTAGGGGGTTTCGGTTTATATAAATTGGGTGTTGTTCACAACTACCCGTGTTTATCGCATTCTCACAAACATTTCGGTCAGGTGCTTCAAGTAAAGAACACTAGACTCGAGTTCCCCTTTCGTTAGGGCTCGTCTGTAGTGCGTCTGCTTCCCACAACCAGGTTTGGAACTCCGGCCACGTTTTCATGAGACATCTTTTTTGACTACTCTACCGTGGCAAGCCACCTGATCAGTGACAGTCGTTACGCAGATCGTTTGTCATTCCATACCACCTTCTGTTTGTCTATGTTATTCGTCATGCAACTCTTGTACGACCTCACGTTAGCCGTACCCAACCACACTGCCCCTGCTCACTCTGTCAGTTGTCTTGTTCGGAAAAAATCAACTAGGCATGCTAACAATGTGTTCTAACGAAGTTACTGAATTCTTATAGTTTCACCATACCTGCTCATACAATAAATAAAAACAACGGAAAAATGTCACGTTATTACATCTCATCGCAGAGAAGTGTTTCAGCCTCTGACGTACACCGCTCTTTTATCTAGCTCCAAAGAGTAGTCATTACTCAATGGGCAGATGTTGAACATTTTTGATGGAACAATGAAGACGGTAAAGTTCTACAGCGTTTGTAAATATGTATAACATAATACGAATTGACGCTTTCTTCTAATGGCAAGATGCAATTGATCAGTAATGCTTTCGCGTGGGTTCTCTACAACTCAGTAAGATATCCCACAATCCAGTCTATTCGTCTTAAAGTTTGCTCTGTTTCTGAACGAGGTCCAACGTATTTAACCCTTATTTATAGGTATCAGAAGCTCAATTCGCGGCGAACATTAGGGTCGTTATCCATGAACTGCTGCACTTAGAATTCTTGAAATGATCGAGATTGACGTTCTTTCAAAATCTTCTGCGTGGATGCTCTCGATCAGCCACACTGCTGGGACGGGGCTTGAATGCACGTCCGCAGTCGATCGGCATACTGTTGGTGAGGCAGTGGGTTTTCGACTAAAGTCTATGATGGTCGTTCCCGTCTTTGGTTGATTATTCATGGAGCTCTACACCAATTCAACTCTCTCGTCGTCAATTTGACGCCAGCCGCATAACCTGGATTTCTAACTTGATCTGAACGGGTAAACACATTTTGGTTCAAGTATCTTCACACACTGAAGAACGTATCGGTTGGTTGACACGTGAGGTGATTATGCTCACGCTAAAGATGACGCCCTGTTGATTTTTTAGTTATGCACGCCCACATCTAGGCAAACCATCACGTGATTCGACCCCACGCGATGATTCCATTCCGAATGGCAATCATTTTGCTTCAGACCGACTTTGAATGAATGTTCGCGTTGTGGATGTATGTCGTATCCGTCCGCTATGTAACCAGACAAAATGCGGTAGAACAGTTCGATTGTTCATTGTGGATTCACCGATTATTTGTTTCCTTAGAGTGCAGCTTCCCTCATTCTCCAGAACTACGACATCAACGTGCACTTCACGTATGTGCATGCATGTATTCAGCGTGGGACACACAACTGGTCAAGTTAGCCGGTTTAGATTAATGCTTGCAGTAAACACTCAGGCATCTCGAATTGGCTCCATTTTCAGTTATTTTCCATCCATGTGCTTTCTGTGAATTCTATTACCATTATACTTACGGTCTGTAGGAGTTTTATGCAAATAACTCTCAAGCTGATCATGTGGGTAAATAGCACGCCTCTGTGGAATAAATGGATCAGGGTCGGAGACACATAGCTTACCCTCACTGAAAGGGTCAGCAGATCCACTATCCTGATGGAAGATTAGTCTCACTCTTGTGGTTTGATTGAGTACTGCAACGTTAGTGTTTTTTCCTCACTTATTAACTTATAGTTCTTGAGCTACTGATGACAGCATCCCATTCCAGTTTTTCTTTCGTATTTCGTGAGGTGTCGCTTTATGACTGTGAATGAGATGCTCGTATGACCGAGGCGTAGGTTGAACCTATGCAGGAGAGGTTGACGGGGGTGTATTTTTAGTGAAAATTATGTTAGTTTGTCAAATTCAAACGTCAGCAGCTCTCGGTAAAAATGAATTTACATGAATTGAGCATCATTCATAATTGGTTACTACTTATACATTCCTACAAGCTTTCCAGTCAGCCCCTTTGGGAAAGAACCACAATACTCGGGTTTGACGCTTATTGGACCTCGTAGTTTATATCCTTGTCACGACGTGCACTAGAACTCCGATCACCCTTTCACGAAACAACCTTTTCGATCATTGCACCACAGGCTTCATATTATGCACGATTGAATTTTCAAATGCAAACGCTTAGCCACATTCTCTCGTGAGTAGCGTTCACACTGCCCGGTCCCCTCGACGGAGATAGCACGTGGCCTGCTAATCCAAATGAGTGACCCCACGAATAAGACTTCCCTCCAAGTTGAAATCGCAGAACCCATTAACTTGCCGAGCTATACTCTGATTACTGGTGGGCATTGCGGGTTTTTGCAGTTGTGAGTGATGTTCACTTTGTGTAAACCAAAATCGCCTGCTAGTCATCAGCGAAAATCTATTGATCATAAGACATGTTTAAAACCTTCCGACGTATCTTGTTAGGTATCGACATGTTTGGGGTTCTTTCGCAGACTAAGACGAGGTGGTCATCCTTTGTGTAAAAATATGTTATGACCACTGCAAGGGATATCGTCTTTTGTGATGTCTTCCCCGTAGCTTTTTTGGCCAACAAATTTGGCGGAAGGGTCACCACGTCAGTAGGTGCTTCTCTGCTTAACAAGTATCGACTGCCATTAGGGATTAAATCAAGACAACTATGCTTATTTGGCTCAGTATTTCACTGCAGCGGGCTCGATGATCATCTCATGGTTCGAGATTGGGCAAAGAATAGATCTCCATTTCCTTCTTCTGCTGTGCTTTGGAATTCATATGTTCAGGCAATACGAATAGGGAAGCCTTTCGTTATACAGTTTTACAGAGAATGTACTTACGCGGCTGTCACCGTGAGTGACACGTCTGATTACCGTTGTTCATCGAGGAGTTGGTGTACACTAACGGAGTGGAATATCTGTCAGCTATTGTTAGTATGAATGTATAGATTATTCGCGGACGTGACGAAGATGATCAATCACACTGTGCTACTCATGAGTAGCCAGGCGGAGGTACGTATTTAGGTGCTAAGGTGACTGTGGAAAAGTACAAGGGATGTTAGGGCGAACATCAGTAAGAAATGGTGTGTTCCATGCTTGTACGTGGTACTAGCAACCGTGAAGTTCCGAGATTGTTGCTATATGCGAATGAGTGTTTGTGTTCGAGATAATGTAGAATATGCCTCCTGTGTCGATTTCGTGAATGGAAATTCGTTCTATCGCTCACGTTCTTCTTTTTCAATTAATCTCTTGATGTTTCATGGAGAAAACAGAAGCGCTGGCCCCACGGTCGCCAAAACAGTTAGTGTTGCATTTAAACACGTACATAAAGTTTCAGAGACTTCTTTTGTTGACTATCCGAACTAAAGTTATGTTTACTAATATGATGTGTCTATTGTAATCAGTCTGCGGTTCACCTAGACTAAAAATGGGCAAAGTGTCGGTACAGGTTTCGAGAGATAGCTCACTTTTTCACCACTCTGATTCTAATCAAGTCCATACCCCTGTTTAAACGACATTTTGCCTTGCATTTTGTTTTTGGCCTCTTTTTTCTTCCTGATCTTCTACAATAGAACCGGTAGCATCTAAGGCCCCTGCTGGAAACAGAGTAAAATATTTCACAACATCGGTCTCCGTAAACGGTACACAGGTATGTTTTCCGAAGTGATGGATATACTTGGAGGCCTACATCCGAAAGTCCACGCCAGATTATCACAGCTGAACGTCGGTTTCGTTTTCGAAATTCGCGATATAAAGTGGCTCGCTTGCAGCGGTGTATGAGATGCTTATGCAAACAACCCTGAGTTTGAACAGAAAGTAGAATCCGCGTGCCCACACGAAGTATTTGGTCATCTGAGAACTCTCCCCTACTATAGATCTGCTAATTTTAAAGTGATACATCTGTGGGAGGCACCTATGAACACCTGATCTATAGCGTAATGAGGTGGTGCGAGGGACGACCACCCCACGTTTGCCGACTACATGAATTGCCGCTATTCTTCAACCCCAAGTCCTTGAGCTTGTGTTCCTTCACTTCAAAATTATATTGATCAAATGTATGATGAAAAAGAAATCGTTTTTTCTCCCTCGTGGCTAATTCCGTCCGTGTTGTTTAAAAAGGTTGGTGTGGCGTGGTTATCATCCCATTATATCGCCGAGGTGACATTTCTTCCGACTTATCTTTAGCATTCCTATTTGACTGCATGGTACTTGTTCAAGAACTAACACGTCGTCGTTAGCTTGCTTTAGTTCAATCAAACTAGGTGACTTTCAGTCCACTACCATCCATTTATCTGTTTCCAACATCGCTTGTCAGACGCATTTAATTAGTCGACCTGGTCGACCGGCGCATTGTTCAGACCGTCTACCCCATCTAATCTACTAAACTCAACTGTTAATAGCCATAAATGGCGGTGCTGGACATGTTGCCCCTATCGTTGTTCCGAAGTTCAGGTACTGATGGGTAAAGATTTTGCTAACTTCAAGCTTGGTTCAGTAACACTAAGGTCTACACAGGCTTCTCCTACAGGCCTCGATGCATTTCACTCTCAGCTGTCTTCTAATACTTCTTTAAAGACCTCAACAGAGTACAACTTCAAGCCGGTAAAGGTGCTCACTTTTCAACCACTTACATTGTTTAACGTGTGATGATCAGTCCGGGTATTAAAAGGGATATCTGTGAAAATTATCGGAATACAGAATCATTCACGGTCATCTAAATCACAGTCAGCTTGTTGCAAGAGTAACTACTGGATGACACACAAGTTCCTAAACCATCTGTATGACAAACAATTCTTTTGAACTCCAACAAATCACACTTTATCCTGTTGCATATCTGTGCCAATGGACCGATGCTGCATAAACTAGGATACTTTTTAACTTCTGCTCTCGCTGATTATCAGTGTTCTCCAGAATAACACACTCGTGATACTAGTTTGTGTTTGTGAGAGTGGTCACAATCTAATTTGACTATTACGACAACTCTTGACTAGTTCGCTTGCGGTAATTCATCTCCGAAATTTCTTATGAATCACCCTCAATTCAAAATATCTCTCAAGCTTTCTAACTAACCCTCTGATGCCATCTCTCTCTGCCATCATAAGCTCTGGAGTTTTCTACAGCCCACGTACACAGGTCCTTGTCCTGTCCCGTCTAGCACTGGAGTTGACACATCCCACTTCATACACCCCAACAGGATTACACGGAGGACTCTACCTCCAAATGACCCGCAAGTGTGCATCTGGAAACAAGCGGTAGAGTTAAGAACGTTTTATGACATTTCGGTTGACAGGGCTCAACTTAAGTGGTTAGTGTACAATGTGTAACCACCCATCTCTCGGTGTGTCTGCTTTTATCCTTCTAAAATGCTGTTCCACGTTCTGCTCTCATTTGTCGAGGTTTGTGCCACCGACAAATTGTCGTGACATACAATCCTGATCAGTTTTCGCGTCGGACAGCTCAATGATGGCAGTGGATCAAAACATAATCGTCCTACGTCTTAGTTATTTTCGCATATTCTGCTGCTGTGGTTGAACTAACCATCACTTTATTCAACACGTTTTGAGACTTGGAAATATTTTTGGAAATTATTAATTCTTTTAGTTACGTAAAACAGATCCAACATAGTCACACGAGCGTAGACAAGAGTTGTGCAGAAAGCCCAAGTATGCGCTTAAATATAAAAACAACTTGGCAGCGTAAACAATTATAGTTAAAAAACTACACTTCTTTTAGTCTGAAAATATCTTCAACTTCCTGCAATTTGCTGCATCGGCGAAATGCTGCACCTGTTACAATGTTCTCACATGTTAGGTTCCTCACAGCATTAAACATGTTATAAGGAACCTAAAATGTGAGAAGGCAAAAGGCATGAGTATCACTGGCATCGTGATAGAGCACAGCGTCTAGTAGATTCGTTCATGTGTGTGCACACCAGTCCACGGTTGGCGGCATCCGATTCCGATTGGCCTGTCACAGTGACCGTAGCCAAAGGACGCCTGCGCTTAGCCATCAATGCAATTGGCTTGCGCTGCACCAATTGCAGTTCCACCAACACACCACATATCCAGTGTAAACCCGAAGGAATAAGACTGGGAGGTGTGCCAGTGAGGCCTTTCTGTCCAGCAGGCCAATGCTGGTTAGCCACTTGATTGGCTAATAAGGAAAGGAAACCCCTACCTCTCGGAAACTAAACAGAGAGGCTGCAATGACGAGATCTACACTAAGAAAGATTGTTGAAGTGTAATACAAGAAGCGTTGCAGTATAGGAGTGCAGGTTAGTGCATCCCAGAGAAGAAAAAGATGAAAAGCAAAGTTCTCATTGGATTATGAAAAGCCAGGCAGACCATTCATCATACAATGCACCAACAAAGCCGGAGAAAAGAATGGATAGAAGACCACATACACTCAGGTTTCTGAAAAGAAGAGCGGATTAATTGTCAATGACCACGATGTTGGCCGATGCAGTCATTAACAGAAGTAGAATAGGTATACCGATTTGACCTACCTGAGCCTAGCGTACTCGCCGCCTCTTCGCCGACGGGGTACTATGAGTTTGTTGGTGACCTACCAGCCCCAGACGGCCAGCGCATTCGCGGCCGCACACATCGCAACGCCATATAGTCACGTCACCGCGACCTATGGCACCGATGGTTCCTTTGCGTACCGCACGCTTCCGCTCGCGACCACGCAATAGTTGCTCGTTGAACGCTCGGACGCCCGCCCGAACCGTATTCCTCCAGGCCGTCCGGTTCAACGCCAAATCTTCCCAACATCTAAAATC
>QNGE01000981.1:30838-125749 GCA_008508345.1 Paragonimus westermani | reverse complement strand
TGATTTACGTAAGTTGGAAATCACTCACAGTTGATTGTACCATTCGTATTTCTAGACTCTCTAGTAAACCCCATCGAAAAGAAGTTCAGTCACATTCGTTTTTAAGTACTGCTGACAGCTCAGCTACCTAGTAAGAGCGAAACTTCAGTCTAGTGCTTCTCTTCGAAGAGGAACGGCTGAAACGAGGTCAGTGGTTACACCTCAATTGTGTTGCACCCATTCATCTGGTAACCCTATTTTTCTGACCACCGGAATGACATACCTTTCAGCGTGAGCTAGTCGTGCTCATAGGTAATCCGTGAAGTGCATGACGTCAGATACGATATAACGTAAAGGTCACTTGGATCGAGGCCTAAATTGTCCTTATTCTATGGACAAAAGCTTGTAGTGACATTCAGTTCCAACTGACCGGTAGTTGTAGTCAATAGAGGCTGATGATGATGCTATTGCACTCTTTTTCTATAGACTGTGACATATCAGACTCATGGTAAATCTGTAAATCAGTAAGGATCTACCGCAGTCACAGGCGGGACTAACTGCAGTTACTGCAAATATTCGCTCAGTGACCACTAACGAAGTTATGAACAGCTACTCCGACCGTGGTGGATTTAGTCAACACCACGGACGCCGAAGAATCGAGGGCACGGGCTGTGAAAAGTATTGGAATGGTATGCTATAACTGAGCGGTAGTTCTGACATCTTACTGTAGTAGTGATTCACATACTTCTCGGAAACCTCAGTGGCTCTGAACTAGCTGGGAAATGTCCGCAATCTTATCCTGCGACGCCTATTATTGTGCATCCTGCTCTGCATTTTACTTTAGAGGTCAACTGGGTACCACCCCGAGGTCAAATCAAACTGTTGACGACCGCGAACAATTCGGTAATGTTTCTATGGTAGACAATACATAAATATCAGCAAATTCATATGAGCATATATATGGAATCAGTCTGAAATATCATACACGTTCGAAGTGGTAGGTCCCAAAAAGATTTTCGGCCGTCAGTGGTCGAACACACGCAGGAAGTGTCCAAATTCAAGATGGCGGCCAAAACGACCTTCACGTGAGTATAATTATGTTTTCAAACATATTACTCACAAAAGGGAGAGTAGTCGGCAAGTAAAAAGAAGGTCCAAGCGGACGTTACACTCCCTTTAGGGTTCGAATATGCAAACCACAGGAGTTTAACCATTATAAGTCGATGAGAAACATCCCAATCATGGTTTTGCTCTGGATCAGAAAGTACAAGGTTAAGTTTACAAAGCTGTCTCACGTCTGTCCGAAAATGGTTACTGGACGTCCTCACGGTGAGATCTCTCAAAGCTCGACTTAAGGGAATGTGAACGGTTTATAGTTCGGACAGGGGGTATTGCAAGCGTTTTCAATGCCTTTTATAGTGTCCAGCTCGGTCTCAACAGAACGTGGTCATTCACTCTCCTTACTGCTTAGGCATTCAGGGCCACACAACCAGTCCAACTTCCGAGATTCGTCGGCGTAGTTGTTGCGCTGTACATGATCTGCAGGATTGCGTTTTGTGTCGACATAAAGCTGTTACTCTAGTCGAGAAGCTTCACGTACTGTGGCCAGGTGATTAGCAGGGAAGGTCTGGAATCGCTTGGATGAATTTAGCGTACTGTGCAAAACGAACGTTGAGTCAGCCTAAAACGTAGTAGATTCAATCGCCAATTCTAACTCGTATTCTGGACCAGTTTAACCGTAAAAACAGCTGCCGCCAACTCCAACCGAAGTATACTTGTTAGGAGAATTTGGGTCACTCGTGATTTTTAGACAGCAGTATTTGATTTGACCGTCGTCGAATATTAGGAGATAAAAGACTGCGCCATATCCTGTCTCAAAAGCGTCGCTGCAGATGGGCAGCTGGGAATCACTGCAGCGTTCTACTCCGTTGGGTTTAATGCATCTTTGGAAACAAAACTGGTTGATGCATGGTAGTGTTTTTATCCAATTTGTCCACAAACTTAGTTTTTCACCTTCGGTAAGACCGTCCTGCGATACACGCAGCTTACATAGTCGCTAGAGTATCCATCAGGCAATCAGTGTAACGGGTCCAATGTATCCGAGTGAATCATAGATCGAAGAAACATAGGACAGTATGTTCCTTCGGGTGAACGGCTGGTCAACTGGTCGAACATCGAACTTGTAATCAGCATTCTTGAGGTCCAACTTCAGCCCGGATGCTCTATGCACATTGGGTTCGCTGTGATTAAGTGGTTGTGTTGTTACTGCAGATTCCGATTCTGGTAGCAGTGATAATAGCTTCTTGTCCACTTCATAAGGTTGAAGCCGCCTCTTTAGCTGATTTGTGGAGCCTCTAGCATTATAAACATTTGTTTTACTGAATAAACAGCCGTCCACGTGAAAGCTTTTTTTGCGTTCCGCAGAATATCTGCATCGTAATGATTTGTTGTCTGAAATGGTTCTCATAATAAACGTAGCATAACTGAGAAGTAAATCAGTACCAAATAGATGAATGCACACGCAGAGAGCCTTGCATCTCGGCGTTCGACACCAGATAAATCTTAGCGTATCTCGGTCTTTATCTGGTGCGCTAACTTGATGAAAAACTACTTCGATGTCTTCTGTAACCGCAATCTTTTCTTGTCGAAATCGCAGCAGCACACCAACCAAGAAAATTTTTGGATTTGTAAATGACAGTAGCGTATCATTTGGAGATTTGTCTGCATACTTTTCTGCGCAGCCAAAGACAATTCGCAACTTTTGTGGCTTAGCAGGATGAAGCACGGCATGGTGAGGTAGATACCATCGATGGCCTGCTGTCTCGTCTCAAGGAGCTAATTCGGTATTGTCCTGATACATTTACTAACCCATTACGTGAGAATAATGCTGTAGCAAATCACCATAGGCGTTTCAGAGCGATGGACTTGTTGTCAGGTGGCAGGAGAGATCCAGGTTGCCAAGGAAGGGCTATCTCGTGATGACCGTTAGTTGAACATATTGAAGTCTCCATCATCCCAATAACCTGTCGATCATCCACAGACATATCCTCTTCCTTCATGGAACCCGCGTCGATAAAGTCTTGTTGGTACAATTCTTCCAAGTTTTTATAATAGGTCAATACTCGTGAAGTTCACTGCCGTCCGGGCGTTGACTGGTCTATCAAATGGGCCCAACAACATCCGGCTTAGGACTGTCTTAATTGCGTATGGTTTGTGCTTCTTTCCTTTTCGCTGATCAGTGACAGTGCGCTTCTGGGACTTCACATCCGATCAATACACCTATATTGTCGTTAGAATATGGGCCGAACGATATATCCCGTAGATGCGGCCATGACAGCAACTGTTAAGTATTCGGACGAAATGTACGTAATTTATGCAACGTCTTCACTGACTACGCTTGCTCAGTATGAATAACTGTCTTAGAATCAATGGACACCGAACTGGAAGGCTACTGATTTGAACATGGTCTCTCTATTAAGCGTGCAGAATTTGAGTTGCCTCTGGCATTACAAGCTGGACAACTATTGATAATGGTGCAATCCGATCCGTTGTCTAGAGACGCAAAAGTGTGAACCATATTCTCTCTATAACATAAATTAACAAAAACGGTGGTCAAAGCAGCCTGAGATCTGTCTGGAGATGTTTCAGGTGTATTATGCAGCTGAAATCTAACTGCGTGGTGGTTGGTGACGATGGGTAGTTCTTCAACGACAGTAAAAAGTGAGTCGGAGTATAGTAGACGGTGATGTTTCCGTCCGCATCCTCGGGCGCTACAACGTCCAATTAATCTGCATTCCTCAGCCACGTGGTTGACTTTCATATAATGGAGACAGTTTTCTTGCTCGAACGATCTAGAGACGCTTCCCTACCGACTGACAAAGGACCAGTGGGCAGTGATCAGGAAAATGAGTGTTCACGCAAATAGAACAAAGAAAGGGAGAACCGTACATGCTACTTGCGGTCGAACTATCACCTCGCACAAGACAGATGTCCTCATACCAGCTCAGTTCCGTCGTGCCTTCATCTGTCTCGGACCGTCATACAGTTCAGACTTGAGCTGTATTGTCATTCCACCGTATCTCATGGATGGGGCACCGGCACGGTCCCTCACGAATCGTGTTAAATCGGCTAACTGCGGTTCATTACTATGAGTTATCATTGCGGCCTCTTCCGCCCATTTAAAATGTAATTCGGGGTGTAACCTCCGAACAGTTGTATCAGTCATTCTGCTTCAATTAAGATCGGAATTGTAATTCATTTTCCGGAGCACTATTTCACACACCGCAGACATGCCAGAACGTCTCCACATACTGCCCCGCTATTCAGTTGAACCGCCGAACGTCGGAATATGAACAGTACCCCGAACAATCCGGATGACGTGTGCTTGAATTGATACTGTTTTTCGCCCACCGTGAACGCGGTTTTCTCGTGATCCACCTGCTTTAACACCACTTTCCGGTGTCTGGTGCATTAATCCAACACCGGTATTGGTATAACTGTGCTCTGTGCCATCCGCCACAACGAGACAATCTTGACGCGGTGTGACGGATTCCACATCTCGATGGCCTACTGGGCTAAACTGGATAATGCGGTGACCACACGGACAACGCTACCCATACCAAGTAATCCAGTAGGTAGAGGTCTGACAGAACACAGTATCCTGGTCCTGCAGGTTGGGGGAGGGTTTGCGTCTTTTTCCGGGAAATGTGCCAGATTTTGTACACTGCATCCGCCCGCTGTCTTGTCGTATAGGCTTCTGAGCCAAAAGCTTTGGTTAAGAACCCTAATCGTTCTGTTGTCTAGGTCTGGGTGTCCTGGAAGTATCTGAGGACACATGCAACCAAGAATACTCGCAACAGTGTTATTTGCATACTACATCGGGCGTCTCGAAGTATGAACTGGGGGTCACCTTTTCTGTTGCATACAGCAGGTGGACGGGTAAAAATATGGTGTTCCTGACGCCCCCTCACTGTTCTTTCAATTTTGGCTTTCAGGCTCTTGTCGATCCCCTATTCCTGATGGTTACTCAGGAGTTCCTGCAGCAAATATAGCTCTCCATTAGCAATACCATCTCAATAATTCCTATTCCCTACCATTTAGCTCCAGACGTTTCTCGTTCCTTGCTCACACCTAGAATGCGAATTAATACAGGGGTTTTCGAAGTTCGCACCCTAAAACATATAGGTCAACAGACCGCTCTCACACGAACCTTGTACTCGCTGAATATGGATGTTTCCTACATTTCAGAGACTAGAATGTGTAGCAGCAGTTTTGATATAGTCATTCTGACCGGCGATCTGAACGCCCAAGTTGGTCGCTCTGGTGAGGTCGAGTCTTGTTTAGGTGGCAGGTTTAGGATAGCATCACATCTCTCAGATAATGGAGGGCAGTTGACGCAGTTGTGTACCAAGCACAGGCTATTTTTGGGCAGCACTATCTCTATTCATCGTGCGCGTCATTGTCATAGTTGGTCCCCTTATCCGATTCAGACCTTGACCTCTATAGACCACATAATAGTTGCAGGTGGCGGGGCTCCATTTAGGACTATCTTTCTTAGTGGAGCACATACTTGGAGTCAGATCATGCGTTGGTACGTTGCCCCGTCCTTACTTTTTCTGGGCAAAGTCCCCACCGATTAAAACGGATGGCTGTTGAGAAACTGGCTATATCATCGGTAAAGGGGGAGTACTGTACTGAACCAGCTTGAGAAGCAGACTTAGCAGATATCACCATGAAGTTCTTAATAACTACTGGACCAAGATCTCACAGGCCATTCCTGAAGCAGTTACCGTAGCATGCGGCACGGAGAGAAATACCTGGTCTTGTTAAAAGCTAGGCGGAACACTCCTGGCAATTCACATAAGAAGTATAGGAGAGATATCCATAGGGAACTGAAACGTACCGTACATACTGATCATGTGGCTTGATAATCTGTCCGACGGTTTCAGCGTACGTCGAAGCCATCCACTGTCATCATTTTTGTTTCGTTTTGTGATGGACGATATAATGGAGGATAGTCTCTGGTAGTCACAAAATACCGCCGCGGACCTTCTACATGGTGACAATAAGATGTTGCTGTTCGACGAAGTTCGTTCAGCACTGACAGCGCCAGACGCTTTTCCACACCCCACTAAATGCTTCGGAATGCGTTTTGTAGCCTCAAAGTACAAAGTGCTTCTGCAAGATTGCTAGGATTACACAGATTTAATGTTAGATAATGAAGTTCTTGGCCGATTTGTGCGGTTGGGAAGCTGTATCAGCTTTGACGATGTGAGGAATGAAATGGAAGCGCTTATCTCTACAGTTAGGACGGTGTTCAGTATTCCAACGCATCGGCTGATGGGTTTCGTATATAGGGCGACAATGATGACTGCACTACTTTAAGCTAGCGAAACCTGGTTGATCAGGGTAGAAGACGTGAACCAGCTTGAGATACCTGCCCACCGATGTTTGCCTTAAAGTCGCCATATCAGGTGGCACTTACGAGTAAGTAATGAACAGGTTAGGAAGCGGGCATCTGGTAATGATTGTCACACGGATTCTTCTGCGCAGTCCCTAGAGTTGCACAAACTTAGAAGGTTAGGTCATGTACTACAGATGCCAGCTAGTCGTCTGCCACACCGAAAACTTTTCTCAGAAGATGAGGCTAACTAGCTTAAGGTGCGAGGTGGACAGACGATGACCTGGAGTAGGGAAATGAAGCTATTCACGGAGCGGCTGGCTTTCGAAGGTCGGGTTTCTCTTTCAGGCTGGAGACTGCGACTCTCAGAGTCGGTGGCCAGACCTTGGATGAGATGGTGGCCAATCGGATCAGTGACGTGAACGTTGTCGTTCGATCGAATGTCTGCAGAATGCACTTAGTGAAGCGAGGCAATGGAGTCCGTATGTAAGCTGCCTTTCTAATGATGCCTTACTTTAACCTAGGGCCTGGTTGTTTGCAAGCTGTAGGCACGTCCATTTTGAATGTTTGAATATAGACGTAGTTATGGTTAGTAGTCAGGCCACTTCATCTCCATATCCTTTTTCTTCTCTCTCTCTCTATGTATAGGGATTACTGTTTTTGTTCTTGGCTGTTTGTCAGTTAAACATCACTGTTTATGATGACCACCACTGCTCTGTGGATTAGTGTTTTCACCCTCTAGATTACTACGTCGATTCCTACGAGATTCCACCCAACACTCTGCCAACACACTCTAGGGTTATATCTGTATTTTTTCCGAACCCTTGCTGTAAATACACTCGCCATATTCGTTCATTGTTTGCACTACCCTTTGTTTGAATATCCTTCTGATGGTATTTGGGTGTTGTGATTTTACTGATACTACTTACGAAGTATTGTAATTGACAAACTAACACCTAGACTGGTGTGCTCCTTGGTACTCAAACTGGTGATCTATCTACACATACAGAGGTCTATAAACATTTGTTTCTGCTTTACGGAATATTCATTGTTATCGTTATTTTTCAAGTTCCATGTGTTTTTCAAAACGATCGACGGTAGCTTGCCATGAAATAGTTTCGTGATTCTAATTCGTATCCATCTTCCAACATTTTGAAATTATGACTCAGCCCAGTTGCCAAAATTAACAGAGATGTATTTCCACACAGGAGGTATTGCTCGTTCCTCGACCATGCTTTCTGACCTAAGCTCTGAGCTGCCAGTTGGCATACTACAAGAAGCTCCGATATAACTCTCTCCGCAACCGATGGAACCATACGAACACCATATATCTGCGCTGCTCGAACGTGCAACAGCACCAGAACAAGGACTTGAAGTCCTGATCAGCGCGAAAGAGCTCGGTGATCGCGAACCATCTCAACTGCTGTGGGGGCTGCAACATTGTGCGTAGCATTTTGGCACCCAGAGGGCATACCCTTGGATGAACTAGCTAAGCTGGCTGATGACACCATGAGTATCCCTAACTATTTGTAAATTCCTACCCTAGCTCTACATCAACCAGATACCGTGACAAGTTTCGCTACACCAAATGGAAATGCTCAGTGATAACTTGAGGACGTTACAACTGTCACAAGGACGAACGAGTCGCAACCGCGACGTCTCAGTACTTTTGCTGGCATCACTTCGAGTTTGACAAAGACGTCCGCATGTCTTACCAAACTTGCCCGTTCAAATCACGAAACTCTGTGGGAATGATGACTACTGCACGTGACATTGGTTCACCTAGTCGTCGATTATTCGTCAGCGATTCGGCATGCAACCACGTTTCTGGTGAACTCAGAAGCAGACATTAGTGTAACTCCCTCCATTCCAAAGGATAAAACGCGTCAACAAAATCTTCATTTTAATGGTGGCTAATACCACAACGACTAGCACTTGACGAAAAAGGTCATTGACACTGAACGTTAGTTTCCGTCGTCTCTTCACCTGGGTTTTCATCGTAGCCGATGTCCCGAAAGCCAACATTGGTGTCGATTTTTGTTACATTTCGACATGCTGCTGGATCATGGAAAGCACAGTATGGTTGACGCAATAATCATTTAGTCGATTAAGAGATTTCACGCATTTGGTCAAGTAATTAGCCCAAATTTGCTACCCCAGACTGACCAGAAGTATCATTAACTCCTTAAGCAGTTTCTCACTCTGACTCAACCAAATGTTCGTGAAGTAACCACTAAACATCACCCACCACATCGTCGCCGAAGGACAACCAGAATACGTCAGGCCATGACTAAATTCGGAACAGTTCGAACGAGTAAGCCGCGAATCCTGAGATATGCTCCAGTTGAACATCATTCAGTCTTCTAAAAGCGAGTGGTCATCACCACTGCATATGGTGCTCAAAACAAACAACTGGAGACCACGTGGGAGCTACCGCGCCAAACTAACTTACGGTACCAGTCAGGTATCCCTTATAGCACACTCATGACGTTACAGCAACTCTGTTGTAAAACAACACTTTCCTATATTGACCTCATCCGCGCCCATCGTTGTTCCCCTGATAAAAAATTGCCATCGCCACACCATTTGGCCTTTTCCAACTCACTCGTATGATTTTTGCTTTGAAAAATGCAGCACAAACATTTCAGGTTTTTAAACCAGCTACTAAGCGAGGTTGATTTTGAGTTTGCATATCTGGATGATCTGTTAGTCGCAAGTATAAACGGGGAGGAACATCGCCAACTTTTACGGTTACCCTTTAACGCCTTCCGGATTTTGGGACTGCAATCAATCAGAGAAAAATGTCGGTTCGGGAGATTTTCAATTTTTCTCGGTCACGTGGTTGACTCCAACGGGGTTTCACCACCAACTAACCAAGTGAAACGAATACTCGATTTCCTAACGCCAACATCTATCAAACAGCTTCAACAATTTTTAGATATGGTCAGTGGTGCTAGGTGAGTGCAGCCATTGACCAATCTCTTATGTTTAAAGGATTCCAACTTTACTAAGGACAGTGTTGGGACAGAGACTTTCGCAAGTATCAATACAGCTTAAGTCAACTTAACCACGTTGAACCACACGCAAGCTGATCCACAACTATTCCTATCTACGGATGTCTCCAAATTCTCCATTGGTGCTGTTTTACACCAACACGGATAGGTCGACACAATCACTTGTATTTTTCTCGAATAAGCCCCAATCCGCGCTATAACACACTTGCTAGAGAAACGTTGTTCGCTCATCCCTCTAGTAAACATCTTCAACATTTACTGGGAGATCGAACGGTTTGTGTATACACTGACCAGTAGCGCACGCGTTCAACCACAATCAAACCAAGTATTCACCTAGGAAGACTGGCCATTTGGATATTATTTCGCCGCTTACAAATGACATCCACTTTACTTCCGGAGAATCTAACGTGTTCGCAGATATCACGACGTTAGCAACTAAGTCAGATAAATCGATTTTGCCAAAAAAGGGGGAGGAACAAAATTCGGGCCCTGAACTGCCTAATCACCCAGACTCTCTTAGTACAAACTGTTTCACATCATAATACCACAGAACCATTATTAGCCAGGTCTCCAAACTGATCCCTCGATGATCTACACCGAATAGTGTTTTTATAACCTCTAGCACCCAACTATCCGGACAACCATAAAACTCACCCGCGATCGTCTTGCCTAGCGAATGTCAACGCCGATGTTCGTGAATGAGCAAGAACATGTCTCACTTGCCATTATTCAAAGGTATTCAGTCACACTACGATCACCACTGGCACATTCACTGCCCCAGACACTCGATTTTCACATTGATATTGTTGGACCTTTTCTACCATCACGTGAGTTCACACATATTTTCAAGTGTGGATCGTTTCACGAGACACCTCGAGGCTATTCTAATCAAGGATACCACAGCAACCACAGTGGAGCGCCTACTGGTAGAGAGATGGATATCGGTATTTGGGGTAGCTGCAGTTGTAACCACTGATTAAGGAAGACAGTTTCAGTATCACCTTTTTGGTGCAGTCATTAGACTATTTGGCATAAAGCACAACGCGAATCCCGCGTATCATCCTAGTGTCAACTGCTTGGTCAGATGATTATATCGCCACAAAGATCCGACAAACTGGACAGAACGCCTCCCGATCACTCTTCTCGACATCCGTTCGTCGATCAAACAGGAAATAGGCACTTCCCCCACAGAACTGGTCTGTGGTACCACGTTGCGCCCACCAAGACAGTTGGTCACAAGTTCAAATAAGCTGGTTGCCACAGACCCCACTGATCATGCTCATCGATTCCAAGACCACATGGCCAACACCAAAGTATCGCACCCGAGAGTGAGTGAGATATCGTCATACATTTCTTTGGACATGACTTGCACAAACGTATTCGTCCTTAATGACGCTGTCAAACCTTACCTCCACAACTTGTACAATGGCCCTTATCTTGTCATCAGTCTTCATCAAAAATACTTCACGATCAACAAGAGTAACACTTACGGTGCAACCTCGCTGGACAGGTTGAAGGCGCCACACATAGAACAACCATTGACTGATACACCACAAGTGATACAACAAATGTCAGGTTCAAAGACCGGCTGCTAGATATAGGAAGTGTACAATACCAACCGTAGGTTATTCAAACCGAATATTACCACCGACAACTACTACGAAGTCTGGCAGATGTGTGCGGTTAACCGACCGGCTGCTCTACTGCGGACATCGCATTTTACCTTCAACCAAAACTCTGGCAGGAACTAGTGTGGCATCACACTATGGTGTAGTCAGGGTCATACGTCTGGACCGGCTACCTGTGGTAAATAACCAAATCCAACGTCCACCGCTGGGCAGCCCCTACGCGAACGCACCCACAGTGGCTCCGAACAACTCAGTTTCCCAAAACCACTGCAGTCAAAGATTCATGCACGTACACAGAAGGACACACAACTAGCCTCATCTCGGGCATTAGCTTACGACGTGTGATTCAACCCAGTGCCTTCGCCGGAGCCGACACAACGAGACCGTCCATAGATGTGAACACAGCTTATCTGGGTACCCCGTGCGCCGGTAAACAAAACACAGCTACATTGTTCCAAGGAGTACATAGTTTCCACCTATAAACCACCACTTCGACTCCTACAAGAACCCAACCAACACCCAAGGGTTACATCTGTAGTTCTTCCGATATAGTTCTGAGAAATGATCACCTAGGTTCCCAGGTCTTTTGTAAACCCTTCCTCGTGGCTATTAGAAAATCACCGAATAAATTCGGAGGATCTAAAACTGATCAGCACCCCGGCTGAGAATATCCAGGAATTCAAAATACCCGTGGTTTCTCACCCCGTTTGAAGTGTATACTTCTCTGTACGCTACATTTTGAACACCTTCGATCAACAGAAATCTTGCATTTCGTGCGCTTGTTCGTGAATGGCCTGGAAAGTTGCATCTGAGTTAGTTAAAGTCTGGAGCCCACCTCGATTGTGTGATTTCGTCTTCTGAACGGTTTCTGGAAGTCCTCGTTTAGTTAGCACTAACCGCCACTCCGATTAGGTAATTCGCACAACTTTTCAACCTTCGCTGTCGTGGCCACAAACAAAACCTATAGGTACTTCGAAATGCTTTAGACAATTATGAAAATCCAAAGATGCAATCGGGCACACTCCAGTTCTTTTCATCAAACTGAGTTCCACACGATTCTTTGAATCGTTGTTGGCACTCTAAACCGATTTTCGCGCTACATCGACAGCTTCAACGGCATCACTAGCGCGACAGGAACGAAGCGCTTGTATGATCAATCAGGACAAACACCGTGCTCAGTGAAGTAACGCCCGAATTGTTTATTCACAACACTATATCATGTAAGAATTAAGCCATATGATGCCCGAAAGCTGAGGGTAGCCAATGACCTTGTATAATGGGATGAATTCATGTTGGCGAAGCTTTTGGTCAAATCTGCTCGAATTCCGATTGTTTCGTCTCATATCGCCCAAACGCCGCAAAAGTTGGTCTTCCTCAGTTTGCATTCTGTTAAACCTGACCGAATTTCTTAATATTACCCATATTCAGACGACTTGTGTACCTGGTGTCGACATCTCCGCTCATCTGGACTTTTTCAGCGTGAAACTGTCGCCAATGGAAGGATTATGACAAGCGCACAGCAAATTATGACTAAGTTTTAACAGCCAATCTAGAAAGTCCATCAAGTCGTGTTTCTTTAATCTTTGTACACCCCGAAAAACCACCTAAGCTGCTCATGTTTCGGGCGAAAATTCAACCATGATGCAAAACAACACGAGGCGACCAAGATACAATTATTGCAACCAAATGAAGCAATCAGCATCAAGAAGTTTCTTGATAACTCAGTTGTAACAGTGGTTATAGTACACGGTGATACGCACATGGCTTGCAAACATTTGTAGCTTGCTGCATTAACCTCGCGGCTCGCATGGTCTGGCAGTCCTGGCTTTTCTTCCGCTTAATACTACAGACTCAATTCACAAAATGAGCAAGACCGAAATAAAGATGCGGAAAGGCGAGATCTTGGAAATGGTAACGAGAGTATTGAAGGAATGGCTCCCCGTTCGGGGCACGAAGACATCGAACGAAGTGTCAAACATATATCAAAACGGCGCTAAGAGTGAACCTCTCACTTACAAATCGTACGACTTCGCACAAATCGTTCATTCCTTTATGGTTCCCACTGTGATCGACAGTAATAATTGTCCCTGACCACATCCTTGTGCGCAGTGTCCAGCAGCCGGGCTGCATTGCTTCTTTTCGGATAAAGACGAGCGTAAAAGTGCTCATAGAAGCGTATTGGGATGGAAGAACGCCCCTACCATCACTAAAATCCTGGCTGAATGTTTCGATTCTTTCCTTGCTGTACTTATCCTTGTTGATCTTCGTTTTAGCAGATCCTGAGTTGAGTAGCACGATGTAATAGTTATCATGTGTTACGCCATGCCTATCAATCGTCCACAGTCGGCGATTGCAGAACCAGCATCCTGGACTACTGGTAAGCGTTTTACCCGATAGTCACATCATCAACGGAAGCCAGTTTATTCCATTCTCCGTGTGCGCGTTGTGTCGAGCGGCATGGTGGCACGGGGCATGGCTTCCTAAACAACAGAGCCCTGTCAACTAACTAACGAACCCCTACTGGACCTGTATACACGGACAAGAATCAACGGCCTCAGGTATGCGTGCATTTGTGAAACAGCAGTCCCTCCGACCGCCTCCAGATGCACAGCATCTATAAAACTGACATGCAGGACACCGTCTTCAACAAAGGCTCCGAAATTAGTATCGTAAATGCATGCAGGCGTGTAGGTATGTACCCGAGGCTGTTTTCGTCCAAACATAACAAATGTAGGACAGTTTTTCTGACTGCACTTCGAGCTGCCCAATCAGGCTGAACTGTATTCCATAAATCAATGAACCAATGCCACTAAACCTTTAGGGAATGAACAAATTCAGTTAAAACACCAAAACGGGTCAAAAACGGTCCGAACACAACGCGATGTAAACGGACGAAAGCCCCACGATACAGAACGAAATACGCCGCGTTATGACTCTGTGCATTTCACATTGATTCTGAGGGATATCAAAGCAGCCTTTGAAACAAACAACATTATTGACCTGTCGGCATGATTTCTGTCCGAGTATACAATGAAACCAAGGTAAAAAGTTTACCTTGCATGCTTTGTATTAAGCAACTTAGCAACTCTGGTAACACAGACAAAAAACTTCAGTTCGCCAACAGGCGAGATTATGCTTTATGTTGAAATGTTCTTGCCTCCATTTCCGACAGACTCGACCGAATATAACTGAAGCATCACTCAAAGTCCATTAGTCACTTACCCACATGAATGCAACTCACACCATAACTGCCTTAGCCAACGTTAAACCAGCAACTCTCGCTTCACTGTCGTTCGACCGGAGATTAGGAACACAAACAACGCGGCCCTCCAGTGATTATCCACAGTGCATGTGACTGGTTTCATGCACACAAAAAGCAATACGACGTGGCCAACAAGACCCAGCAACACATCAGTTTGTCACTCGCGTAAGATCATGAAATTATACCTGCTCACTTTTCTTTCATATTGCTTGTTTTTATTAAGACCCTCAGTATCAACTTAACGTTGATTACACATTTTGTTGTCAGCGGGATCTCGGGCAACCACCAAACGCTATATTTTGACATATCGTTATACCGGTTCGGTACATGTTTGTATTATACACCTCTGAATGCGCTGTTGATATTTGTACAGACCAGTATCAATGCATCATAATCATCACAGATAGTAATATATCAGTGGTTCACAATAATGCTTAACTACACACAACCATGAAGAAAAAACAAACCCTATATAGGGAGAGAAGGAAAAAAAGAAGGGGACGGGATGGAACGTAACTACTGAAAATAACTACGTCTATATTCAAACATTCAACATCAAGGTGCCCACACCTTGCAAACAAACAACAGCTGCAAGTGAGAGTAAGGCGTCCTCAGCGAGACAGCTTCCTTACGGCTTTCACTGCCACACGTCATTAAGTGCACTCACTTCACAGACAACTCGGACAAACAACGACAACATTCACGACACTGAGCTCGATTAGCCGCCATATCACCTAGAGTCCCTAGCCACCGACTCTGTAAGTCGCGAGGGCGCCAGCCCAGGAGACGAACTCGATCTTGGTTAATGACTTCACTTCTCTAGGCCACGTCATCATCTGTCCACATCACACTTGACACCAGTCAGTCGCAATGTCATCGAAAAGTGCTCGGTGTGGAAGACGACTAGCTGGCATCCTTAATACATGACCTAACCATCTAAGCCTGTGCAACAGTAGACTGAACAAAAGAACTCGCTTGGCAATCACTACCAAACACCCGCTTTATAACCTCCTCGTTACTTACGCGCTGGTGCCACCCAATACGAGCGATTGGACGCAGGCATCGGTGGTCAAATACTTGAAGACGGTTCACGTCTTCTACCCTGAGCGGCCAGGTCTCGCTGCCGTAAAGTAATACGGCCCTCACTGTTGTCTTATATACGCGACCTTTGAGCTCCAGAGAAATACCCCTCTGTCGCCAGAGATGCCCCCAGATTAGCGAATACCGTCCTAGCTTTAGAGATGCGCACTTCTATTTCATTCCCTACACCTCCACCGCCGACCCCGATGCAGCTTCCCAGGTATACAAACCGGTCAACAACCTCCATGACTACATTATCTAACATCGTATCTACGTGACCACAGCAATCCTGCAGAAGCACTTTGCATTTTGAGGCTGCAAAGCATCTTCCGAAGTGTTGAGCAGAACGCGAAATTGCGTCTAGCATTACTTGTGCAGATTGAAAGTTGTCAAACAGCAACACCTTGTCGTCAGCATAATCAAGATCGGTCAGTCTTTCACCACGTAGGAGGTCCACGCCGGCATCTTGTGAATGCCGGAGACAATCCCAAATTATTTCGTCTATGACGAAATCAAAAAAAATAGTGACAGCGGACAGCCTTGAAGTACGCCGCTCATGGTGCTGAAACTGTCAATAAAGTGCCCACAGTATGTTCACGTACTTAGTCGGCACACCTCTGGGATTGAGCAACTCCAAAAGTGTAGATCGATCCACTGAATCGAACGCACCTTTATAGTCGAGAAATACGATTACTGATTAGTGTGGCAAACATGCTGTCTATCACTGGTTCAAATCAAGCCGGAGCCCTGACTTTTCACAACTGGATTTCATCTGGCCGGCAGTGTAGATGACGCTAATCCAGAATTTGAATAAAAACGTGATCTATACATCCCTCCCGGGGCGAAACCCTGCCCGTTTCTCCCTAATGTTTACTTGCAGAGATGCAATGAGTTGACGAAGTATAATGGATGCTAGAACCCTAGTAATGACTGGGGTCAAACTAATTTCTCCATGGTTTTTGCAAGAACCCCTAGTACCTTTCATGAATATAGGAGGCCAGTTAAATTGACCCTCAAAGTGTTCCACCCATCGCCCTAACCTTCTGGACTTACTACAGATGAGTGTGCCATCTTTCTCGCTGATAGCTTCACTGACAGACGGTCGCCTGGAACCAGTGGCACGGATAAGCTCAAACAGTTTGCCAGTGCTTCCTGAAGCAGAAGCCGTCTCAATCTCCTTAACTTTTCCCGATAACCAAGCCTCACGATCAGCATGTAGGCTACGTTTCATCCCTTCTAGAATTGTTATATGAACTGCCATGAGGGATGTTCCATCTGGCTTCTAGCAACTCCAGGGATTTCTCCGAGATCCAATGTTTTGTTCATTCCATATACCCCCCCCTGCCGCATGCTTATGTACCTGCGTCACGAATAGCCTGTGTGATCTGGGTCCAGCAGCAATCAGAATCTCCGAAGTGAGAACTACTATGGCAGATTCCCAAGCTGGTTTGATACTTATGCCTTACCGACGGTATAGTCAGTTTCTTAACAGCCAAACGTTGTTGTCGGTGGGGTCGTTGCTCAGCAAAAGTGGGTACGAAACGACGGCGTACCAGCGCATGATCTGAGCCCAAGTACTTGCTTCAACAAGAACGACAGTCCTGAATGAAACCCCGCCACCTACTAACAGCTATGCGGTCTATCTGAGACCAGGTGTGGTCCAATGCACCAGACGACCGACGGCCTTTTAGGAGTACAATCACACTGTAGCCATTACATGCAAAATGAGGTTAACCATGGCATCGATCTAAGTGACGTACGGGCAACACTTTGCCTGCATTGTACACGCTGTGGATTTCCTCATTGGTCTGGTTAGCCAGCACTGAAACTGTCGGCATTCTGGTGATCAAAAATGACAGTCACTTGACAAAACAAAAAGCCCAGTATCACAAGCTAGGGTGCGATTATTTACCTCTTTTAATAAACTCTGCAAACGTGCGCCTGCCTCAGTGATGGCGAGGAAAGCAAGCCTATCACTTAGGGCGCGTACGCTGTAAGTCTCGAGGGGTAATAATGTGATGAGTGACCAAGTCGAAAAAGCGATTAACCCAATGTTTAAAGTAACAAAAATGTTCAGAGTAACCAAAGCTCATGGCAGATGGGCCATGGACATCAGAACTATCGAATCACTGAGTGAAACCGGACCAGTGGATGAGAAATAACAGGTGAGAATGCACAACAGTAAGGATCGATCGAACACAGAACTAAGCGGAAGTGAACACGACGCTCAACACGAAATCTCGTTTGGTGTAAACTGGGACTCACGAGAGCACGGGCGGCTTGTGAATCGGACAATAAAGATCACCTTTTGTTGAACAACTTATCGATTTATTATGCAACAGATTAGAAGTAGAGCATTACAACGCGCTCCCACATTTCATTCCGATGGGAGCAGAAGGTGAAAATACCGCAAACATACCAGGGGCTAACACCTAATCCGTAGCCCTCCACAATACGTGAATTTCTAACTAATCGCACCACTTGATGCAAACACTGCCTATGCGCCTGCCTCTTTGGTATACCGTTATTCGTGATCCAGTACATGGGCAACATAGGAGCAAGAAGTTCGGACTAGTCACTCGTGTGAAATAACCTCCAGTCGTGGAAATATGATTACCATAAAGTGGTGCCGACAATTCTGCAGGAACTTTCAGAACAATGCCATCAAACAGTCTCCCGTTTCTCACAGGACAACTACCGGGACGGGAGAGCCGATACAAAATGCACTTCATCGATGGATGTAAGGAACTTCAGAAAACCAATATAGTTACTTCGCAGCAAGAGGAACACCGCTCAACTATTGGGCGTAAGCGTCCATGGTATTTCTGTGGAACTGACATGAAGTGACTCCCATACACTTAGGAACACCCGTAGATTACTCCACATACTCAATCCGTTTCAAAATGAACATCCGGCTGAAAGAACGATGATCCAGAAATAACAAGTTTCGTTCTTCGTGGACAATGAACCTTGATATCATATCAGTTATGGCAATTTGGGCGTCCTTCTAAAGGTAATTTGTGAACCAATCGCCACCATCAGCATCATCACAACGGCCAAGGGTCCGATCAAGGTATTGTGGCTCGGGCCCCCACTCAATTCAAACGACGTGGAACGACCTAGGAGAAAACGTCGCCAAGAAAGTTACAAATTAACAAAACAATACTAATCAGAGGGAGAAATTGTGTGAATGCAAGTTTGCCACTGATTACAGCACACACCCATCTACGACAGCGTTTCTAATCAATGATGTGAGTTATCATGAGTATTACAGACAGGCAAGCGACACCTACCGATTTCGCCCAACTGAACAGTCCGCGTCATGTTATGACCACGATGTTTGTTGATCACCATGCGATTGTGTTGTTGGTGGCCTCGGTATACAATGCCCGGTACAGTAAACGACACCACTATTACAATCTAAGTAGAATAGCAAAGTTGAAGTAGCTGATCGGAGATGCGAATTCAGAACCATTACACTGCCGAACAAAATTAATATGCACTGGGCGATTTGGCTGACGAGCGATTTTAGAAACGAAACGATTTACACTCGCGTTTTAGCTTATTAGAACCAGTAGAATGCACTACAGCACCAGTACTGAACATATCGGTTTTGGGACCCAAAACTTTTGGGTTCCGACCACGTCTGTTGAAAATAATTTTGACTCGAGGTTACAAACCTGAGACACATGCAAAATAACAGTGGTTTTGCGTTACAACGTTAAGCCCGGCATGTCATATACGAAGCACCAGAATACTTTACAGTTACTACCACTACTCAAGGGACTAGTTTGGTTGTAAGTAAAACACATTCATACAAAATCAGTTTGATTCATAAAAAGCACTGCCCTAAAAAGTATGACAATCGAGTTTTAATGAGATGAACAACTTTGGCGAAGCCAACATCAAGAACGAAACAGTTCCTAATCTTCGACCATTAGTGGGTATTTAGAGTCAAGCCCAAAGCTATCCACAAGCAACCAACCGCTCATCAATCACCGGAGCGAAATAAGACCAGCATCAATGAGTTTCATTAATTTCGAAGCGATCTCCGGATTGTTTAAATGATCACGTAGTGCTGATGGGTCTTCCATTTGTGTGAGAATAAGACGCATGGCAGGGTCAGAGAGAATCGCAGCGACCTCAGGATCGTTCATTGCTCGTTTACGTGCAGCCTCCGGGTCATCGTCATCGGTGAACGTTTTCATCAGGCCTTGTTTGGCCTCCGCACAATCCGGATCAATTTCCAACGCCTTCCTGCGAAAGCATAAAATTGAACGGTGGGGATAACGCAAAACACCTTCAAGTGCGTGTCACTATTTAAAACAATTCATCGGTGGTATTCATAATCTGTTAACGCCGCAAGAACTCGTAACGTCTGATTAATAAACAAGGTGAATACATCAACCGAATAAAAATTGGAATAAACAAACCGACAGTAGTTAATCTACCCTACAGATGTCTAAAAATTCTGATTTCGGTCACAGACAATATTGTTAACCGGATAGCAGACACCACGTGAGTTAGCCTGTGATCAACAGTGCGATTAATAATACATCTTAATGCAGGTGTACCTAAATTCCTTATCCCACGACCTGTATGCCATCGTTGTTGTAGATGGTACGCCGTTTAAACGGTCAAGCGGTCGAATTCATGAGTTTGTATCATTCTTGCGCAAATGTGTGGGGGCAGCGAAAACGTGATGCATTCGTAAACTGCCGTTTGAATAAAGATGAAGTTTGCCATGCATATGTATTTAGCCGTGCTCACCGGATTACAGATCCCATTCAGTGTGTGAAACGCATAAGCTCTAGAAATCTTGCCACTGTGGTTCGCCTGCTAGTCCGTAGTAAGTATGCTAGTAGTGTGGGCACCGAAACACTGCGACGTTTTGAAGTCCCCAAGTTAGTGAAAAGACAATCCACGTTGACTGCATAATAGTGGGACATCTGCCGCAACGCATATGCTTAGGTGTGCCTGATGATGATCAAACTGACATGGTCACGAGTTATGAAAGTCGTGATCAACCCGTCGAACAAGTTTTGGAGAGAGCACGACTATTCATATCGGCTAGGAATGCTCTCAAATGTAGCAGCGCCACGGTCAATGGGGAGCACGTAGCTGTAAAACTGCTCGCTGTGCAGCAACAAAACCGTAGTGACAGATAAACCGTTCACTGTGAAACCTTCACTGTCAGAGCCTTCATTCGATTCATTACTGGATGTACACATGAAGCCGTAGGATTACGCGTGCGCGAAGTTCCACTGGTATGGTCAGACGTTCGCCGAATAGAATGCAACCTTTGAAAGGTGGCAGGGAGTTGGATCGAACATAGGAGAGTGAAGGCAATCAATTGTTTGGCATGGACCGCATCCATTGTGGTGGTCGAACAGTCTTGGAGCACTGTATCGCAAATTTGATTTCAGATTTTAAACCTACGATCAAGACTTGCTCGTACTAACACTAGCTAGTCTGTTTCCCTGCTTCCCCGTGAACCTGTTATGCACTTGCTAGGATTCGTTAATTCATACAGTTGTATGCACTTTAACCTGCTATTCTGTTGACTAATGCGGTTCACGATCGAAAACGAGTATACCAGGTTACTATTAAAGGATGACATCTTGATGTAGTGGTCAGGCTTGCGAGCTACGTTGACTCGAAGTGCTGTACTGCGACTTGGGTTTCGACCTTTTTGGGTATAGGTCAGACATTTAGGCAATCGGATTGCTGGATGTGTGTGAGCACCTGTGTAGCGAGCTACACAGCTATGGTCGTAGCACCGACGTTGAAAAAGCAGTCCCAAAAAGAGAACACTAGTCATCCAGTAGATGATCAAGACCAAGATGATCAAGCCAAGGGACCCCGGTTTCATACAAATGTCTGACATTGATTCAAATACACTTACTTCGTGTAGCAGCAACCAGAATCAGACAATGGTGCTCATTCACTATATCCTCTGACTGCACAAGTCAACTGCCTAATGAATCATCATCACCATCATAGACAGCAATACATCAGTGGTTCACACTAATGCTCAACTGCCTAGTGGATAGGACGCTTGAGTCGTTGATCATGAGGGCCTTTTAAAAGGATCCCACTTCCTGTGGTCAAACACGATAGACTAACGAGTGAGAGAATCGAGATAGGGTCTCTTAAACCAGCTCTCCTCCGCAGCACAAACGACTGGGAAATGTCTAAAGTTGTCACCGTTTATATACATTATTAGGCTTTTATCATGATTCGTCTTTCTTGCACTTTCGGGTAATGACTGATCTCCAAAGTCAAAATACTCAGTAAACATTGGCGTCTTTATCGTCAGCATTTTCCGGCAAGTAGATTAGCAAGCTCCCCTCAAGTCCGCCGGCGTGTACCTACCAGTCTAGCACCATTAACTACTTGAATTCAACTTTGGACAGCTGACGATGGAGGTACTCTCTCATGGCTCCTTGTGGCGCCAGATGTGAACCTCACGGTCAAGCTGCAGTGAGCTTCAAAACAAAGCACTTCGCTCGGTCGGATTCAGAAGATGGGAGCTCGTGCTGTCACACTTAGTGCATCGACCAGTTTGTTGGCAGAGACTAGAGATGTGATGGGTCTCTAAACCGGCGTACGCTCTGAGCGACAGTTGTTTGGAGGCGGCCATCACGAGTAGGTTCTACGGCGCCCTCACCGGTCTTTACGAGAGATTGTTTAAGATGTCAGCAAAGTGATGTGCGACATGAACCCTCAGCTTGACCGTCTTAGAAAAAAACGTGATACGTACAGTACCCGTGCATAACGCGTTAGCAACGACTTATGTGGCCAGCTGAGCGTTTACCGTACCGGGCATTATATACTGAGGCCATCAACAGTTGGGTGAAACCGCGTGGTGATCAAGCAAAGTGGGCAGGCATCGCCTGCCTAGATGGGGTCCTCGTGATCACACAAACCACTGGTTAGATACGCTATCCGAGATGGCGATGTGTAGCAGTCAATGGCGCACCTGTATCCATACTCCTAGTTCTTCCGCTTCGTTTTCTTTAATAATTGTTGACCTTCTTAGTAACGTTTCCTTCTAGAATATTCCACGTCACTGTTGAGGTGAGCTGCGACCCGAGCCACAGTACCTTTGGTCAGGCTCATGGGTGTTATGATAATAATGACGACTTATGTGGATGTATGTAGCTGAAGAGCCCCATAATTCGTGTGCCGTATTTCAACGCGGAAAGCCCCGTGGAGACTGCGCTGTGCATCCTAGCCAAACAAAAATCAACGTAGCGGTCGAAAGCGTGACTCTGATGGAGTTTCATGCATTTCGAATGAACTACTGGCAGTCGGACCGTGCCGTTGTTTGTGCTCGTGGGAAAACCCAATGAACACTGAAAAACGGCACTGGCGTTGACGAAGTACATTCCGAAGGAGCAGTGTAGTTACGTCAGAACCGAATTTCCGTCACGTCGGTAGACTTTTAAATAAATGTCGCTTGATCCCACTTGGCTTTGGAATATAGCTGCTATGGAAAAAGCAAACACAGTTTGAATGAAAGATTGTTCAAAAACGGTGAACACCTGACGAACAGAAAGAGATAGACCAAGCCTCATTAACTAGAAGCAGCAGAATGCTAGTTCTTCCCACTCCTAGATACGTTAACCACGGGTCGACCCGGCGTATAAAACATGAAAATATGGTGCAACTAGAACCACGTAGTCCCGCCAACTTGATAAAATGGAAAACACTTGAGGGGCAGTACAGTTGACCGAATCTGGCCAAATAGACAACAGGACCCGAATGATCAGTAGGCGTGTTCCATGACGCTCCATATCAGGAGTAAAAGTGGCTGGTTTTGAAACCAAACAGCGGGCAGACCACCGACCTTTACAAGAATGGCATAGACAGGGTATCAAAACTGAGTCTGAAAACTGAAGTGGCGATTCGTGATGGATGATTATCAACAGTTACGCTTTTAAAGGAGACTCGCAGCCTATGTTGCTGCCGTATATCATACAGCTTCGCCTGTGGATAGCATAGCAGGACGAAATCAAAGAGCAGACCTCAAAGCCAAGAGGACCGGGAGCACAACTGCCAAAAAAGCGGACACACATCAATCGTACTAAATAGCGTTCGCGGTTCAGAATTTCTATACGCTTCGTAACAGATGTCCAGTAGTAACCAACCACTTAGGCCAAGCGTCTTTTGTAGTACCAGCAATTAGCGTATAGACAAAAAAAGTAGGATAAAGATGATCCGGCTGTAGTCAACGGAGCGTACAGATGATTTGGAGCGCAGCCGAGGTGCCCTGGGAGGTTGGCTGCCTTACGGACGCTGGTGGAAAGCAGAGTGAGGTCGGTGTTTGACGCAGCGCGAAGAGGCTTCACAAAAATGGAATAAACCGCTATGAAGGAGACGCTGATGACTCTCTGGGCGACCGTGGGGTTTAGGGGATGTGCGGCGGCTCAAGGCAGCCAAGTTTGGAGAAGGAGCAGGGCATTCTGTGCTCCTCGGACTCCCGGATAAGGCATTACCATAACCTGATCAACAGTTGTTTGTGGAGCACGTTATCGAAAGTCCTTCGACGACAGTTCATGATCAAGTCTGCATTGTCCACGTCACTCGATGGATAAACCTTGATGAACTTGCGAAACCGACACGGGAGTTGGGTGCTACGTCAGTGACCTCGACGGATGTTAACACGAGCAATAAAACACCGAAAGCAACGCAACTTGCGGAGCGGCCATCAGCAGCTATAGCTGCCATAAGAACATCGCGGAAGAACGATAAACAGGGGGTGATGCTTTAGCCGTGAAAAGAGGTCATTAGCAGAAGTAATGCCCAGACCAACGGTCCAAGTGTTCCATGATTGTTCTTTTTGTACTGAGTAGGGGGAACCGTAAATACAGTTGTTCAGTTTGACTGAGAGATGAAACGATGCTTGGTCGACACGAGGGCAAGCAGACAGTTGTCATGGTTGACCTGAAGCTCAAGAAGCCGTCGACCAGGTACGGTTCTCGGATATCACCAACTGCATGGCCTCTTCACTCTAGTCCACGGTAGGGAAGTAAACTAGGGATCTTTTGAATGAGAATGGTTCGTCTGCAACTGAATTACAAATGAGATAACAACAGCACTCCGATAGCGCGCACTCTATGTTGTTCATCCCAAAGAGAAAGTGCGGAGAAAAACGCGAGTTGAACGAGGATATTATCACAAAAATCAGCCGCTCGCAAAACCTACTTGTTTCGGTGAGGAGAAACAACACCAAATACCGCTTTTGAGCAGATCTTACAGGACGAAATGGGGGTACCGCATCGTCATCATAATCATTATCCAAGACAGCAACACATCAGTGGTTCTCATATATATATATATATATATTCAACATGAAAAAGCACAAGTAGCAACAAACGTGACATATCAGAAAAAGAACACGTAATGTGAACGGGGGAACAAATGTGGAAGGATAAGGAAAAAGTTACGACGATGCACACAGAGGTTCGAAACATAAGCGCCATCGAATTCTGTTCCCCGCTATATCAGACGGCGTCATCAACCAACGATGTCCATCGTCTTTGGGACCCCAGCCAGGCAGCCGGAAGCGTCCTACCGAAACAAGCTTCAGTGTTAGTGTCTTTACACCCCGAATCAGTCATGCGCTGAACTCCGGGCCGTCACTTTCAGCCTAACCAACCAGTGGCTAACGAGCTACGAAGTGACAGACAATAAGCTGGCACTCGCAAGATGAAGCCATGCCAGTGAAGCCCGTGGGACGAAATCAAAATGCTCAAGAAACAACAGAGTTCACCCGTTCCGAAGACACGTCGGCTAACTTCGTCACTGCTGACACGGTGTTCTCACCACACTTCACTGATGTTTTGGAGACACCGACGGTCGAAAACGGAGTCTGTGAACACCCTCTGGGCGAATCGATCCATTTTCGGAGCCGTTCGATAGGACTGCCCTTACCGTGGAACTGTATACTAGACCGTTCGAAGAAACACTGAGATAATGCCGACGACAGATGGTGCAAGCTGGCAAACACCATTCGAGCCTGTCAGGTGAACTTCTCGACCACTTCCAGTTGTTCACCATCAAGAGTGAGAACGAAGACGGAGTCCCGCCAATCTCGCAACAGTACATTGCACTTCGTACGTGTAAGGACCACACTAAACTGATGAACTGAAGTCTCTAATCTATCAGCCTATCGGACGATGTCGCCTACATACTTTATGTCTAAGTCTCTAAGTCTAGTGTCTGGAAGCAACTCCACACCATCACACTTTAGGGCCTCGCCTACTTCTGAGTTGAATAAGAATTGGGAAGCCAGATAACCTTGTCACAGCCCACCTGAGATGTTACAGGTCAACGATACGCTGCTGCCCGATTTCCGACGGCAGATGGATCTCAGGATGTTCACATATTTCTGACATCCTTCCTTGATAGACAACCCCAGAGTATAGCTCTATCAACCGAATCGAATGCTCCTCTGAAGTCCATATGAAGGCGGGGTTTGTGCATCTGGTGAATCGTAAAGATGTGGTCAACACAACCACAGCCATGGCGAAACCCAGCTTCTCCCTTAAGGATACGCTTCTCGCGTGTTCCCCTTAGTCTACGGAGTACAATGGCTACAAACAACTTTGGCATAATGAGTCAGATTAATCAGTGAGTTGCACACGTGTTAGCCAAACCTCAGGCATTCGGAACAACTTCACTGATCTGGGGGGCAGAGACATCAGATCTACTAGGGTTGGATCTCCATCTACGCGGATGAATTTCATCTGAGCCGGGTGCCTAGTGACGTTTTAGAAGCTTGACCTCGAGAGAGACTTGTTTTCAAGGGCGGAGAAGCGTCAACAGACCAATGAGCACACACAAAGCTGGACAACCTAGCCAATAGCGCAGGTGACCAGTTTAGCTGTTGTCTGACGTGTTCAACTCAGCGTCGTAAGTTCCGCTGTAGATCTTGATTAAGCTCACCATTGGCTTTATACATTACCTCGTTCACAGTTGAATTCCAGTTCGGAGATGGAAAAGCTTTCGAGAGTTCCCGGCAGCAGGGGCTTGTTCCATCTCGACAATGAGTCGTGTTTACCAGGCCTAGCGATTCTCCTGTAGTTGCTTCCGAAGTTCCAGACGAGTAGCGAGCCGAGTTGGGCTCACTGCAGGATGGAATATTCCGGCGAGCGTCGAGAGGTTCCAGTGATTTCATAGAGATCCAGAGATTGGCACCTGAACAAACAGTAGTAACACAGGTCAATAGCGCACCTATTCACTATATTCTGTACATGTGCTCAGTGTGCTTCGATGTTGTTTGGTGAGTGGGCATCTAGGGTAGAGGCAAGCGCACACTAGTAAGCGTAAGGCGCTTTTGACCCTGCAAGTTCAAATGTCAATTTATGGTTGACGGTGAAGTGGTCTCCCACAAAAACGCGAAGCGAACTTGTCAGATAACAGTACATGGCCAGAATCAAAGCAGGTGCCTCAAACTGACTTGCAATCCTCCAAACACCCATGCCCCGATAACTGACGGCCATATAATTAACCACGGCTGACTCGGCAATGGAGATCCCCGTGTGACGTATTGCCGCCTAGAACGTCGAAAATGGTGTTTAACAGCATAGACGCAAGAAACGTTCATCGTTGTCGGCTTGACGAGCACCGTAAGAGTGCGGGCCATCTTAGTCAAGTTCGTCAGTGCTTAGTCTGCCTACTTGGGCGTTCAAGTTTCCAGCCGTTACTACAATGTCCGTTCACCGCACAGTGTACAAAAGGCTAGTGAGTGTCACACTTGATTTCTCCATGGTATTCTCCTCTTTCCCATCCTACTGATTCCTTCATATATTACTATTCCAATCAACACCTCCGTTTATTGTTACAAATCACATGGTTGATTAAAGCTATCCTGTCAGGTGTTATCTTCTTACTCTCTCAGTCAACCATGACAATTCAACCAACCCGATATAATGGACCGCCTGCTACGACCGGACCCACTTGATGCTGATCCAGACCCCATGGACAGTGGTGACACCTGGGAACATTAGTTACATCTTCAAATCTTCTTGAACTGATTGCTTCTCATAAACACAATCATTATTATTATTACTATTATTATCATTCGGGAATGGCGATATTATTTGATTGGAACTCACTTCAAGCTGCTAACCGACCACCTCTGTTACCTTCATGTGTGATACGAAAATTGTTAGTAAGATCAAAAATGACCGAACTATTTCAATTCTCTTACGACGTTTTGAATTGCCCTGGTTCAGATATTCCTGAGGCCGACATTCTATCTCGAGCCTTTTGTGCATCAGCCCTTTCTATCGATTATCTTAAAAAGCTCCATAATTCTCTCTGCAACCCCGAAATTACTCGGTCGTCTCATTTCGTTCGCACAAAGAATTTGCCTTTTTCCCTATACAATGTCAAACCTGTTATCCAACAACGTTCTCTGTTTACAACCAAAACCGAAATTCCACACTCCTTTCAAGTCTTTTAATTAGGACAGCTGTTTGGTCGTCTTAGTGTTGAGCGATTCCCTCTTCCAATGGCATTCATTACATACTAACTGAAATTGACGAATTCGTCCGCTCTTTAATCGCTTTTCCCCGCCCAGATGTGTCTGCATCCAATGTCATTACCCGATTAAGTGACGCCTTTCCCATGTTTCGAATACGCTCATTCGTTTACTCCGGAAGGGGATCTATGTTTATAACGCACGACTTGAGACAAATCCTTCACGATCAGGGTGTGGCCACCAGCAAGGACCACGAGTTACAACCTGCAAGGCAACGGCCACATTGAAAAGCTCAACGGCACTATGCGGAAGACTGTTCCGCTCTGCCTGCGTTCCAAAGTACTGAATGTTGACCAATAAGGGTGCTTGCTTATGGACGCACTGCACGCTATCAGATCGTTGCTGTGTACTACTATCAACGCCACCCCACATGAACGCATGTTTCTACATGACCGGAAGTCGCCGGCAGGAACTAGTCTGCCTCTGTGACTCGTTATGCCCGGACCGGTACCATATCGGAATAATGTCCAAACGTCTTCGTAGTTGAACCTTTAAAAAGTAATCCCGAATACGCACACATTCGACTTCCAGATGGCCGTGAGGAAACTGTATTCCTCCACCAACTGGCTCCTTTTAAAAACAACCACCACAGCTCATTTTGTCAAACTCTATTTCAGACCCTTTTATTGTCAACTTCCCTGCATTACATCAGACACGTCTAAAACTACTAATGTATGAGGAACAAACGTTGAAAATCTTCTTTCCCAGCAACAAAGGGTTAGACGTTACTTACTTGTAAACCGCGAGGGTTAACACCGTTCCACAGTTTATCATCCTTATCCTAAGATAACTCACCTCGCTCACTTTTACCTTGAAAACAACACAATAAGTGAACACTTTCGAATGGTTCTTGCTGTAACTGTCTCACCCATCCCCAACGGTCAAAACTGTGGGGCGAAGGCGGACCTTTGTTAAATGAAAAACTGTACTTAGTTTACGTTCACTGTGTCAATGCCGACCCTACACTAACTGAATGGAGCGACGAAAAACGACCCACTACTCTTTTTACGGCTCAGTGCCCGGCGGTCTTGATGAAACGAAGCGCTAGTCCCAACTCTAGTTCAACTCTTGAGCCAGCCAAGCGGGTTCATTCATGGGCAGAGAGAAAATACCAAAGTGACAGAAAGATCCGAGTGACCCATTCGACTTACATCGTAGGGAATTAGTAACCCAGAAACAGCGTGTATCAGAGCGTAATAGCCTCGGAATCCAATGGGACCAACAACGAACACCGAACAACAACGTTCAACGTCATCGTCGTAACAGTCACGAGGCTGAACAGGAGGTAATGTGGCTTGGGCCGCTGTTCACCTTGATGGTAGTGTGGAATATCCAAGAAAACGTTACTAAGATAGAAAGATTAAGCCAAAGAACTAGATGTGGTAGTAATGCAGGCACGCTTTGAGTGCAGTAAAGCGCCATCTAGCATACCATCTCCAACCAGGCCGGAGTGACCACGAGGAGCCCAGCTAGGTAGGCGAAACCTACCAACTTTACTTAACAGAACAGTCTGTCATATTTCGTGACCACGTTGTTGCTTGAACACCAAGGGGTTTCATATTACTGTCGGTCGTCTCAGTATGTAACGCCCTGCACAGCAAACGATCAGCCGGCATATGCAGTACGTGATTTGACCATCACAGACTGCCCAACAAGATTAGTTGATTAGCTGATCGCGCAGCCCAAACGTTCCGGAATACGCACCGGCGAACAGCCATATTGCTCACGAAATCAACCCACTCGGTGTAGGCTAATTGGAAGAAACCGATCAAACAGCAAATCAGCCTATATCTTCGCCGCGAACAGACCACGTTCCGGAACCGTGAAGCAAAACAAAACGTACACAAGAATTTCATACCCTACCCTTCAGCGACAACCAGACGTCTTTTCAACCCTATTGATGACGCTGGTCATCAGAGGCAACATATCTTTGGCATTCTCGCGATAAGGTGCCACCCAGGTAAGTGAATTTATTCACAGTCTTGAGCGGATTGCATGCGATGAGGAGGATGGGTGGGAATGCCCCAATCTTGAAGCAGCACTGCACTCTGAAGGTGCGAAGCGCATCCCTTACAAATCAGCCCGGTCACATCTTGTTCAACATGGTCTGCATGCCCTCGGTAGACTACGTAAAACAATGACACCCGCATACTCCATGTCGGTCAGCCAAGCGCCAAAAAAAGCTCAACACCAAGCTCACTTTCCAGAATGTCACCAATGACAAGATTGAGCAAGAGGGAGGAAATCAGACACCCTCGAACACTACTGGAAGTGATGAACGCCCGAGACGGCTGTCCATAGACCCACGCCATGCTTGCAGAGTCAACATACGGTAATGGCAAAAGATTCACATTCCCCTGGCACTTCCTTGCGAAGACAGTTTCAAATAGCGTTAAGTCGCTGGGCAAAAATGTGACCAGCGCACCCCTGACCAGATCGGAATCCTGCTTGCTCTTCGTGTATCCGGGTTGAGTGAGCCGACGTGAAATGGAGCCGGCAAATAACTTGAACGCAACAGACACCAGACGGGAATTACTGCTGACAAGCACTGCTCACAAGGTATCTTTCCAGATTACCGAGTCACCTGCAAGAGTTTTGCCACTTCTGATAAGAACTTCTCCCCATTTACCTAGAAAAGAGGAGGGGAGAAAAGGTCTGGTGCGGTGGCTGGTTACGCTTTGACAATTTGTGCTTCAGTGCTACTTCGGCTTCCGACGGAGAGCCGTCTGGAGCGCAAAAACTGACCCTTCGGGTCACGTCGTCCACACGGCCTGGTTGATGCCAGATAAACTGTTTCTCAAAATGTTCAGCCCAATTGTAAAGTCAGCACGACTGGCAGACAATATGTGAACCACCTTTTTCATATACAATCCCACATCGACCCGTTGGCCAGTACAACCATTGACCAGGGAAAAGCCTTCTGCTATTCTCAGATAGAAAGGCTCTTTCCATCTCTCTAGACCGTTCGATCACGTGGTGCTCATGGTTTCTGTGCAGGCTTTTAAACAGCTCGCGTGTGAGTTCTCGACAGTCGCCATCTTATTCAGAACTAGATGGAATCGATCAACGCTTTTCCATAGGGTTTATCGATGTGGAAGAAATCCAGTTCTGTCGAAAATGAACAGTTCCTCATCACAGCATACTTTCATAACTGCTGCGATTTTGTTCAAGTGTTCGTTAGGTTCTTTCACCTGACTCGAAGTGAGCAATTTGCTTACCAGCGACTCCTGATGAGCCTTCTTTAGTCTTTCCCTATCCAAATGTCAGTGAAGTGTCCTGCATTCACGAGCTTGTGACTCCTGAGCAAATGACAACACCAGGTGATTGCTCCGAAATGCAAAACGGGGTGGCGCCACCTGTAACTAACTGCTACGTGATCGAGCTGTATCCATGACTGAGAAGTACAGAGGTCTCCATTTAACACAATGCTTCTTCCTGGGTTGAAATATGGTGTTTGAAATACAGAGACTGTGAGAGGCCTACAGCTGCAAGTTTCACATCATTTACAGTATTGTCCTTGGACACCAAACATACCTCCCAACTGCTTCTCCACTGGTGAAAAACGACCAAGCTGAGCTGTCAAATCACCCACTAGTACGACAATGTCTGAATGCTCAATCTGCTTCAGAAGGTCAACCAGGACGTTGTAGAACGCACCTTTGATGGCACCGGAATATCTGCTGGAGCACAGGCCAATAAAATGAATACATAACGCTTTCCTCAATTGCGCTGATAAGCTCTAACCGACAGTGTATAAGCAACCAATCACTAGGGTCCAGTCGAGTAAACATTACCCTGCCTTCCAACTCAGTATGATTCCCACTCCAACTTGAACATGAGGTTCAGCTTAGGCATCACCAGAGAATCCAAAAAAGAAGCGCTTGGATCGACAGTTGTCTAGGGATGAACTCAAGTGGATAACGATGCTAGAATCGTGGATTTGCACCTCCGGCACATGCACACATCACGCTCCAAAATTGAGAGAGTACTTGCGGACGTTGAATGTGTCAATGCTATCTAGTTGTCTTGGCTTTGGAGGACAACTACCGCCCGAAGGCACAGAGAAGGCAGAAAACTAAGGGGGCGACATGAGAGAAGAGTGTGATGGATATCAGTGGTGAAAAAACGATAGCTTCGGGTACTTCTCTGTCATTCATGCCGCGCGACGTGGTTGACTCAAAGGATCCCACCTCAAGTATCTGACTGATGTCTCACCTGCGTTATAACAGGAGGACCCTACCCAGAACGAATGACTGAAGTCTGACTCATTTGGCAATGAGGGGCTTGCCTAGCCTGAAGGCATAGTGAGTAAGACTCACTCTAAGCACTGTTGCGCGCAGTGGGTGTACTCGACGCTACATCAGACTTTCGGAAGACGAACGTTTTTCGACCGTAATAAATGACACCCCGGCGGTCACGGTTAACCGCTGGGCGATCGGAATGCTCTTTGTCCGACGGCACCTTCTTTTAGTCCCTGATAATGAAGGTAACAACGCAATTTCAGTAGTTCTGCTGTATATTTATAGAACTGCCTCAACACCCAGGCACTACTACACAGTCAACAGGGCAACAAACAACTCTATGAGTGCATCTGCTTCCCATCTGACTGATCCCCTTTGGTCAGCTTGACAATGATGCATCTAGAAAGACTGAAGTCCTAATCTGCATAGTCCTCCCGGTCGAAAAAGCGCACAAGCCTCACCGCCACTGAGATGCTGACAGCAACCCAGCGATCAACAGACCAATTCACTGCTACGATCGATCACATGATCGAAGGTTGTAGCTCCGGTGCTAGTGTTCCTTGTTTGGTTTAGACGGCCTGGTGGTAGTTAACTCACGCACATCAACTAATACGAAATTAGCGATTGTGAAAGATGTCATTTGAAACCCAAACGAGCTAATCACAATGATTGTCGAAAAAAAGAATTACGCCGGAGAGGTGACGTTCAGAAATGTCCTTACCTTAAACCTATTCTCAGCTAATCATGCGTGAAAACTGAAGTCTGTTCACAACGTAGATCCCTAAGGACCAACAGAGTGGTAAACAATGAAAGGCCTGCACTACGTATGCACCAAACACCGAAGAACGAGTTATCTCCGTTAGGCAGGCCATTCAGAAAACGTAGTTGCGAAGAACAAACTGGATTACGCGCAAGTCTCGCTGCACGTCAAGTGATCGAACATAACCGTCCGCCAACGGCCAAGAGCAGTCACGCTCCTTGGCATCAAGGCAGCCTAATATGACGACAAAGCTGCACCCAGAGTGCCTTGTTGATAGGTGCAGTAATTACTGAGTCTGTTTTAGGGGTATAGTCCAACCTCATACGCGATGAACGTTAACAGCAAGCCGTCGCTATCCTCAACCATTTTAAACGGGGTGCCCCAAGGTAATCGGCAACAGCATGCGCAATGCTCTGAACGGTCTCCGCTGATGGGGCTTGGACTGTGCTGATTGCATCGTCCTGTTTGGTGGTAACGTGCAGAAAACCCAAGTAGTAGGCCGGGATGACACGACGTTGTAAGGTCTGCTCCGTCTTAAAACAAAATGAATTTCCGACGCTAACAGAGACTTGTGTTAGTACTCATCCTAGATGGCGACAATCCGAGTTTAGTAGTAAAAAATGTCACCCGGGAGTTGAGTTATTGTCGGCAACACTTGAAGACTTCCACACATCGCTAAAGTCCACTTGCAGTTTACTGACCGGAAGCATCCGTAGCGTCTGCTTGGTATTTATTTCTCATTAAACCGCGAGGTGTACAAGGCGGCTGTTTATATTCCCACACTGTGGTTGCGACATCAGATCGCTTGGTACCCACGATGCTCGCAGATTACTTGCCCTTGAAAAACCCGGTCTGCGGAACAATACCAGTGGCGGCAGCTTCAGGCGCACTGAAGTACAGCAGTTCTAGCCAGAGCTGTATAGGCTTCTGAGTAACACTCAGATTTCTGACCGATTGGATAGTGCACTGATAATTATGATCATAGGCAGACGACCATAATGACCAACACCTAATGCGCCCAAACTAACCCCTCCCTCTTTACTCAGATGACAAAAACAGCTAACCGCTTTGGATTCATGGGACCACGCGCCAACTGATTTTACAAAGCCTAGCGCGACACATGATCTCAAGAATGAATCGTCTCGTCCACTACTTTAGTCTTTCTGAAGCGGCTACTATTAGCGGGAGTTAATACACAGTCCACATGGCTCTCAGGATCAACAGAGTAATCAGGCAACAAAACAGGTCAAATAAACGTCCAACCATCCATAAGGAAGTGAAAGTGAGAAACGTTTGAAACCTACACAAAATTGAGTAGCAAGAACTAAGATGTTAGTGACAAACACACGACCATACTGCGTGCACTCAGGCAAACAGCAAGCATCTATGTATATAAACCGAAAGTCAACCAGTCTAAAATGCACAGGGATTTACCGCGAACCGTGTTCTGAGATGGCAGAGAAGAGATTTTCGAACTGCAGACCACAGTAACAAGACACCATGAAGCCTCCCGGCTTCTGTTCGACGAACAGGGCTTGGTTAATTGGTTCTTACAAACGCTAATTACCACCACTGACAAAAGCACAAGGAATGTGATCAGACTCAATAGACCACATGAATCCAGTCTACCCAAAAAGCAATCACAGGAAAACAGAAACAAAACAGGGGCACGCCTTTAAGTTGACACAATAAAACAGAGCCCACACAAACTACACTTAAAATATTCAGCAGAACACGTACCTATAAGCTTTCCTCGCTTGATTCAAATCTTTCATTGCAACACAAGCAGCACCCTTGCGTAGATAACCCTTGATGAACCCAGGATCAATTTCAATACAGGAATTGCAGTCCCTCAATGCAAGCGGGAACTCCATCAGCTTTGTGTAGCACGCTGCACGATTACTATACAACTTCGCGTCCTCTGGATTGCGCTTAATAGCCTCCGAATAATGCTTCAGAGCTTCTGGATAATTCCCCTGCTGAAAGCACTCATTCCCCTTTGTCTTAGCTTCTTCAGCCAATTCGGGGTTTATGTATGCTAGCCTTTCTTGTTCCTTCAGTTTATTATTTATCTCCCGAACTTTCTTCTCCACATCTGGCTGTCGACATTCCGACAAAGACTTGTCGTAATACTTCTTAGCATTCTCCAAGTCATTCTTCTTCTCGTAGCAATGGGCTGCGCGAGCATAAGCCTTCGCAACCAACTTGTATTCCGCTCTGTTCTCCCTGCCAACTTCCACGCCACGTTCACATAATTCAATACATTTGTCGAAATCACCCATTTCAAAATACACAGCAGCCTTGTTAGTATAATAAGTTATACATGTTGGCTCTATTTCGATTGCCTTGTCATAGTGCTTTAAAGCCAACTCGAAATCTTTACTTTTATAAGCAGCATTCCCCAAATCTTTCTCGGAAAGTGCGGCAGCAACCGACATACCCAGCCGTGCCAAAAAGCGTGCGGTGATACGGCGTGAACTATCCAGAAGTTACTGGTGCATTAAAACGAAACAAAAGATATAAGAATAATATTTCGACGTTAGCCTATAGCTATAACATTACGAATCCTGAGCATAAGAACGGTGTTGAGTCGCATATTTGTGACTGCATTCAAATATGGAACAACCCTTGAATGGTCACCGCGGGTAGTTCGAAAATTTTGAGATTTTTGTCCAGTCCTTGTGGTCCTGTTACCTTCGAACTTCAATGACTGGGCACACAAATTCACACAACGTTTTTTGTCGTCTGAAGTCCCCACCCCGTCACTTATTTTTTGATGAAATGCTTGTTTTCACTATTTCCCCTTATTTGTCATAACGATGCAACCTCCTCGATAAGGGAAACCAGCCGTCGGTTTGTGGTCTCCATGTAGCTCACAGTTCGGTTACAAGAATCATCTCCTAAACGATGAAATGTGATAAACGTAAAGTATTTATTCACAGGCGACAAGAATGGAGAGGCTGTGGTTTACAGTATTACACAAAATCTTGTAACGGTATAAGCATTGGGTATGGCAAGTGTTTGACGTTTCCGTCATGACCGAATGGCTCTTACCTGAAAATGGGAGGTTTAAGCACCTTATTTTGCTTAGTAACGTTGTTAACCGTAGCCTTCTGGTGGTGGCACTATCTTCCCCGAGAATTTGAATAGGTGCTCTCCGGCCTGCATGGTGGCTGTCATCGTGTACTACTCCAGCTTCAGGATGTCTTTCGGAGAGAGTCTTCGCGCCCTGTGTTGCAATGTTCTAACCGCATCCTCTCCATCTTAAACTAAACAGGAGCTTTAGAAATGCTTGTGTTGTCCCACATTTCCAGCTAATAGGCCTTCCTGTTGTGCCGTTTGATTTTCAAGTAACTAAGTGGTACAGAAACGGTAATCGTTTCTTCATTATCTTTGTTTTTACCGGAGTTTTGATGGATTCAAATCAGTATCAAGAGGGACACACTTCAATCATTTCTTCTACCTTATGACTGTAATTCGGTTCGAGAATGAGCACCAGGAAGCAGGATAGATATCGATGAGCAGATCGTGAATAAAACAACGTTACGAGCAGGTTGTAATACTCTACGTTTCAACCATCTCGGGTGGTCTTCTTCAGGAGTGTTGTAATCGAACTTCGTAGAGTATTACAACTTGCTCGTAACGTTGTATTGTTCTCAATCTGTTTATCAATAACATGCTAGACACGACGCCCAAATTGTTCAACTTCATTCGTACTAAATTTGGTGCGAATATCTTGCCGTGATAGATATCATTCCGAGTCCTCTGCGGCCGTAACGGGCGCACAATGGCAACCTGAGGTGCACCTTGTCTGTCAACACTGTCGGGTGAAGACACGTTATAACTCGACTAAACAAACTTCTCCGTCAAAAGCGATGCATGTCAAACTGTTGGCCCAATGAATAATAGCACATTCTCGCAACCAAAATTGTAGCTGATCTAACACCCCGCTCAAACTTCCTGTACCCGGCGAATCTAAGCACGGACAAAGACGATCAGGGAGTGTCGGCTCGAGTTTGGTTTCAGCCTGGCCTCAATATACTCCATGAATGCTGCTGAGAAATTCCGCCGCCATCTAGAAAAGGCAAAGGCATAGCTCACGCTCACCTGAATATCAAGAGAACGTAGTGAGCGCCGTGGCCATCCTCTCTGTTTTGCGAAAACACAATAGAGATAATTAAGAGCCGAATGACATGAGTTCGATTCTGCGCTGCGATAGTGGAGCAGAGAGACAACGATGCAATATGACCAATCGAAAGAAGAGTGACCGGTCCCCATCAAGCATCATTATTTGTCTGTTTTGTAATCTAGTGCAACCCCGTTCGTAAGTGACTGTGTAAACCTTTCCACACTACACACCCCAGGAACCTTAGAGAGGTTCAGACAGGGGGCTCAGAACAAGCACTGAGGATGCAGCGGCTATCAAAAACCATGAGGTTTGAACGATTGAACCTGTTCGATTTTGTTCACTACCACATTTACGGCTAACATTAGCTGTTTATAAGCCTCAGCTCAACTCAGATCGTCGCTTCGCTCGCTTCCTACTGTTCATCTGCACGACGTCATAAATGGCCCACTATAGGCGAGGCGATAAGCTTGGTTCGAAGTTTTCTTCCCGCGTTAGCTTCCTCTTTCCATAGTATTTAATTACAGAAGGCTAGTAAGTGTGAAAATTCAGACCCAATCGTTCACACATCCGGTGAACACTTCGTGCAATTGCACTTATCAGGGGTGCATCATCCACATCGACCGAAGTTAACGACCCCAATATTGAATCTTAGTATGAGGACGAGAGCTGAAGAGGGCATCTAGCGGTAACTGATACTATTTTCCAACTGGAATTTCGCAATTCTCCTTTCTCTGTCCTCCTTTATATCTATATCTTTATTGCAGGTTAAACTGTGTGTACTGTGTTTGTTGATCCTCTTGTGATCGGTTGGGTTGTGCTGAGATTTCTGCTAGAAATTTGGTGTCCCTATTGTCACCGTTAGGAATACAGTTCCCGGTTTGAGTAAAATCGATACCTCATTAAAACTTGGTTTATATCCATGATGTCCATGGAATACTCTGCGCCATCCGTTTTTGATCTCACTTTATTTGCTTTCACCCTTTCTCTCACTATCAATTGCTTAGGGCCCACCGCCGGTGGCCACGTTCCCTGACTTATTTATCCCTATTTCGTTGATCTGTCCTCCTCCGACATTCGTAGAGAGCGCGCTCCTTCCTTGCAAGGACCCACATGACCATTTGCATCAGGCCTGCGACAAACAATTCTCCCTACGAACGTTAATCTCGACGTAGCACCAAATGTTGATGTCGATTACCTATGTAAACTTTTCCTCGCATGGCTTTTCACCGCTTCCCCTACCGCTGAAACTTTTTTACGTGTACCATGGATTCATTTGCGCTTCATCGCTCCGACGATACGTGACTGCTGTAGTTGCTCGTAATCACGTGGATCGTTGGTTTCAGAATCTGTGCATTTTGAACCATCACTTTTGCAGCAGATTACCAGAATAGTACCAAGTCATTTCTCAGTACCGAAAGCCAGACTCCGCTGAAAACGAAGACTTAGCATGTTAACCTCTGCGACGTGATATCAACCCTGGAAAGTAGAAGGTACAGAGAAATCATACCAATGTTTTTGAGCACGGAGCGGGCCATGGCTATTTTTCCGGGAGGGACATTATAAATTACTAGCTTGACTGAGACAAAAGCAAGTCAACACCAAATTACTTAACAAAGCATAATGAAATGTGGCTGTCAAGGATTTTATTTATTATGACTGCTACGGCTATGAGCCATTCAATAGAAAGACATGCGCACGCGACTATGCGCAATAAAGCTGATAGGACTCGAATTTAAACCTGGAGCTGTAGTCTGGACAAATTCTGGATACAGTGAGTATCGTAGCTGTTATGACAGGATCGGAAATTTTCAGGCTCCACAGACCTGTACCGAGAAGTCGTGTGCAAGCTCAAGTCTGCCGCACTGGCTGTTCGGTTTCAATGAGCCACTCCAAAGTGAGCTGATATCCGCGAGGAATGCATAGAGATGTTTGAAGATGCTTTGGGGTCTTGAGAAACATGAATGCCAATGCTATATGGTCTCTCTCCACGGCATTCAACGGAGAGGAGATCTATTGCTTTAGGCCGCTCGGAATAGAGTTTTGCGCTCAACACACGGACCGCTTTTGCTGCAAGCCTCTGAACATTTTCTATGATAAGCCAGTGCTTTTGTGAATAAGGGATCCAAGCTGGAATTCTTTGTTAGATATGGGGGCAGAGGAACACGTTCTACAGGTTTTTGAAACATGACCACCTCAATTTCTCAACAGGCTCCTTCGAAAAGCTAGTGCGCTCGTTGGTTTCTGGCATCTGCCCCGGGTTTTCCTCAATATTTGCGAGGCGTGCAACACAGCAGTACCGAATTCTTCTCCTCTTCGTAACTGGTAGCGGCACTCTCTCGGGTGATTAAGTGAAAGTATAACAATGCCTGATAGGCATAATTTTGCATTCGTCATTAATGAACCTGATGAGACTTGTTCAGAACTATCGGTAAAAGACGGCAGCCGGTTTTTGTGCTGTTACGGACATCACGCCAAATTGCAGTATCAGCCGACAACAACGTTGAAGTGAAGGTGCAGTGGTTCTGGGATGAAGCCCCACAGAATCACAGGGAGCCAGATTTGACGGAAGATGAGGAGGAGGTCGCCAACAAACTACAGGAATGCCCTTCGAGGTAGGACGCAAGCCAGTGGCGAAGACCACCCATGAAACCACAATATTCTGGGTTGTTGAGTGGGAGGGGATGATCGCGTGAGCAGAAGCCTCTGTACTATCAGAAACGTGGAGTCAATTCCCTCGTTACCATCAAAAATCTGATTCACTGGTCCATATTTAACAGGAAGTTCGCCGTGCCTGACTAGCCACGGAGGAATCCACGTCATCTGTTGCAGAAGGATGCCTGTGGTAATAGACGTTCAGAGGGAGAATACTAGACTAGCGCCCAAAAGTTGGGACGACACTCGCTGGCTCACTTAAGGTTGGTTGCGCCGCCCATGTTTACGAACGAGGGTTGAGCGCTGATTTTTAGCGTTGCATAACCGTTTCTGCAAACGCAGACTGTGTAAGCTTCGTGCAGTTCCTCACGGCATTTGAAACTTCCTCATCTACCTGAAGCGGTCCGTTGTACAAGTGACTTATCTACTGGTGATCCCACATGGGCTCGAATACTGTAGAGCGCCCAGCCCAGCGGTTATACCAGAGGGGGAATCATATCGGCAGGCTCAGAACTTGTAACCGCTGTCGATTATCCTTACTTCCTTTAGTGCGTGGACGTTATCACCCATAAATAACATTTCCTACATCACAGTTAATGAGTTCTGAAGGTTCCAAGACAGCACCTTCTTCTGCCCAAAGAAGACTTTTGAGCTTAGCCCAGCAAGTATTAGATTTCACCCGCTGGCCGGATGGTCACTGTCACTGGCTCTAACAAGGACGAAGCTGTTTACCACGGCCTCTCTTCAGAGGCAACCGGGTGAAACTGTCTGAATGCTGTTCCGTCCTTCGGGCCCAGCGATCCTTCTGTGATCTCGTTCAACCTCACCCGCAGCACTAACCTGAATGGTTCAACCGCCAGTAACCCCGGAAACCATCGCCAAATGGACGTGAGTACAGTGTGTTTCTGCTTGGTGGCTCAATCTTTGGACCTACCTACTCTCTATTATTCGGCCCGCGTGTTGTACACTGAGGGTTGCTGAGAGGCTTGCGCCATCGGTAAATGGATACAGCAACAAAACACGGTGACAGTTTTACAGCTAATCAGCAAAGTCTGTTTCAAAAACTATATATGTGGTTATGTAACCAAAAATCCCAGTAGGGAAATGACCGCTCTTCTGGTGCGTAAATCGGAACATTAATCTCCCCGTTCTTCCCATGGAACCGCTTGTACCATCGCCAAGGGTTAACGTGATGATCCTCTAGTGGCCCAAAGAAACAGTTTCCATATGCTTCTTTGAATCGGAAAGTGAACGTTGTGATATCATATCTTGATTCCTACAGAACTTACGGGCCCAAGAGCAGAAGCCGCGAATGCCTTGGTGTACACCTACAGAAGCACTCTCGCGGAGGCACCTTCCAATTTTCGCATTTCGACTGCCGAAATGGTAGACATGATGTGGCGGAAATCTACTCCATTCACCGCTCATCCAAACTCCGACACAACGGGAGATCCGACAAACCGCCGATCCAAATATCGTGTTAAAGATACAACATCAGGATTGAACGGACGGTCGCAGTGTTGTGCCTTCCGTTATTTGCCAATTTGTTTGTTCCGTATTCCACCAATCACCATACAGTTTATGACTTTGCATGTGGTAATATGATCAGTCAATGACAGACTGTGATCTATGTTATACTGTCGTACATCGATAAATTCGACGTCCCAACTCATGAAAAACAACTGCTTACTGCTACCAGCGTCAGGTCTTCTCCTTATTGCTTGCGTGGGAGGCTTCAAGTACAATTTCTAGGGCTATTCGAAGTCCCCAATTCCGAGTATCACAAATTGGCGTCGTGGAGTGGAACGACCTGCAAGTGTGCAATTAAATCCTAATGCTGGTGCGAGTGAAGTCGAGGAGTGTGTCAAACGGTTTGAACGGTGGTGCAGCATTCGTCGTGAAGTGAAGAAGAAAAACCAGCCAACTTTCTTTGTTACCGCTGGTGGTCATGAATTGTATTCGTTATTGAATAATCTGGCTTATCTAAATGCCTCAGCCTCGTTGCCGTTCGACGAACTAAAGAAACTGCTGTTAAAGCATGTGCTTCCGGTCAATTTCCAGGCCACAGTACGGGCAGAGTTCAATTCATCAGTGCGTTCAACAAGCACGAGCTTCTGTGAGTTCACTCTACAATTTCAAAATCAAGTTGCTCGTTGCAACTTTGGTGAGAAGCTGAAAGAGCATCTACGTGATAGATTGATTACTGGCATCAATGACACTGATCGTCAGTGTAGAATGCCGGTCGAAGAAGATATGAATTTCCAAGAGGCCCGAGACATCTGCGAGCAGAATGATGACGTAAATGCCACTACAGCTGGTTTGAACGTGATATTATTTCAGAAAATCAAAGCGTATGCTGCCACCCGAAGTTAACCAGCAAACACGCCTTCTCCTGCGCCCCTCATCTAATCCGGCCCAATGAAATTTAACGTGATTCCAGTGCGGTGAGTTATACTTACGATCATCTTGTCGAGTTCGTAATGCTGTATGCCATTTATGCGGTAAGTCTGGTCATAATAAAAAGGCATGTAGAAATCAAAAATGCCACCTGAATCAAGTCAGAGAGGCAAATGCTATGGAGCCTTATGCGAGTAAGACCGTTTTCGGCTGGAGCCTCCGAGGTCCATGTCGCACCGAAGCCCGGAAGAAACACTGTGTAAACCTCATTGGAGTACGTCCGGTATCGTTGGATGATCCGATCCGAAGGATGTATGATTTGGATTACACTGACGGATGCACTTCGGAGTACAAAGAGCCTTCTGTGGAGGACAAGCGAGCATTGAATATGACTGATAGTAGTGCAATACCCAGGCATGGTCACTTTGCGATAGGTTTGCCGTGGAGACAAGGTAGATGGGTATTGCACAACAATAAGGAGATAAAGGCAACCGTTCTATCGTCTAAGCCGATGTACATCCTTATATGTGAGTTATATACTCAAGCACGTAACGTTGTATTGTGGGAAGATTTTAAAATAATGTTGCAATACTTACAGAACACTTCATCGCGTTTTTCAACTTTCGTTGCCATTCGTGTAGGACTCATCCAGGACCTTACTCCTGTCTCACAGTGGGGCATGTGCCTTCAGAATTAATTTCGGCCGACGTGACGTCTAGGGGAGTGTCACAGGCCTTGACCAAGAAGATGAACCTCTGGCTACGGGGTCCGAGCTTTTTGTTGGACCCAGAAGAACAGTGGCCGAAATTGCCAATCCTGTCGTGTTTGTTGGAGGGAGACCTCAAGATTAGGCGCACTCATGCGATTACCACGACATCGGACTTTGATTGTATACTAGACCAGCTAATACTGAGGTACTCTAGTTGGACTAAGCTACTACGAGCCATCGCTTGGTTATCAAGTTACGTTAACTTTGTGTCCGTTGTGATATCCGCTGGAGAAAGCGCGTCAATCAGAGTAGGAACCCTTCCTACGTGCGAAATCAATGCCTTTTGTCACAAACTAGTAAAGCTCGTGCAAAAGCGCGAGTTCTCCAAGGAACCCAGGGTCCTGAGATCGTCCATCGTAAATCCTCATAAGGTGGGTGGACTTTAAAGATTGCTGCTAGCGTTGATAGATGGAGCACTGCATCTTGGCGGTAGAATCCGACCAGACAATGGAGACGGTGTGAAGCTGATGATCATTCCTAGTCAAAGTGCTGTCACAAGTCCTTTGATACGTCACTATCACGAGTCCGAAAGGCATATGAGTGCATTCCATGTATTTGCCAGCATCAGAAGGCGGTTTTGGATTCTGAAAGGTACGGTGGCCGATGAACGACTGTCATGTGAGTGCTGTCACTGTAAAGGGGTTAATGCTGAGCAGTGCACTCGAACAATGGCGCCAATTCTGTCGATGGGAGCGTCGACGGGAGCGTTGACATACGGTGACTCATCCAGGTATTGTGGAGTGGATTATTTTGGCTTATTCAGAGTGCCTATAGGAGGAAGCGAGCTCACACAGTATGGCTGCACACTTACCTGTTTACGGACTCAGGCAATTTACGTCGAAGTGGCTCATTCCACGTTTATGGATTCTTCTCGCGTGGCTCTGTAGCGACTTTTTGGAGGGCGGGGCAAGCCGGACGCTATTTACAGTGACAACCGTTCCAACTTTGTTGGAGCAGACTTGGAGCTAAATCGAAGGCTGCGACAACTGGACTAGCGTGTGTTGACAGGTAGGCTATCGAATCAAGGAAGTGATTGGTATTTTGATCCTCCGGGTGCAAATCATCGGGGCGGGGCCTGGGAGAGAATGATCCTAACAGTGAGACGAGTTCTGTCATTGGTAACGCAACAGCAGGTAATGAATGAAGAGTCACTTACCACCTATATGGTGGAAGTTGAACGAATCTTGAACGATAAGCCACTCGTGCCTGTTTATGATGAACCAGATAGTCCCCAGGTACTTCGTCCTGGTGATGTGCTGTTGTTGCGCTCAAATATAAGCCTAAGTACAAGTGAATTTACATTGTGCGAACGTTACACCAAGGGCTGGATACAAGCACAGCACTTACCTAGTGTGTTTTGGAAACGATGGCGGAGTGAATACCCACCCCAGCCGCATGGTACACCCAAGTGGTCGAAAGCTTCGTGTGATCGTCAAGTAGGCGACGTAGTTCTTCACAAAAGAGCCTCCAGAGGTGTTTGGCCCTACGGTATAACCACCGAGGTATTCTGTGGTGACGAAAGACATGTACGCCAGGTGTCGGCAAGAGATTCAGATTGCACTGTAAGACGGGACACCAGATCACTTCGGGTTCTAGAAGCGTCTGCAGAGTAACACCAAGTTACTACGGATAAAGCAGTGAGTGTGGACCCTCCCGTCGAACCGGTCGTTGCCGCTGTTCATATTGCCACCTTGTGTTTGGAAAACCAGCCGGTTTTCGTGGCCCGGAGTTGATTTTTCAAGGTTTATTGCGTTATTTTGAAAATGCTGATGTTTGTTGGGTGTTGAAATGTGGTCCAACGTTCTGTTATCTTCCATCAAGTGAAATACATTACTCATCCTTGTTCTTACACAACCTACTTTGACCGTTTCCCTTACCCCTATTTAGTCCGAGCCCTGTAAACTTCCTAATACCGAAATTAGACATTTTTCTTCCATATTTTTCCTCGAGTAACTTATGATCCCTGTCGTTTTTCGATGCATGAACAGTCACTTTACTCTCACCAAAACAGCGATTCAGCGATCGATACACGGGTTCGAGGCAACGGCCCAAGGTTCCCGGATCCAGTCGGTTTTCCTTGCTCAGTGTCAGCGGGCTTCTGTTGGTCTGAAAGACTACCATTGAAAACAGGTTGTAGCACCGCTCTTGAGGATTACAGTGAATACCAAGAACAGAGAAAGACTATTCGCATAATGCAACTTTAGATAACTGAGAATCAAGCAAAGCTTTAAAACGATCCCTAGAAGCGCTGCTGACGACCTCAGAAGGAAGGCTGTTCCAACAGTTAATAACCCTGTAAGAAAAGAACTGCTGCCTAAGAAAGGTCCTAGGACGAAGTTTGTAAGGCTTCCGATTATGGCCTCGCCGGCTGTCATCATTCGCTATAGTGAAGTACTGTTCTACAAGACCTACTCTAAAGAAGTGTGTGAGTATTACATCACCGCGAAGTCTTCAAAATTCAAGTGGGTAAAGGTCAAGAATTTCAAGTCGAGACTCGTAAGTAGCATTACTCAAGCCCGCGACCATCTTGGTAGCCGCGCGCTGTACACGCTCAACAGCTAATTTATCTCTCTTCAGGCCGGTATACACGACCTGATTGGCATATTCGAGGAGCGGTCTTGTATATATCTCGTGAAGCGCTTGAAAATCTTTCCTGTCCATGCGGAGGAAAGTGCGCCTGGACGACAACCAGATGCCCAGATCTCTCTTCAGATCGATTCTCATGATATCCACTGTGCCAGATGCGCTATGAATCATGAAGGTGTTGCCAGAATCTCCACCGAGTGATATGTGAGCACATTTATTGTCATTTAGTGGGAGACTCCAATCGTCCGACCAGCGCTTGATTGCATCAAGATCAATTTGTAGTGCACTGGGATCAGTGGCATTCCAGATTTTTAGATCGCCTGCGTATAAGGGGACGTTGCTGGAAATATAGTTTGGAAGGTCATTCGTTTGAGTGAGCTCAACCCGTTTTATCGTTCACCATTGTTGATCGGTGCCTGGTTGTCAATTTGTTGTGCGGGCACTTTCTTTCTTTGATTTCTGAGGATTTTCACAGTCGAGGTGAGAGACGATTTTCTTGTACATTGATTCAATTAGTACCGTATTAAATCCAGTCATTACGAGCGTCGTCTCGGTAACCATTCCGAGGATAGATTATCTCTGTCGTTGAATATTGACAGGCATTTACTGGATCAACAGATTACGCGTAACTCGGTGTGAACTTGAATCGTTAGTGAACGATTCAATAGTGTAGTATAATGCGCAGTTTTGTGAGTGATATATTACTCACAAACTGTATATTTATCACAGGCGATGATCAGAAAGAAGAGGACTAGCCCCAAACACGATAGACAAGATGTGACTATCGAAACGGTGTATACGTGCTGTGTGAGAACTTCCACCAAGGCGAACGACAACGTACTTCCATCCAATGTGTGTGAGTGCATATCTGGCGTGCAAATGAGTGCACGCGTTTGTGGTTCAGTTTTTGACATGGCCTGTACGGAAGTTTGCGCAATAAACGAACTCACTGGCCGAACTTCTTTTGCGGACACAACACGGTTCAAAATTCGTTGAGAGGATTGCCATCAAATCTGCTGAGTAATTCGGCGCCTTATATGGAAGGCATTTCTGTGATCTCCTCAAGGAAGTTTCGGCAATGGATATCAGCTGGGTACTTATCCTCTGTCACTTTGCCATGAAAATGCTGGCGTTTCAGCTGTTGATACATTATGGAGCGACAAACCGACTGACAACTGTGTAATACTGAACAGTGTACCAGCTCCAGTGGAACTGATTAATGGCGAACGAATACGAGTAGGGCAATACACCCCGGTACATCTGTTTGGCAAAAAATGCATTTCGTCCGTCAATTCGAACACTTTCCCATGTTAAACTTACGATCCACAACGTTTCAAGACGTTGGTTACTACAAATGTTTACATTTTAATTTGCAAAACGTAATTGTTTATCCTACTCTGCAAACAACAAAACACCGATATGCCGTTCAATCGTGCAAACTTAATAAATCACAGTCACAGCGGCCATTAATTTCAGCTGAACAGCCAACAAACTTGTAAAGGTAACACTGGCTGCCACCCCCAAGTTAGGGTTCACTTACCACGATCGGGTGTTAGCCACATGTGTGGTGGAAGTAAGTACGTCGTTTGTTAATGAAACGTTTGTTGGAATTCTCAGCCTCAAATAAATAGAAGGTCACCTTCCTGGGAGCAAGAAGAATTTGTTTTCACCAAGGTGCGCTATAAAGAACGAAGTGTAGTTTTGGGGCGCATTATAAAGTCAAGCACATTCAACGGTGTGATAATAACCGCATCGCCTGAAGCAGATGATTTTACGAAATGGTTAGGGTTTCACTTGGTATGCCACGTACAAACATATATTGAAACAACCATGTTTGGAGTGGTTTGTGAGGTTGTATGATAGTGAGAATTCAGCCGTGTGACACTTCGCTGTCCTTTCGGGCATTCAGGTACCGACTGAAGTATGGCTAATGGGGACGTATTCGCTGGTGTCTCGTTGCACATTTCTTTTGCACTAAGGCCTGATTTTGACCGATTTCTCGTCAGGAGGAAAGGAACTTGGTGTCGGGGAAGCAGTGTTCAGGTTGAGTAACATAGAAGAATCATTCGAACTCGTGTTTGAGAGCAGCTGTATATGACCACCAGGACCTGGATGGCAAGGTGGCTCGGCAGCGAATAACTGCGACCACATGTCTGAAACATTGCTGGAATTACGGATACAAAAGCAGACATTTTGTTTGAGGCATATGAAAGACGTTGGTCGGCTTTGATGTTGAAAGCAGTAGCAAAATGTCCTCTGGAAAACTCACAGGTCGTGACCAGGCCATCAACAGCAATGTTGACCTGTAAGGCGTCTGCTGTAGTTGTGCGTTGCGAGTTACATGAGAATGTGGAATGGTGAAGCATTTGAAGGCTAGAGAAAAAGGTGGACACCCACTGTAACGTATGCCCTGCCGCGTCTGGCAATATTCACAGTTGTGTGCGGGTGCTCTATGGGACATGCGTGATGCACATGTAATGAATTATCTGTGCAGGGTCCAAAAATATACTACTCAACTTAGCGCACAAGGAAACGGACGCGCTTCGCGAGGCGGTCCTCATGTTGGACATGGAGCTCCTCATAGATAGGCTAACTAAGAGTTCAAGGCCACTGAAGACTGACTAATCGATGCTTGCATTGTCACATTTGATGGTGAGTCAGTGAATGAGGATTTGAGGTGGTCGGTCGGAACTGTGTATTGCTGACCAAGTTAGTGCAGACGGTTTTGTGACAAGAAGCCTTCTCTTTTGCGGCTGCTACAACGGTTACCTTGCAGAGTCTGTTTGCAGGTACATGTACTCACGAGTGCTGAGTGGTTTGCAAACGTGAAGGAAAGCTTACTGTATAAGTGTAGAAATCGCTTATAGCGACTGTGTGTAATTTGCAAATCTGCTAGCGTCGTCCCGAGCGTCAAAAAAAACTTCGGTTGTGTAATGGAACCCTTAACCGTGATAGCTTGAGTACGCACTAACAAATAACGATATCTCAAAGATAGTCAATGAAAAGGTCAAGTCAATGGATTGGATCTTTATTGTTGGGATTTTGGTGTACAAGCTTAATGCAGTAGCGCTCGTCTGGACCGTGTCCTGTCCTGTACAGTTGGCAGTCAGTTGTTGTCGTTCAGTTGTCTGGTGCAGTTGTGTTCCGATCCGGGTCCGACCGCGTCATGCATGCCTGTGTATCGACCGCACGGAATCACATCCAATTGGAGCGTTCCAATTGGCTCAGTGCGCAGATGGTGACTACGCGCGTGCGTGCGCTCGGGTATGGAAGAGAGCTGTCGGGCCGGTGAACGGGCATATGCAGGTTGGGGCAATGAGCGTCGCTTAGACTAGTCAGCTTGTCAAGTGACAGGACGCGTGAGAGGGCGAGACGAGGGCTACATAGCCTCCCACCAGCTGTGAGGTTATGGTGAAACAGCGACCACAAGTCGATCCGGAAAACGCACTGATCGACCGGATTTAGTCTTGTACGAACTTGTTTCAGGTAGCGTATGCGTGTCAGTCGGAGTAGATTCCTCCAGTAGTCGAGCTGGGATGAGACGGTCGATGGATATGTTGTTGCGAGATGCACCGACGTCCAACGTGTAATGTTTGTTCGAGCGATTTAGAACACGATACGGGCCTTTGTACGCTGGTTGTAGGGATTCGTGGAGCTTATCACAACGGACAAATACGTGCGAACAGTCGGTCAGTTTGTTAGGATAATTAGTAGGTCTGCTCTGTAGTCGTGGTGGTTGATAAGTTAACTTGGACATGAAATGCTGCAGGCGACTCACGTAGTTTGTCGGATCAGGAGAGGTTGCCTTGTCCGAATAGGTTAGCAGCTGACCAGGTAAACGCAAGCTGGTGCCGTAGGTAAGTTGTGCTGGGGAACATTGACTGTCAGCACGAACAGAGTTGCGTAATCCAAGAAGCACAAGTGGTAGTTGATCAAACCAAGCGGTTGATTCTAGTTTGGTAGTCAGAGCAGCCTTTAATGTCCGGTGAAATCTCTCGACCATTCCGTTGGATTGTGGATGGTACGCTGTGGTACGAATCCGTTGAATTCCAAGGAGTCGTGTGAGTTGTTCAAATAAATGAGATTCGAACTGGGAGCCGCGGTCCGTAGTTATAGTGGATGGTATGCCAAAGCGTGAAATCCATCCGACTACGAATGCTGTTGCCAGGGTTTGAGTAGTGGTGTCACAGATCGGAAAAACTTCAGGCCACCGAGTAAATCTGTCGATACACGTAAGGAGATAACGGAAACCTTTCGATGGCGGCAGGGGTCCAACAACGTCAATGTGCACGTGATCGAAGCGAGCATCAGGAGGCGGAAATGTTCCAAGTGGTGTGACGGTATGACGATGGATTTTCGACTGTTGACAAGCCAAGCAGCAACGCGTCCAATCGCCGATATCTTTGTTCATACTGAACCAAACGAATCGTTCAGAAATGAGTTTCCTGGATGCTTTGACTCCTGGATGTGACATGTTGTGGAGAGCATCGAAAACAGTTTTGCGCATTTCTTTTGGAACGATAGGTCTCGGTGATCCCGTAGAAAAATCACAGAGAAGTAATACTCCCTTATGTGTTATTTGCTGGGTTTTCATTAAACTCTTGTGCGTATCTGTGTCAGGATCACTAGCTTGTAGTTTAGCCATAAGCACAAAATCGATGGAGCTGTCGAGTGAAAGGTTTGCCAGTTGGACTCTCGATAGAGCGTCGGCTACCGTGTTTTGTTCTCCCGTGACGTATCGGAGGTCCGATGTATACTGGGAAATATAGTCCAAGTGGCGTAACTCCCGTGGTGAATAACGATCAGGTTTGGCCGATAGGGCATACGTTAATGGTTTGTGGTCAGTGAAAACACAAAATGTACGTCCTTCAACAAAATGGCGGAAATGTTTAATAGCCAAGTAGATTGCCAATAGTTCACGGCTGAACGTGCTGTAACGAGTTTGTGCTGGCTGCAAAGATTTGGAGAAAAACGAGATAGGTTGCCACTTGTTATCAACCAATTGCTGAAGTACAGCTCCAACAGCCAAATTTGACGCATCAGTAGTGATACTGATAGGGGCGGAGGCATCCAAGTGATGAATGGATGTTGCCTGTGCAAGCATCTGTTTTATTGAGTTAAACGAATTGATTGATGTCTCAGATAATTCCAAGAGTTTATTCCGTTTGGAACTCAACAAATCAGTCAGTGGCTTCAGTGTGTCAGCAAGGTTAGGCAGGAAACGGCGGTAGTAATTAACCATACCAATAAAACGACTGAGCTGACGTACCGAAGTGGGTTGAGGAAATTCTTTGATGGCGGTCACATTGGAGGCAAGCGGGTGTACTCCAGTTGAGTTGATATGATGTCCAAGGATGTCCAGTGATGACACTCCTAACTGACACTTGGAAGGGTTGATGACAATACCAAAATCGTTCAAGCGTTGAAAAACTTGGAACAAATGTGTGCGGTGTTCCTCGGGACTGGAGCTGGCGATTAGAATGTCATCGATGTATGGATGTGCGAAGTCTAAACCACGTAGCACCTCGTCTATCAGACGTTGGAAAGTTTGTGTTGCATTTCTTAGCCCAAATGGCATTCGTAAGAATTCAAACAATCCAAATGGTGTAGTGATTGCAGTTTTGGGAATGTCTTCTTCTGCTACGGGAATTTGATGGTAAGCCCGTATCAGATCGACCTTAGAGAATATGGTCTTGCCGTGCAGATTAGATGTGATATCATGAATGTGCGGGACAGGATATCGATCTGCAACGGTGACTTGATTGACACTTCTGTAGTCTCCACATGGACGCCAGTCATTAGAGTCCTTTTTAGAAACCATGTGGAGTGGGGAAGACCATGGACTTTTCGAGGGTCGAATGATCCCAAGTTGGAGCATGTGATCAAATTCCTTGCGGGCGACAGCGAGTTTGTCAGGAGCTAAACGTCTGGGCTTAGCAGCTACTGGTGCACCACGAGTTGTGATATGATGAACAGTTGTGTGCTTTATGGACGATTGCTGGAAATTAGGATTAAGTATTCCAGGAAATTGAGCAAGCAATGAGGCATATTCCGGATGAGCTTCAGTAAGTGTAACTGACAGACGAAGAGAATCAATGTTCGCCGATTGACCTGTGACAGTCAGGTTAGTGGTTGGATCGAGCAATCGGCGGTGCTTCATGTCTACCAAGAGACCGAAACTGTTGAGAAAATCTGCCCCCAAAATTGCAAATCGCACATCAGCAATAAGGAATATCCATCTCCAGGTGCGTCTCAAGCCAAGGGACAGTGTTACGGAACGTTGGCCGTAGGTTTGAATGGAAGAACCGTTGGCAGCTTTGAGTGTTGGACCACGATAAGATGAGATTTGATCTTGTGAAGTGGCGGGAAGAACACTGACTTCAGCTCCTGTATCAATAAGGAATTTGTGACCACTTTCCTTATCAAGTATGAAAAACAGGCGACTAGAAGTTTGAAAACCAGCTGAGTTTGTCGCAGAACTCAACTGGCGCTGCCGTTTCCCGAGTGGTTGGAAGTCGGACAGAAAGCACATGGAGTGGTGCAACGTTTTGCATTAGTGCCAAAGTTACGATGATAAAAACATATTCCATCTGTGGTATGAGTTTTCGATGGAGATTTGTTCAACGATCGACTGCGTGGACGAAGGTGAGCAGTCGGTTGTGAGTGGGATTGAGACAGTTGTGCTGTCAAATGACTCAGCTGAAGTTGAATCTGTTGAATAGTCCGTTGCTGTTCACGGATCAAGGACATAAGCGGTGTTGTGTCGGTGGAAATGGATGCCAAGTGAGTAAATTCAGTGACGTTGTTAGTTGGCATGGCTTCGATAACTTTATCCGCCGACGAAGCTAAACTGTCCAATGTCTGATCTGGGACAAGCGAAAGTGCCACTTGCACGGGACTCGGTAGGCGTTGAACAAACAATTGTTTCAGTAGGCATTCATCCGTGGGTTTGTCACCAAGCAAAGTTCGCATATGGCGCAGCAATTGGGAGGGACGACGATCACCTAGCTGTACATCGTTGAGTAACTGCCGTAGTCGTTTGTGTTCGGACATAGACACTCGATTCAAGAGCTCCCGTTTCAGAACAGCATATGGAGTAAGAGTGTCGGGATTGGCAATAATGTCTCGAACTTCGTGCATAGTTTCTGGCTGGAGTTCAGCAACCACATAATCAAACATAGTGGTCTGTTTGGTTATACGATGTTTGCGAAAAATCGATTCAATCTGCAAAAACCACAGGGCTGGGTCTGATTGCCAGAAAATGGGAAGTTTGACTGATAGTGGTGACACGAATAGGTCCTCAACGTTGCTGTCATCAGTGAGATTCTGCTCCATAGCTAGTGATGGACGGATGGTGAATGATGACAAACAATGCGCGCTGGAGAAGTGCTAAGCGAATAGATCCCAAAGTGAATTTGCGGTGCAAATGTGAGACGGAGAATTGATCCAAAAACGGGTCGCGGCACCAATTTGTAGTGGAACTCTTAACCGTGATAGCTTGAGTACGCACTAACAAATAACGATATCTCAAAGATAGTCAATGAAAAGGTCAAGTCAATGGATTGGATCTTTATTGTTGGGATTTTGGTGTACAAGCTTAATGCAGTAGCGCTCGTCTGGACCGTGTCCTGTCCTGTACAGTTGGCAGCCAGTTGTTGTCGCTCCGTTGTCTGGTGCAGTTGTGTTCCGATCCGGGTCCGACCGCGTCATGCATGCCTGTGTATCGACCGCACGGAATCACATCCAATTGGAGCGTTCCAATTGGCTCAGTGCGCAGATGGTGACTACGCGCGTGCGTGCGCTCGAGTATGGAGGAGAGCTGTCGGGCCGGTGAACGGGCATATGCAGGTTGGGGCAATGAGCGTCGCTTAGATTAGTCAGCTTGTCAAGTGACAGAACGCGTGAGAGGGCGAGACGAGGGCTACAGCTGTCTGCTGGAAGAAGTCAGATGGAAGGCTACGAGGATAACCATAAACTAGTGTTACCGTGGTTGCACTGTCATCTTTGACACAAGTGCGAACACTAGGCAGAACTGGTGGTTTATTCATTGTACAGACAGTCCGCTTTTGAGTACGTAGTGAAGCCTTCAGCTGGCTAAGAGAACGCGCTATCAGACCGTCCGCTCGAGCGTTGTATGCTGTGGTTTGTGCTCAATGCAAACCTGACAGCTTGGCCAAGTGTGAAAATAATGTTGATTCAAATTACGCAACGTCCGAAACCTGTGATCTACTACTTGACAAAATTGCGAACGACAGGTACCGCTGATGCGTCCGACAGCGGTGTGATCTTTGGTCGGTGAGTGAACTTGTTGATACACTTGAGAGAATGACCGTAGCCTAGAGGGGTTGTGAGCAGTTGGAAGATGTCCGGGTGGATATGTTCAAAGTTATCGCATAGAGTTGAGAAGTCTCACGGTGGGCTGCTTGTGTGCAGGATGATCATGGCACGTTGGCGTGTAAGCTGGCGACGAACCCAGTGCCGCAAATTCCGACTCATGTTAGGCCAAACTAACCGATCCGCAATCATTCTTAGGAATGCTTGTATTTCTGACTGTGATAAGTTATGCAGAACTTCAAAGACTGGTCTTCGCAGGGAGCGGGGCGCAATGAGCCTGGGAATTTGCAGCGCAATCACAAGCGTCCGTTGGAACCGAGGCAAGATTGTGGAGCTCTGAAAGACTGATTTTCTTAACAAGTCCAACGTTTGTCGCTAAATCGGCAGTTATGTCTTCTGCATGTGCCTCCGCCCGTTGTATTTTGATGGGGAGTTGCCTGACGGCTGAGTCGGCGGATTTTACCAACTCACCAAGAAAGCTCTCCGATATAAATGGCCACTGGTTACTTCCACGGGATCAGGCAGCCGCTGCTTCCAGGGGATATACTAGCCTGTCAGCGATCTTTTTTCTTCCCAGCTTGTATCATTTGGCAAGGTAAATGAGATTGTTTTGGATCCCTCAGTTGAAGATCGCCAAGGCCCTGGTTTAGACACCTTTCTTCTGATGCGACGACGCACTACAAGAATGCGTTCTTCAACGTGTCATGAGAGTCGCGCTCCGGATGTTTAACCATTAAATCCCTGACAGAGCGCGAACGACACAGGCAACGCAGCAACCAAGCGTCTGAATTGACAGCCTGCCTAGCGTTGAGTATCAGCTAGGGTTGTAGCTCAAGCTTAGTTCGCTAGTACGCTACGTCGTCCGCAATATATTTCAGCACAAGGAATCTCTCGGCGCTTGCTCCGGAATCTACGTCGCCGAGCTTCTATATAGAAAATTATATATGTTGCTGCACGGTTAAAAACGTACACAGACCGGAAATCCAGTCGACCTTCCGAATGTGACCAAGCTTCGGGCTGGCCGGTTATTTTTTGGAACGCAGCCCATAGTGTTTGAGATGTAGAGCCTGTAACACTGTTGCCTTTTTGCTACGCATTATTCTGCATATCTGTTATGTTCATTGTACACATTAACTACTCCTCTATTGTTTGAATCATTACACACCTAGTCCTTGAGTGTTTTGCCTTCTGAATTTACGCGATCATGGTTACCGTGGGCTAACCCAAGCAACGCTATTTAAGCATGCTGAAGAATTCGAATTCGCTGTGGTCTTTTTGTTATTAAAAGGAGGAATGTCCTTGCAATACGCAGCAGATTTATTGTGGTGGAATTTTTTGTGGACAGCTACTGTAAATCCTCGAGTTTGCTTGGTAATACTGTTGCCCCAACTCTTCGTTCCACTACAGAGATGACATGGACTTATACGGTTGCGCGTAAAACTGCAATAACAGCACCAAACTAACAATGTCAGTAATTTTTGGTTAATTCACGTTGGATAGCTAATGTGAGCAGGTAGGGCAGTACTAGTAAGGCAACTGTTACACTGAAAGAGGTTCAGAATTTTAGGGAAGTGGAATATCTTATCACACAATTATTGACGCAAACTGGATCTAAGTTAAGGCGTTCACACAGAAGTGTATCGGCAACCAAGTGTTGCCCAACATGGGCCGTGCTGAACAAACCACTAGGACGCTAGTGCTGGACAGCTTGACCTGAAGTAAGTGTACACTTCGTGCCAGATGGCCTGGTCATGGCAACGGTGGTCTGTTAGGGCCACTTGCTAACGGACACATCTGGGAGGACTAAATTTTTGGCAAGACCTTCGGTGTGCAATCTGGTGTTTGGCCCTCGATACACACATCTGGGACGATCGGTAAATCCGTTTGAAAAATTAGGTGTCTTTTCAGCGTAGTTTAACATCATTTCCATTTCAGAACGCTGTCCACAAGAGAAAAATATTTTTTCGACGAACTTTCCACTGATCTGGGGATATTCCAGTAGGTCGCCACGGTTACTGTCGGTTTATTTCTGTCTACCTAACACGGAGGCGAATTTATTGTAGCATCCGTGTGCAATTATAAATTCACCTGTACCCTCGCGTTATAATCAATGGCAGTCAGTTTTATGCTATCAACGCCATTTCATAATTTGTGTACCTTACGTCCCCGGGTGAGGCGGAATTAAACAATTTTGCGCTTCACTCGTCCATATCACCACTTAAAACCGTTCCTTCTACTGTCGCTCAATTTCAAACACTCGTCAGACCAGTTATTAATACATTATTACGCACACACATTTCTGCCGATACATCAATTTTATGCAACAAAAACCACAACTCGTTAGTGTTGTTCTCGGAAAAGCCATTTGCCAAGCAGACAACACGTTCAATCGTCACATGTTTAGGTGATTACTACGCAAAGAGTGGGGGTGAAAAAGTCTCGCAGTTAGTTACGTTTGGTCAGTTGTCACGGTCAAATGTACGTCATTCCTCATTCAACAAGTTATCACCATGTAGGGAATCAACCTGCGGCACCCTGACGTAGAAGCCCTCACTTTGAGCAAAGAGATGGCAAGGCGTCCGACCTCCGGATTTTTTGAGCCAGCGTTGCAGTTTGTCACATGATTGCAGCAGGTTGAAAATTCCCAGGTATGAAAACCATATACCAGACGAGAAAAGGAGTGCAAACAGATGGCAGCCCTAAGCTGTGATATATAGGTTACACTGGATATCATGAGACGTTAAACAACATCGATCGGCGGGAATAACCGGGATGGTTACGTACTCAACCGTCGAACGCACGAGCATGTTGGAGAGGTTTATGGCATCGTTAGTGACAACAAACCAACAGGCGAGTAGACGAACACGATCGCATTCAGCAGACTCACCGCGTGCAAATTTCCATACGGCCTTACACACGAGATAAACTAGGTTCTGATGAATAACCTTAGATGTTTTGCAGCAGGCACGCTTGGGTTATCCCCCGGTCATTATGAAGCAGCGTTCGATTTTCTGAACACGGTCTGGCTCGGTCTTGGGTGTTTCTCTTTCTCGTTATTTCCACAGGTGGAAGTTTGTGAACTTTCCACGTCGTCTGTACTGAACCACTTCGAAATTCTCCACGGTTTATTTCTGGAACTCATCATCATTGTCTTGATTGGCACCGTTGACAATTTTGCGCTTTATTTAAAGAGTGGATTCGTCCGGAATAACTTTTATGAACCAAATCTTATCCAGCACTAAGAACATTTCCGAATGGTACAAACGCATTTTCTGTCTCGATAAATACCTCCGTTCTTCGCTAGGGTGTTCCCCTCGCCAGCGGGTTCTTAACTTTGTTGTGTCCTTCTGCCATAAACTTGGAATGCTATTTGAAATCGTACAGGTTCACCGCGCCCATCTAAGTGTAATGCAAACATTTTGTGGAAAACGCAAATCGCTGCTGTTGATTTTGACAGGCATTTCCTCATACAGCACGAACTATCCATCTTGAGTACATGAGTTTAGACTCGAGATTCTGCCGTCATTTTCACCTCAGATGATTTCTTTATTCCAGATACTGGTGGTTAGTGGCGCTCACTTATGAGTTTGCTCCAATTTCACCGTCGACCTCTCCTCCATTTCTTGATAGGAGCATAATTCTTCCAATTTATTTCTTCGGAGGATGAAAATGGACTGTTTCACCAGTGTTAAATGTTTACTGTTATATAAGAAGCAATCCAAATCGTGCGTTGAATCACCGCGGTACGGCACAATTAGCACAGACGATATGTCGGTACAACGGGGACTATATTACGTCTGCAAAAAAATTCTGTGTACGTAAGCGGCCGAATGTAAAAGAAGTCCAAGGGTTGCGTTCGAAAAACCACAATCACATGACATCGGAATACATTCTGCATCACTTACCCTTTGCGCGTATATTCGGCATGAGGTCGTTTGAGAGAGAGAACGGTCATCTGAATGCAAGTCCTGGTATCAGATATGTTTCAAAGTATGAAAATCGAAAGCGACAAGGAGTTCATTTCAGGCTTGCCATAGCTGGCGTACACAGAACCATGTGTACAGAATAAGCATGCGGGAAAAACGGTTGCAGCCGGATTTTTAGAGAAGCCACACGATCGCTGGTCATTACGCAAGCTTCCCCAGGAGGATCACGGCTACTATAGCGTTTTCCTGCTTGTCTGTTCTGTGCAGATGATTCTGCGTGCGTTTGTTGTAACGGGTCTGATATGAGTTCAGTGCCACTTCCTCCCGTCGTGCAGCTGGTTACATGCAGCGAATGCTTGCTCCTCTGTTGACGGCTCTTCTATTATTTCACTGTTCAAGGTCGGTTAACCCGGACGTTTTAGGCGTTGTTGAACGCACCGGAAGTTTCTACACACTTCTCGACTGGCGCGCTTTTGAGTCCTGCCGTGTGGGCTGAGGCCCATCTCTCACTCCTTTTCTCTCTTCACTCGACTGCTGCCGTTGGTCCTAGGCAAGGCTACAGCTAGCTGCTTAGCCCGCTTGCAGACATTATTGGGAATACGCGGTTTATTTTCAAACCCTGCTGCGTTCTTTCATATTGGTGCCTGTTGGGACTGGATCTGACTGCTCTTCAAAAAGATGTGTTAAATCGTAAGTGAACGAGGGTCAGGCGCGTACCCCCTGCCCACCACAAATTGTACATGACTGGTTTTGGTGGACAAATTCAGCGGCGGAATATGTGGACGCTTCTAATGGATGAGAGTGTAAAAAGACAATATATTTGTCCCAGCTCCACAAACTTTTTTTTAGAAATTAGTTGGAATGGTTAGGAAGACACGAAGATGATAGACATTAATGAAGAAATTGTTGTCAGTGAATTCATCCATTATAGCAAGTCATAAGAACATGACGTAAACACATGATGTTGAAGACCCGAGAAACAGTTTTTGAGGGCTGTTCACGACTAAATAGATTTTTTTGCAGTCTCGGTAAAAAGGAACATGCACATAAAACAATGCGTAAAACTCGGACAACTGTTGTGTCAGCCTTTACGCGGGAAAAATTTAAAGGAGTAAAAAAAATTTGAAAAATCAGTCATTTGGGGGGGGTGAACCATCCAATGGATAATTTTGGGGTGATTTCGGGTCACTGTCCCCGAAACTACCGGATACAATTACCGGATGACATACCCAGGTAATTCTAGAGGTTTCGCTGGCTATGTGCGAGTTACCATCTTTGGTTCTGTTGGATACCATGTTTTTTGGAATGTTTTCCTGCACCGCGATGGGTAACTCACATTCAAAGAATAAAGTGTTGACTGACTGAATTGTACAACTTCTTGTGACTGGCAAGTAGCTCTGGTTAAGGTGTTTCTGTAGAGAGTTTTGTATGAACGCTACATGACCTCAGTAGAGCAATAAACAATGCATTAGAGTGAATAGAACTAAGTTCTGAAGATCAGCGGTGATACAGGGGGACAAAATATCCTTTGTGTGCGGTTCAATGTGCACCAAAGTTGTGAAACGGCCAGATGCTAACGAAATCTGCAGCCATCTAGGAACTGTTTGGTCGACCAGTATCTACCTGAAATGCTGAGAAATGAGAGAAAAAGTGTAAATTCCTTTTTGACAAGGGAGCCAAAAACGTTGTCACCCATGCTTCATTGTCGAGTGTGTTAATAATGTTGTTAAAATGCATTGCCAATGTCCTGCGGTCGTATGCTTATGTTTCAGTGATAACTTCAAAACGCCGCGAAACTGATCATTCTCAGGTTATGAGGTCATGTATATCGCCTCGAGAAGTACAATGAACTTATATATAAGAGTTGAAGAATTGGACTAACGTCAATAACGGCTGATTTGGCAATAATGGCGGAAAAGGCTTTCATCACCGAACTAGTACTTTCGGAACCTATTCAATGTGTTCCGATATTTCTCCCAATACTCTTCACTTACGATTAATGAACTGCGGTTACTCCACCTGGGATTTCGATCTTTATATTTTGAAAACTATCAAAAACCAGGATTCGCGCCAAGATGATCCCTCTCCTTTTCAAACGACCTTCAATTCCAATAACTGTGAAGGTCTTAGTAGCTTTTTTCTAACCATTCCTGGATTGTCTCTTATCCGTGTCTTCCGGTGAGTGGTACATCTCACACCCTTCGAGCTTTTCGCGTTAAATTCGTTTTGCTGGGCCTTCATTAGAGCTACACGCTCCAAGGATAAATGCGTTTTATCATTTATTTGAAGCGAAGGCATTGTGCGTAGTTTTGCATTGTCCGGTCATTACTGCTAGGCTGGTGGTCAGTTGACAGATTTGTGTTACTTGTTCGCGAACCCACATTATTTATGAGCACTTTCCAATTTATCTATCAATTCGTTAGTCAGGTGCTAAGGGGTCGTAATAGTACGAATTTCAGTTTTTTCAACACCATGCAATTACTCAGGCTGGCTTATGACAGATTCCCTCACCACAAAAGCTCTCCTAAGTTTGCTGCATCATGATGTAAAGCAGAGAGTCATAGTTGCAGCACTCGCAATTACGCTTAAGCAACTGATCTCTGCATGACGTGTGGAACTTCGAAAACTACAAGGAAGTGGTCCTATGCTCGTGCTCAGTTAGTAATGGAAACACCAAAATTAATACTGATACTTCTATATACATGGTTTTGGACAGTAATCCACATAAGCGCCTTGGTACACTTGAGAGATCTACAGACACTTTACCTGGTACACAACACTGAAACAAGCAACTAAATGCCTCCAGCACCCATGTGATGTCTGCCTCAAACTAAGAAGCCATACTGAATTAAGTCAGGTTTTCACACGCCTTTTAAGACCCAGGCGAACAATCATCATGTTGGGACGAAAAGTCACTCTTCGTCCGCTACGCACAGGCCGGCAATCATGGCATTTGCCACCAAAACGCCAGAGACAATAATAACCAAGCGTGTTCCCCATTGCTACATATTCCTACACCATGGATGATCCATAATAGTCATTGCGCAGGCAAAACACGGAATTTCACAGTGATGCCACCACTTAGAGTCCAAAGGAAGTAAGCAGCAGTGTGAGGGAGGATGTGTTTAATTCACCTGGAGAAAAAACCACCAGTAAGGAGGAGGAACAGGAGTGTCAGTAACCGTTTATGGAGAACACCTAACACTACTACAAACGTGAAGAAACAGTAAGAACCGATATTGGGCATTACGTCACGGTTCGATCAATCAAGTTGTGCTCAATCGGGGCCTCTTCTTTCGCAACCGTACAAACCGCTGGCTCTGCAACAAAATGGAGATGAAGAGTGATTAGCCGCAGTTTTAAAACGTACTACGCGCGTCCTCTTAGCTTCGGTTTCATTTAACCCTATCCCGTACTACTTAAGGCAGCGTCCTTGGTGTCACACCCAAGCCCCGTCTGGCGGAACCTCGACCTCTGACCCTAACTCTGGCACATCGTCCGCAGCTCCTCCTTCCGAATCGCTGCCCGTACTAACCATGAATGTCTTCAGGCAGTTGTAGTGGACGCCCATAGGTAGAATATTTGGGGATGTCGGATCTTTCATTGAACAAGTTGAGTCAGATGAAGTATGTTCTATAACAAACTCCTTTCCATTGTGTCTGCAGTGTTGCAGGGACACCCGGGCCCATCGTTTCCTTGCGTAACAATACCTCATCATCAGGTCCCAAGGGGGCCGCAGATACTTTCTCATCATAGTGCTCCTTCTGATGCCGATGTACACTCTGCAACTGTGTTCTCACTGTGTTGTGTGCTAACCATAACTCATCGATCAGCTGGCAAGCCTATTCCGCTACTGTGGACTCTATTTGGACGTCCTAGGGCAGACAGATATCGGAAGATAGTGGGATTTCTCGGTCGCTCCACAGGAAGTGAGGCGTTTTTAGTAAACGCATGAACAAAGCTGCGATAGACTAGTACACACTTTGTAATCGCTAGATCCCAGTCGAACAGGTTGCGGTCTAAAAACGCCCTTAGCAATTGCAAACGTGAGCGGTTGGTCCTTTCAAGTTGTCCGTTGCTTTGGGGACGATAGGCGGTCGTCCGGGCTTTGATGATTCTCAGGATCCGAAAGATCTCCTGCGATAATGTGCTTTCAAAATTGGACCCCTGGTCAGAGCGCAGCTGCCCCGGATATCTCCATTGGCACACCCAGTTCTCAACGATCGCATTGCCAAACGTTTTCGCACCAATGTGGGACAAGGGTGCTGCTTCACACCATTTGTAAGATAGTCCACCAGTACAAGCACATACCGTTTGCCTATTGACGTCTCTGTTAGAGATCTTATGGTGTCTACACCAACTAATTCATCCGGATAGCCAGTATTTATTGGCTGCAGTGGAGCTTTCTGTTTGTTCTTTGGATCCTTGAAACTGCCACATTGTTCACACCGATAGCAAAAGTTTGTTACATCACGACGCAAATGTGGCCACCCAAAACGTTGTCTGGCTGTGCGTCCAGCTTTTTTCATTCCGGCATATCCCAGCTTTCTAAGAGGTCTTCCAAAACTGTCCCAATTGCTCGTGAGACGACGATTCTTTTGCGATAGTTAGGCCCGTAATCGGAAAACAATACATCCTCGCTCACCACTAAGTGGTCTCATATTGCCCACAGGCAGCGACTTTCGTAACTTTTCCCTTCCATTTCTTTATTTGTGGACCTAATAACCTCGTCCCGTTGTCCCTCGTGAATGAGGGCAGTTTAGGGGTCGGATGTTTGGGCTGTCTGCGATCGTCCGTAGTCCGTGCCTAGTGCAGTGTGGCTAGTGTTACGTGTTGCGTACTACAGGACGGGCAGTCTCCATGAGCACGCCCGGGCCTTCAGGATAACGCATCTGCGTTAGCATGACTTCTCCCAGCTCTATGTTCACGCTGGAAGTCATATTCTTGAAGAAACCCTTGCCACCAATCAGGCCCTCCGAGTCCTTAAAGTTCTGAAGCCAACGGAGAGATTGGTGGTCAGTGCGAACGGTAAACCGCCTGTCCAACAAGTAGTGCCGGAAATGGTTTACAAGGAAAACCAGGGCTAGCATCTCCTTCCTGGTCGTGCAACAATTTCGTTCTCTTTTGCTAAGAGCGCGGCTTCCGTAAGCGATCACTCTCTCGTGTCCATCAGCACCTTTTTGTGATAATACGGCCCCAATGTCATAGTCATTAGCATCAGTGTCTAAAACGTAACCTTCGGCTGCAGGCGACAAGTCTGATAGTGACAAGTTGGGCGCGGAACATAAGGAACGTCGGAGTTTCCCGAACGCTGCTTCACATTCTCTGGACCATTCAAAGTTTCGTTTTTCTAGGAGGGTGTGCAGTGGGCTGGCGATAAGTGAAAATCCTGATATGAATCTTCTATAGTACGAGGCCAGGTCCAGAAAACTACGTACTCCTCAGTGATTTACGGCGTAGGCCAGGTCATAAACTGTTCAAATTGCTTCAAATCTATTCGAATGGCGCCCCTAGAAATTACATGTCCAAAATATGTCACTTCTTATCGCATTAACTGACACTATGAGGAGTTAAGCGTCAGGCCTACTTGCGACAGCTTTTCAAGGAGGATGGCTAAATTTCTCAGGTGTTCCTCGTTTGTCGTCTCGTGGACGATGACATTATCCAAGTAAATCAGGCACCGATGGGGATTAAAGTCACTCAGCACCCGCTGCATCAGACGTTGGAGTGTGGCCGGGACATTTGATAACCCAAATGGCAGTGTTTGAAACTCATACAGCCCTGTGGGCTCCACGAACGCCGTGTAAGCCCGGCCTGATTCTCCTAATTCTACCTGCCAATAGCCTGAGGCTAAATGTAGCGTGCTAAAATAGGTGGAAATTCCCAGAGCTTCAAACAAATCATCGATGCTGGGTAATGGGAACGAATCCTTAGTGTTAACTTTGTTTAACTCCCTACAGTTAACATATAGTCGTGAACTACCGTCTTGACTAGCGCCACATGAGAGGACCATGGGGAGTTTGACTGCTGAATTACGCTTCTCCGAAGCATCTCGTTAATCATCTTGGAAACTTCTTGTAGGGCCACTGGGATTCTTCTGTGTGCCGTCTTCATTGAAGGGGAGTTTCTTGTGTCTATTTTGTGTTTTAACTTTTTCGTTCGCCCCAGGTTACTTTTACTTCAGGCGAACGCGTCAATGTGATCCAGAATTACCTTCCTCAACTTAGCTGTACTTTGGGTGTCATCACAGCACCCCGAGCCCTTGAACAACGCTTCGATTTTTGACCCAACATCCCCCGGAGCGATATTCAGAGTGAATTCGGAGCCGTTATGGTCGTACATTGGTCCGGGAAACACCGTGCATGATGGTGTAGCCAGACGACGTATTGCCAAGTCTGAGCAGCATACGAGACCCTTTAAGAGGTTAATCTGGATAATGCAGCTGACTGGAAGAATCGGGGCCACCACAATTTGGTGTCGGAGTGTTTGTTGGCTACCTTTACCATAGATGTCATCAATCCTCGGGTACTCATGGACGAACTATCGGCGGTGGTTTGCTTCCAGTCACATGGTTCTAATTTGTGGTAGACGAGTCCCCTAACCACATCTGATCTGATCGAGCTGCAGGCTGCCCCCATATCTAACAGTCCCACAGTAGTGGTGTCACCAATTTTTAAGTCTGCAGCAAAAGCCAAAGTTGAACACGAACTGAATATTGATGGAATAAATATCGCATCGTAAATTCGTTCGCCTGAGGCTGTGTACCGTCGCCGTCGATGAGAAGTATAGGGCCGATCATTCCAACCACTGTGAGAGGTTCCACGTCCGGGATGCGAGCAAAAGTGAAAGGAAGCCGGCCTAGGGGGACCTCTGTAATTTGGTGCCTGACCACGGTACCACTTACTACGATAGGCTAATGAACGGCGTTCGTTGTGCAGCGTGAAGCACGGTGCTTTCGGAGTCTCAAGGGCGGCGTCATCTCTCTCTAAATCCTCCGCAGTTTTCGGCACCGCGTTCAGCGCGGTTGGAGCATGCAGTGGGAGCTCACGCTTGATACTCATCAATGATAATAATAATAATGGTATGTTTCTAGACGCATTTGTGAGAAACACACTCAGGAGAGCGTGATCAACGTAATAATTTTTAAGCATAAACATATTTGAACACCAAATTTGAAAACTGTACAGCGAGTCAGTTATGTGAATAGAGCAACAAAACAGGCACAAACAGACATTATGTGAAGGGAAAATTGAAGTTTAGGAAGACAACTACCCGCTGCATAGTCCTGAGACGATAGTACTTGGGATCTGCACAAATCGATAAAATAATTGATTTGTTACATCAATTGGGACTGCACAAGGTGATCACTGGCCTAATGCTCAATGTCGTGACAAAAGAGGATGGTTGGGTATGGAGATGGTGTATTGGCGAGGAATTTGATCATTATTCCATATAGATAGTCCCGAAAAAATGTGCAGAAAAGTTTTCCATGATATGGGCGTGGTGAGGATGCATATAATTTCGCGGGGAACGCAGAGACCTTCGACCGGACATCATTCTTTGCTCAAATTCCTAAGAATTTCAAGGAGCTCGCGATATGCCCAACCATTGCGGAATTTTAAGTGTCCGGGCGGGGTGGGATGATTGCTCTCGCGGGATATATCAGGGAAACAAATAATGGAGAGCGAAATCTTGCGATAAACGGAAGAAAGTGAACCCGACTATGTGAGCTATGACGAATAATGGAACATCTGATATTCTGGCGTAACCTTCTATGTGACGTTAATAGCATTGTGTTAATTGATGTAATATATACCACATGCGAATAGCTGTTATTGGATAACGCAAAAGGAGATCGATTATTAGCTATTCCTAGTATACGATTATCGCCGAATTTAGATGTCAATTATCTAAGTACAGACGCTAGACACACCGATGACCAACTGCTCCAACACTCGTTTGTCTTGTTCTTGGGCGGACTCGCCGTCATAGGCCCCCTCGGCAAAATATCTAAGGTCTCACAAATGCACCGACCCTCTCGCCCGTCTGTTGTCGTCTTCCGTGAAACTGTTCCCACCATTGTACTGGCAATCTTGGCGGAGCTCTTGGAAGGTCCTGCCACCGATCTCAACATCTATCACTTGGCCGTTTAAGACAGTATCCAGCGCCTCACCTGACAGGCGACAAAGGAGAGCCATTTTACGCCGGACAGCGGAAAATTATTTAATGTACAGGTTTGCCATGCTCTCTCATCGTCGATACAGCATCCGCAGGTCAAACTTCCCCGGCATCGGTGAAGGGGGCACTGCAGTCGCTGGCCGGGACAGAGAGAGATTCTCGACCGCCCGTGTGAGAGTGTTTACTGCCTCTGTCATCGCGTTGGTCGTGTCTTCTTCCTCGGGGTTCTGATCAACTTTTTCCTGTTTTACTGGCGTCTGTCTTCTTTGGATCTTGACAGGGTCGCCAAATTGTAATATACCAGTAAGGAAGGAGAACAGGAGTGTGTCAGTAACTGTTTATGGAGAACACCTAACACTACTACAAACGTGAAGAAACAGTAAGAACCGATATTGGGCATTACGTCACGGTTCGATCAATCAAGTTGTGCTCAATCGGGGCCTCTTCTTTCGCAACCGTACAAACCGCTGGCTCTGCAACAAAATGGAGATGAAGAGTGATTAGCCGCAGTTTTAAAACGTACTACGCGCGTCCTCTTAGCTTCGGTTTCACTTTATAACTACCAAAATGCTGAAGTCACTAATAACCAAGTGTGGTCTCCTTTGCTACATATGGTCACACCATGAGTAATCCATAATGGACAACATTTAGAGTCCAAAGCAAGTAAGCGGCAGTGTGAGGGCGGACGTTTAATTTACCTAAAGTATAAACCACCCTTCTGTTTAATGTAAGTTATTGCAATCACGGGTACTGTTATGACATTACCATCACACTGGAGGTCAGGGAACTCAACATGTGGAAATTGCGGAGATTTTTTCCAATCGGACGCGCCCGCTTAACTTAAAGCCCACGACTCACTAGTCACGTTAGGTGTCATCCAGGAATGTCGCGGTTTACTATCCAGGGAGGCCGCTGCGTATGTTGGGTGTGCCAGTGGTTGATAGGTGTATGCAGTTAAGGTGTTTCCTATGCTCACTTATATTTTATTCTTCGAGCGTTGTTTCTTCTTTATCCCAGAATATCGACGTAGGTTGGGCCTTCATATTCTTTGTGGAAAGACGAAGTTGGCTGTATCGACTCTGTCGCCAACTCTGGCCTATTCGATACCTTAATTCAGCACGGCTCGAGGTGTCTGTTAGTCGAAGATTGGACAAAATCCATTCCGGATTTGGGCCAGTAACTTCGTTTCCGCAGGCTCTTCGCCAGGTATTCTAGGAGTTGTTTTCAAGCAACTTTCATAAACTCTGAGCCGAGGCCAGTTTAAGGCCCACATTACATAATTTGCATATAGCTCACAGAGTTGGAAACCTGGTGACTTCACAAACGTCGTTTGTTCGCACACTGTGTGTTGGCGATTTTCATTATCTCTGGTAGTTAGGCCTAGCAGTAACACAAAATCTCATTTCGGTTACTCTATTCTGTGACTTTCAAGCGACTTTTCAACTGGGATTGCAGCTAGATGTAGATGGTAGCTAGACACTTGGTAGTATACTTGAGGTGACCCTATGGATCCGTTGGTCGAGAGACTTCACGGCAACAACTAAAGAAACCTTAGCTTACTAGCAGCCGCTCTGAGTTGTCTGCCATTCTAATGGCTTCAATGTCAACCGCACTGGAGCTCAATCGTTCTATCATTTTATGATAGGTCAGGATGTTCGCGTTTGACCTACCTAACGTTACTTCGAAACATGGCATAGAGATAATCGAATCTAGATGAACAGGAATCGTGACTTCGTGACGCGGCTATGACGAGATTTCCAAAACTGCGGGTATCGCAGCCAAAAATCGGTTGTTATTAGGCCGAAAACCTTTTAGTTACTGAGCCAAACGGCGTAGTGCGATCTGTCATTACACATTATCAAGCAGATGCACCCGAAATTCAATAGCAATTACAGTTGTGAGATGTCATGTATATATTGTTTATTCATTCATTTTCCTAGTGTCAACAATTGTTCTAACCTTCCTCACTATTGAGCCTTACACAAGTACTGTCAAGCCTAATTCAAAAAGGGTTTGTAACTGATCTATCCTCTGCGTAGATACCCAGAAGGTGGAATGACTTTACTTATCACCCACCGTCATAAACAGCCTAAACCTACCATTGCATATTCGCATTTTCATTCGGGAACACTGAACCCTCATTCTCCCCTCCTTGTTTAGTAGTACTGTAATTTCAGTTCCACTTGAATATTGATATTCATGGGAAATATTATCCTCCCTCCCCATTTCTTGGTTGTTCATATAATACCCTAGTCAAGACCGACCGGCGGATGCAGATTGTAGAGTGAGACAACACCGATAGAACGTCACTATCCCCGACACGTGGCTAAATTTCATATATAGTCTCCGGCCCAGAAAAACAAAGAGCGTAATGAACAGGCTACAGAAAGTGGCCCTGAGCAGAAATAAAAGAGCAATTGTTCATCCCGGACGTCCAATGGTTGTTCGAGCTACGCTTAGTCTTCTCGCAACGTCTATCGATACGCTGGATCCACAATAGTCGCGTCTGTAAGTAACGAGCGTCCGTACATTCTGAGCCCGTCCAGAAACCGATTCGGATTCAAAAGGAAGACGGTCGTATTGGCAAGTGTTTTATTAACAAGGTGGCAATGTCCAAAACAATGTGATGAACCAAGTAGTGAAAGACGAAAACAAACCTTGATACTGAGTCCACCAAATATACAAGTCCCGAGATTAACGGTTCGCGTAAATACGATCAAATGCAGCAGTCACGTAATGGCGAAGCGGTCGGTCGAAAATAAAACCAAGGTACATATAAACAAAAGAGCGGCAAGGCAAAGTGAGCAGGAAACCTAGGCGGAAGTAAGTTTCTACAGGCAAACGGTATCAAGATTTAATAATACAGTAAGATAAACATTCACGGGGAAATGGTTTGCCACGCGCGTATCTTCAGTGGTAGTGTCAGACTGCATGGAAGGCTCGCAATCAGTATAAGGGATTTCAACGTAGAGAAGAAACCAATGAGAAGGGAACGAATAGGGAAGAGAAGGTGGTCATCAACGTTCTATTGACACAACAATAATCAAACACTCACGCAATCAGCTACTTCAACAGTAACAACGTCGAAGCTATTTGAAAAACCTAAAAAAAAGATACGAGCACACGAGCCCATTGCAAGAGTTGCGAAATTGGTCCCACTAGACGACGCAGTAGAAAACGATGGCTAGAGAATTCTACCACTCAAACTTGTTGCCGGGCAACTGAGAGCGGACTATCTCAGCATTATTGAGGTCATGGGCCTCCATTGGTTAATCGGGGTGTTCAAATAAATTGAGCGATGCCGAACCATGTCCCATGCTTTTAATTCATCCATTTTCACATTTACCGACATCGAGTTGTCATGCACATATGCACTCTGCAAACCCTGTACCCAGTGTGCAAGCAGAACTTAGTAACTTACGATTAGAGTGCTAAAAGTGTCGGATTCACATATATGTGCAACATATAGGGATGAGAACCCGCGTGCGTATTTATAACTATGTGAAGAAATGTGTACACGCATGCGTTACTATTTCTATGCGGTTGTCCTTAGTTTATCAACGAGCTTGCGCGTAAATCATTTCTTGTCCTGTCGTTTCCTATCTCCTTCCCTTAAATGCAAACCTGACACTATGCTTGCGGGTTACGGATATTAGGCATAAGGAGCACGAAGCTACATCTCCACAATCAAAGAGCGAGAATGTGTTGCTTACTGGGGCAAAAAACTGAACTGATAGGCCACTATCGGCTACGCCCGTTGAACTGAATAGTGAACAACGTTGTGGGCGCTGACTGTTTTTGTTACCTCATTTCATTGCGAATGTGGGGCTCGGAGGTACGTTGCCGTCTGACATCGACGCGCCGGCTAGCGTTTTTTTGTCCATGAAAACAAGACGGTGAACTCCGGTACTCCTTGCTTTCGCTGACGCCCTTATAGCAACTCAACGCTGGGGCCCGTCAGATCCTCATCTGTGTCTCTGACGAACACTTCGCCGGGTGTTTACAATCGCCGCGGCACATTTATATATAATCTGCATGGACTTTTTTCGGCGCTTCGACCTTCTGGTCAATACGAAACGCCGTATTCCAACCGACTGCAGCAATTTACTGGGTGCACCCGGCACGTACGTAAAAGTTATGGCCTTGGCACCCGTATGTGCCACCGCTCTTACGCATGACGTTTATCTCTTCATTGAGTTCACGCAACTCATCTCCGCATCGAACGACATCGCAATAGCGACTGCTAACATCGCACCGTTTCCTCACCAGGGCGCCTCCCGCAGTAGCACGGCCTTGCCGGTTGGCTGGTAACAAACTAAAAAACGCCAGGGCAGAGCTCGAGGTCATGTCCCCGATAGAAATAATGCGCCCTCCCAAGAGTCCATGAGTTTCTACGATGGCACTTGGTTCTAAGAAGTCCGGCGATTAACGCTTATCAAGCGGTTATTGTAGGCTAGACAAAGTGACCTCCCTAAATAGTATCCAGCCTCACACCAGCAGCATTCATACGCTTGGTAGCATGGGGAAACCATTTTCAAAAAGATAAAAGTAGTACAGGACTGTTGGCGGATTCTGGTAGTGGAGGGCATAGTTAACACTCTTTATCCCTTTCCACATCTTTCCAATGTTACTTAATTTGGGCAACGCACACTTTTTCCAGGACTGATATCGATGCACGGGTATCAGCAGGCTAAGTCTTGGTTTTCAATGTTGTTCGGTTTCCGATACTAGGAAGTGACTGGATATTATTCTGCCGGTTGGTTTCAACACACTCATTCATCATACAAAATCAGTTCGCTCGATGGAATTGCGTCGGGCTCACCAATTTTGCAGTGATCTAATCAGTCAACTTGTGCAACACACAAACCCACTTCAAATGGGGTTGAACAAGAGCAATTCTGAGGTCCAACTGGGCACTGTATAAAAGTGGATTTTCACGGCGGAGACGTGACTTTATCCGAGGATGTATACTTCTTACGATTCCTCCACTTGTTTTATTGATTTGATGGCGTACATGCTAAAATATCTGTTTTTTCATTCCGCTTTGAGTTGTTACCTTCTTAAAATTGCTCGTAGTCCGTGTGGTTTGACTTTGACTCTCGGAAGGTCGCCGTGACCTCTTTTGTGATATTTTCAAGGTATCGCGCAATATTGATTACGTTCAACAGAAAATAAGAGACCGTCGTTCGCTGTGAATTATTTGCCGGAAACGAAAAGTGTTTATGTATTTGACTAAATTCTGTGGATGTGGACAAGCCTCGCAATAAGATTACTACAATGGCTGTTCATACTTGGCCCGACCAAACGCTTTACCTTCCGGTTGGGTGGACGATTTTTTGAACCTGTCCCCAAAAGCGAACTGGGGTTCCATAAAGAGAAACCTCTGGGAGTAGTGAAATCAGACACTGCCGATGCATCCGCTCTGTAACCAACCGAGCCACCTTAAGCAATTGCGGAATTTGAATCACGTGACGGTAGCGATGGAAGCATTGTTACAAGTTTTTCCTTACGACCACTGTGTTTTCTTGTAACTCTTCCTGAACATACACTTCTTCAGGACATTGTTGACTGGCTCTTACAAGAAAAAATACAAGTAGAAGACCAGTGAATAACACTGGAATCTATGAGATCTTGCTACCCTGAGTTGCCGAGACACCCTCGAACATTAATGGGCACCCCAAGAAACGGTAATGAAGTCGTCTTGTTGTCTGGTTCGTGGCTCATGTACTGTCCTCTGCCGGCCTCCCAGAATCTTTTGCAAGGAACTATCAATGCAGTTGAACATAGGCACCAGGCGAGTGTACAATTCTTTTCACACGCGACTGTGGACAATTTCTTGTAGGGTTACCAGGCATTTTGCGTCATCCCTATTCCTAGTTAGTGTTTGTAGGAGTCCAGTCGGAATTACAAGCGTACACGCAGCAGTGCATTGGTGAAATGGACGTTCATAACCTCGAAGGGCAGATAATTCCCTGGGGCAACACAGGCGTCCCCGTAATTCTTTCAAGCGTTATATGTGATACTTCGGCACGTCGCTCCGTTGAGCTATGTAAAGGACATTTCGGTTGTGAACGTTGCAGCACACGTGGTGTCTACATATCACACAGACTGGCCTTCCATAACTTTGATTGCCTAAGCAGAGCAGATGAAAGTTCTCGTTGCCGGAGTGAAGTGCACCATCGCGCAGGCGATTCCATATTCATTTCTCCCCCACTTCATATGATTGGGAGCTTTCTGCATGATTATACCCACCTCGTTTATATAAGTGCGGCGAAGAGTGATCAGTCTATGGGCACCTTCCCCGCACAATGCTGGGCATTGCCTTGGTTCTCCTTCCATCAGCGCAATATGTGACCGAATGAAAAGAGGGCACGCCCACACCCCAGTTGGTTATTGATGAATGTACTGCCAGATAACTGAGTTGGAGTACTGGAAAGCGATGGAATTCAGACAATTTGTGCTATATCTCGATCCCGTTTTACTGCATGAGTTACTGGATTCTGATAAGTTTAAGCACTTTTGGGGACTCTCCGGTTGCATACGTATCCTGTGTAACCATTTATTTATAGGCGGTTTCATTATCAATAATGGTTGGCATGCGATTATTTACAATGTGTACAGCCTGATTCATTTGATGGACGATGCGGTGTATCATGGAATGCTTGACAGTTTTTCTGCCATCCCTTGGAATCATTTTTGCCCTTCATGAAGACATGCGTTTGCGACACAAACAAACCCTCGGAGAAAGTATTCCGCCGACTGACTGAAGCAAACAACGGACGGAAGGTACACACCGGTATCTTCGTGGATGACGTCGGTGTGGCGCTGAGCAGTCGATGAGTTTGCAAAACTCGGAGCGAAGTGATAAGAAACGCCATATAGTTCACTCGACCACCTATCACTTGTGCCAACATTGACGGCACACCGGCGCAAACTGTAGAACTTCGAATGAATTCGGCTGTATGTAAACTAATCAGTAAGGTTTCCTCATTTCTCGGTCAATATCTCGATCGCGGCGACCCGCATATACATATGGGCGCCGCCACCTCTTTCATTACCTACACAAAAACATTAGGTAGTGTCTTTATTATAAGTTGCTGTATTCCTACATCGTAGTGCTAGTTCTTAAGTTCGTACGCACGAAGTTTCCCCAACCTTATGTTGCCGTGAATCGGAAGCTGCAAGGAGAAGACGGTGACTCTGCAAACGAACTTCATTTATTGATCTACTCACCGCTCACAAGCAGATTTCAACGCAACAATCAAAGGTGCTTAGGAGTTGGACGTGAGAGCACCTCGAGCACAACCGCATGGTAGCCGCCAGGGAGGACGTGTGTCGACGGAAATCCCGGTCGACCTCCGGAATTCGAACAAGCGTCAGACTGGTTAGGCGGCGTTCCTGACGGTGATAGCTAAAACATCGTTGTCCTAGTGAATGTAGCCTACAGCAGTAGAGATGGCGGGTTCATTATACACTTACGAGCAAAACTGCGATACCTACGCCGATACACTAACTTTGTAGTAAATTTACACTCACAAGGTAATGTGAACAGGCGCGGTGGTACTGGCAAGGTAACTCTCACGTCGCACAGAGTTTAGGATTTTGGGAACGTCGGAGGTGATCTCACCACACCTGATCTCTCCGATAATTTTTCGGTACCTGTTTTTCATATTTGGAATAAATAAGAAAAGTTTGTCACACTCGTTCTCCTGGCTTTCTGTATTCCATAAATGCGAGTAAATGGAGCAGGATAAGCAGCAGTTCTCTCGTAGATGTGGCTTATAGCTCAGTTCAAATTAAATGTGTCTGTCGCTAACGTCCACAGTGACCGCACGTTTACGTAAATATCCGTTGAATGGTTAGCAGTTTAAGGGAGAGGCGCATACTGACGTGTGGCGCTTGAACTTATGCCTCTACCACCTCCTACTACCATCCAGGAAGTCAACGTCATGGTGCAGACAGGCTAGAATCGTATTGATTACATATTAAAGTATCTACTATTCCTACTTGAAATCTCTCAAGCACAGACGGGTGGAACCGGCAGATTATCATAATTTAACACCCAATACCCAATCATGGAAACGTTCGTTCACCGTTTTCTTTCAAACTAGCATCAGGGTTACTGCTCCGTTAACTTTTCCGAAGAGGAATAAGCTGGATGTTATCAGGTTCACGCAACAAAGATCGCACGTGACGAATCATTCTCTGTGTCACAGTGTGCAGTAGCAACCTCACCAGAAGCGCTTCTGAAGCATGTTGCCTTAGCACCTGTTGGGTGAACTATGTTGTGTAATGTTTACCCTCAACTTTCCACAGTTCTCCAAGATGAGCGGCAATTGCCCAACCATATCTTCTGTGTTATCCAGTAGTAAACCGGCGTCTATCAGTGAAACTGCATGGCTTTCAGCAATTAACAGAATCTCTGGTGAGGTTCACCATTGCTTCGCCACTTGTCTCCAGATGCCGTGGCCGCGTTGGAGGAACGTTTCAGTTGTTGAAATAACCATTCAGGCATTTACCGGGGGAGTACATATGACAAAAAGTCAAACAGCCCCAATATCCAGACCAGCTGCGCACGTTGCTTTCAGTATATTAACCTCAACAAATGAGCCCCATAAGTGCGTAAAACAAGCAGAAGATGCGCCGTACTACGACGCTGAAGTATCGCAGTTGTTGCGAATAAAGGATACTGACCTTCGTGACTCCCTGAGTCGAATATTGTTTCCGGTGTTTGGTGTGACCTTCGCAAGGCAAGTGATGTGAAATAGGGTGCATGAAAAGCATCAGGCCAATATATTTAGGATCACGAAAGCTATTACGGTAAGAATGCTTTTCTCAACCATACTATTCATTTTCAGACGTGGTTCCCATATTGTTCAGCCGGGATGGCCCAGAAGGAATTGGGATTGGAGACGAGGGAGTGCCTTGACAACACGTGAGACCTCGAAGTTGAACGAAACCAGATGGTGAAAACTGATGTTATTCAACTGTTGTTTGTTAGATACACACATGTCAACGAGAAATACATACACGTATATGTATGCCTTTGTACGTGTATACGTATGTACTTGGGGAGCTGCTTTCACATTTTCATGCTGCGTACCCACCCCTACTATACAAGCGGGAACTGGACAGTTTGCGACCGATATTACGAGCGCTCGCCTCATGTAGTACAGAGAATCACGTATTCCAGATTAGGTGCATCATCATGTTAACCATCATAACATTTTCTTCCTCTCACGTTTCAGATCACTGGAATACGTGTACATAAACCACAAGTCCCCAAGTCAGGCAAGACGGGCTATTATTTGTAACTATGTGCTTCTGACAATCAGCCACATTCACACACAGTGTCATATCCGTTGTGCCATATCAATAATAACTTGTCATCCGAATATTAATTATCACCTGCTGTACAATAACTCCAACTTTTTGCCCATTCCTTTTCATCCCCGCTCCATTAGAGCATGCAATCCGCTAGCTTACAGATACTCGTCGAAGATGCGCAATCTATATGGACAATGAAGATCATTGAGCAGAGGCCTGATTTGCACTGTCAGTGAAGTGTATGCAAAGAAACCAATGTACTGAACCCAACAAACGTGTTGTACTTTCATGAGGATGGAAAAAATTGCTCATGTATTTACAATGTCTCGTTCGCTGTCGATGATGTTCTTTCACTAGCTGGTCGTTCGGTAGGCTGGGAGGCGACGTAGATGAAGTAGAGCGATAAGTTAGGACGAACTGGAAGAATAATTCGTAGTAGTTGACAGAAGAGCGACACCGAGTATATGGGTGAGCTTTCGTACAGTATAAGTTTTTGGGAAGCAGCCTCCACTTCCCCTCATGGGTGCACTAGAGGTTGTTACGTCATACCACAATTTTATTCATCGCCAACCCAAATGCCCGCGGGCCTCCTAGGGGACCACATGGGTTGTACTATTAGGATAACTGATAAAAGTGAACAAAATATGGTGGTGCCAAAGAAGATCTGTGGCGACAACAGATAAGTGCAAGAGGTGTGTGCACAAGTAAAACCGACAGATCGGAGTCAATTTAAGTGTGCGAGCCATCACACCGGAGTTAAACAGCGCGAAACAGTAGGCTCGCACAACGTCGGATGAGTATTTCAACACGGCGCGTGATATGGCGACTGATGAGCGTTGGCAGGTCAGCAGATACGAACAGTTGAAATATTTCACCGCAAAATTATTATAGCAGCCGCAAAATCTACACATAAGGAGACAGAGACAGTGCACGGAAACTCCAGTTTATTCTTGCTGCCAGTCAAGTTAAAAAACAACGATGCCCTCTGACATTTATATAGATAATGATAACGAAACGATGTGCACGAAAACGTGCAAAACTGAATTACAAAAATTAACCACAAACTACGGACACTGCAACTCATATGTGAGTTTACTTGCAATTAAGAGGTAGACACTCGACTTTTTCTCTCAATTTCAGCCCCATGGTGCGATCAAAAAGTTGTGATGTGCAATTATTATAATGCAGGAGAGACTCATGACTCCTGGCTCGTTCTGCTTCTGTCCACCACCGATTGAACCACTTGACTAGAATTTTCGTTGTTCCACTTTCCACCCATTAGCAAATCACCGTTAGAAAACGCAGTCCGACCTACCTCCGAATCACATCAGCTAAGTATAAGGACGACAAAAAGCTTGTGTTCGACATAGAACTTTGACGCTGTTTTAAACAGTCGCCCGTTATCGGCTCGTCATTTGAATGGGTTACAAAATGGCGGACGACGCTCACCTGGATCTCCTTAATCACAAGTTACAACTTCAGCAAGTATGTTCGAGTTTATTCTTATGCATTATTCTTAGGTTGATGCTGCGTTGGAGCTTGATAAGGACAATGAGGAGCTCAAAATTTTGAAACGTGACCTACAGGAAGTAATTCGGTTGTCTGTTGAGTTGCTGGGAAAGGCGTCTGACACCAATGAAATCGAATGGCATGTCGGTGATCAGTGCATGGCAATGTGTTCTCGTGATAAATTGTAAGTGCTTCGGGCGCCCCTTTATCATTCTAGGTTTTATCGTGCCACAATTTTGGAGTTCCTTGGGGATACCAGCTGCGTGGTTAACTTTGATACGTACGACATGACGGATGTTTGCCAAGTAAGCACATTCGCACTAATTAAGGATAGTTTCGTTCTACTCTGCTCGAATGTAACTGCTGCTCACGCTGCCTATATTATCGCCTGAATGTAGTACCATGACTGAGAGATGCCGGATGCCAAGAGACCATTAGTCGCGCGTTCGTGGCTTCGCGTCTCAACTATCTTGTTTAGGTTTGTTTAAGTTACTTCGTCAATTAGTCGTATTTATTATCATGCTTGCCATGCGGATTATCTGCCGATTCATCGTTCTTCCTGTTAGGGGTACCGTAAAGTGATGTAGCGCGACATCCTTCTGAAAAGGTGTTTTCAGGTTGTTGGCTGATAAGTGTCTCCTGGCCTACCGAATACTTGACTAGACCCCCACCGTAAAACTCATTGTTTTGCCAACCATCACCACTGCTCGTCGTTCGCCAGCGCGAGGTCGCGTTTGACGTTCAGTATGTTCGTTCGGCGGTCACACGCGTTATTGGGAACGTTTAACAATGGGTGCCTGCTTTCTGTGTTGTGTTGTGTACCGAAAGCCCTGACCTGCATAACATTTATATAGTCTGACTTCTTGAACATTGTCGGTATATTTTGATATAGTCTGGACATGTAGCGACCTAGAGATTTCACTGGCCTGCCTGTAGTATGATGTGTAAAATAGTTCCAAAACTCAGTTGCATATTGTACTTTGGCTATTAAGAAAGCTCGCATGATGTGTGCTGTCCGATTGTTTGTCAGCTTGTCGTGACTTTGGCGCGAACCCGAAGGACACACATGTCACATTTCCGGTTTACTCGCTCGTCGACGGCCGGTTTCTAGCCTCTCTAGCTAATTCGCGTGTCGGTGCCGTTTACAGCGCCATCAGAGACCACCTGCACATTTCGTCGAATGAAGATTTGGTCTCTCTCCTCAACGGCCTTTTGCTTTTCGCGTCTGATAATTGCGTAGCTGAGGGAAAAGCGACTTAGCCCGACGAGCACTAAAGCTCCACTACAGACAACTTTGCATAGGTACGTGAAAGTACGAAACACTTATGGTTTGTTAGTGATCAGACGATATGAACGGTCAACGATTGCAGACTTGAATCTGAAGTGATCGTGAGATCAACGTTGAAACTTTTACGTACTGAAACCAAGGAAAATCACTCTTTCCCTTCCATCTTGAGATTGGAGCATCACATGCTATCCACCAAGGATTTTAGAATGCCATCCATTATCTGAAACTTCGAAATAGCGCTTCTCAGTATAGTATTTTGGAGCCTTACTTGTTTCCGTCTGATTCTTTTGTGATAATACTGGTTTACATGTTTGTTAGTGTGTTGCAGATGATCTTGGCATTATGGTTCACGTATGGAGACTTGGAGGTTGCCTGTTTCCTCACAAACAGGACAGGCATTACAGCAGCCTTACGCAAAGACTGTGACACCCATGATGGCTAGTCGGATTGATTCTGCGACGAATTCCTCATCGCAGACCACCAGAAAGACGCGGCTATTCTGTGGTTGAGGTTGTCAGTAAAATCGTCCCCTGCCGACAATTTGCATGTTACCGTTTTATCGCTTTGGGTTAACTTGGCTGTTACGACTGCTCCAAATATCTTAATACCTCTAGTTCAGACATCTGTTCAGGTTGCTTGTCCGGGGCTGATTCATTGGAGACCAATCGCAGAATGAACAAGTTTGTTGGGTGACTAGGCGTTTACGGACAGTAGACCGCCAGTGAGTTTTTCTGCCTCCGCAATGCCATGTGGCCTCCTTAATCTCGACAGCGATTTGCACTTCCAAAGGCCCTGTACCAGTGGTTTGTTTCAGCTCATATTACTCCTCCACAACGTTTTTCCTAGTTTGGCGTAAGCAGACGCTGTCATGGCTGCCTTCTGTCATTACGTGGATCACTGTCAGGATTAGCGACGTCATGAGCCATGGTGCCCACGAAAGCTGCCCAGGACTAAAAGTGCATGTCTATATGAACACAGCCGCTTTGTGGATCAGCCTGTAACGGTCCACAAAATTGTTACTCGGAGCGACGCCCGACACGCGCCAGACAGTTACGTGTGCGCAATTCGGGTTTTCTGTGTGTGTTGTTGTACGTTCACGGATCCAGGTGCAACCAGTCAAACATCCCACCTTATTTCGCAATTGCTTCGGTTGTTGTCACTACGCCGGAGGTTCTTGTCGGTGCATCAAGATATGTATATTCGTTGCTTGACAAGTGTCAGAACAATGGTATCCGCATTTGTATCGTTTCCGTTATGATTACTGACCGCCGGTCACATGTTCACAGTGCTAAGACTGTTTGTGAGTTGCTCACAAAAGAGCGTCTGTTTTCGAAGTAGTACTGCCCGTATGCCCCGTGGATGAATCGTTAGTGAAGCCTAAATGTTGGTCGATTATTATGATGGGCTCACAACACTTCAGAATTAAAAGTAGCTCGCTCATGAAGTCACGAGTACCGGAAAGCTCCATGTCAGAGGTCTACGCAGAGTACGGTAGCCCAATATACAGATAACATTGGGAGAAGCCTTTTCGCATGCAGTCCAGATGGCCGTCAGCTCGGTTTTCTGGTGCCCAACTTTTGTGCCGGAACATCTCTATAAATATTGCCGGTACCAATTCATCTGTGTGGCATATCGTTCGCTTACCAACAGTGCAGTGGTGTCACATACTTGACAGTGGCGCACGCATATGTCCAATTTTTCTGATAGTGTGTTTGAACCTGAGAGTACTGTTATCTATTGCCGGTAGGCAATTATAAAAAGCGAAATGATCGACGGTCGTTTTTCGAAGGACTGGACAACGTTTTTCAACTTACCTCATGCGGCAGTAGAATAAATGAAAACCGTCTGCGTTCTGCCCCGCTCTGTGGCAGGGAAATTCGGTTTATTCAGGTGGACCGACGTCCACAAATTATCGTCTTTATCGGTCACTGTATACGCATCCTTGTTCATGTGTAGTTCAGTTGTCGTGCGATCCCCGAAACTGTCAAACAAAGGATCTTCGTGGATTGCAACGTGAACCTTTTCATATCTGACTCGATCTGACCGAATCCATCGACTGTGACACGTGTTTTGCGTCATCCCTTCGCTTAGCTCGAACTGGATTATTGTCACTTTCTGGGATCATATAGAAAGGGCAATGCACTCGTCACTGGCTTGCCATCAATGTCTGACAACTGACGTTTAGGTGCGCTGTCGTCAGTTCAAATCCTATGGTGTCGCTGTCATATCTGGTACGCAATGGTGTTCGGTGGTACCTGTGCTGAGTTTGTCATATTCTGAGTGTTCCAGTTGATTTTCTGTTCAATTCGCTCCGTGTTATTGCAGTATCACAAATATCTAGTGGGTTATGTATACAGTCATTCGTGGCACTTTCAGGATGAAAGGACTGGTGGCTGCTTACTGTACAGACATTTGAAATGTCCACTCAGACGGGAAACATGTATCCGAACCAACTGGAACATGTTCTTCGTTGCCCGGACCTTGCAAAAGCACACCTACTGTTTGCTCCTCTCTATCCCAGGGTGCGCATAAACTTTGTGATAAACTTCTTAGATGTGTTCAACCATGTGGAATTACCCCGCTCACCTCACCACGTTCTTACGGGCGAGTAATATACACGCATCTTGCTCCGTTAGCTACGTTTCATTTGTCAGTTAACGTTATGGTAATCATATGGCGGCAACCGACCTCGATCAGTAAGCGGTCAGTAAGCCCTGCTGTACTTGTTCGCAGCGTCAAAAAGTCTAACTCCACTTGCCATGTGACTGTTCGTTCTGTCTTACTTGGCTGCTCCGTTCTAGACATGGATACCACGCTGTACAAGATAAGTGACTGGGCTGGCTTGTATGAAATACGCTGTGCACCTTCAAACCGCAGATTGCTGCTTCAGGTCTGGGGCATTTCCACACCAACTTTCTTTATTGCAGACAATCCGCTTGAGGTTGTAGGTAATTTCACATACTTGGTTAGCACCAGCTCGTCAGCCTGTATTATTGGTGACGAGATATCAGCAACAACACGAGTTGTTTTTGCCCTCCTGCATCATTTGTGGCGTACGGAGAACGTTCGGTTGTTGCTGAAAGAAAGGGCATGTAATGCTTGTGTGAGTTCTGTTTTTGCACTGTGGTTCGGAGGCGTGGCTGGTTCGAAACGAAGATATCAACAGATCTGCTGCTTAATCATTGTTACCTCCACCAGTTAGCGCACATTAAGTGGGCTGGTTGCACGAGCAATAGGCCTTTCGCCGTTGTTTATTGCGGAACGTTCGGGTTGTTCGACTGATGAGTCAGCTAATCCCGTTGAACAGTCTGCAGTGTGGTTGGGTCACGCACTACATGTGCCAGCTGATCGTTTACCGTACCGCGTGATGGTTAACCAACAGCGTGATCTTGAAGTACAAAGACCCCGACTGTTCCATTGAGGAAAGCGGATAGGTGTCGCTTACCTGGCCGGGGTTCTCGTGATCACTCAAATCGTTGGTTAGGAATGCTGTTTGAGATGGTAATGTGCTACACCCAGTGGCTCGCTTACATTCATACCGTTTCTCATTCTTCAGTTAGTCATAAATGTTTTATCTTCGGGGTAACTTTCTTCTGGGATGCTCCACGTCACTGTTATGATGTTGACGGTTTTTCACTAAGTCGCTGGACAGGGCAGCGGTGTTGTAAAGCTTCGACGAACTCTGAACGCCTGTGACGTTTGTTGAATTTACAATTGTTTTTTATCCACTTCCGCATTCTCTTTGTACAGCTCAGTTACTGAAGGACATTCTGTCTCGTGATTCTGCGTGACGCTGCAAAATAAGCTCTCTTAGAAATTGTTTGCGATGGTAAAAATGAAAAAAAAAAGATTTGTGACGCGTAACCCACGTGAATTGTGTAAGTCTTACTCATGATGTCTTGCCGTCGCTCGAATGTGTCCGCACTGGCGTGAATGGGACACTTCGTCACTCTAGAAGTCTGGATAACCTTTGTTTACGTGGTGTTTGATACAACCGTATCTCGTTGCAAATGTGAATAGAATAGGAGGAAGACTGTCATAACAGGATCGCTGCATCACTGCCGGTTTTTGTTGCAATCGACTTGAATGTACAAAATCCCACACCACCAAACAAAGGTCAACCCGGAAGCGATCCAATTGCTGCCGAGATGGCACCAAGGTCGCAAACACTTGATGTTCTGCTGTCTGCTGAAAACAAGTGTTTACTGTGATATGCTGAGGCCGTTGCTATCAAACTTCGCTGTCTCATTTTATGCATACCAAAAGGACTGTTCGTGGATTTCATGCTGGTTTGGTAACAGCCGAACGGGTTTTAAACTTTAACTCTTAGTGATTGTTTTGTGGTTTGGTACCTTGTACACATGAATCGCCTACAGTAAACATCGGTAGGGAGGCAGCACTCCCATGCTGGAATGGTGAAGATTTTTAGGACAGTAATGTTCTGGTTTCTTGGTGCTTTCGTGTGCGAGTGTTTAGGTTCTCCTATTAAACTCTCTCCTACTAAACTAGTAAAACACCTTCGTGATCACCTTTACTGAATGCACGCGTAGCACAGCTTAATAACAACTTGCGAGTAGGATTCTGCAGGGGATTCTTCATTGGGTGTAAGCCAGCTGGATGTTGCCAAAAACGTTGTTCATTTCCCGATCAGCTCACACTGCGTGATTGCTGATCCTTCCCTGTTAGTATATCTAGTAGGGCGAAAATGTGTTGGATTGAGTGAACTAGTGTAGGTCATACACAGGTTGGATTCGTAAACAGCAAACAAAGTTGTTTTAGTCGCTCTGGGTGACAATTCACTTTGTCAGAACATATTTGAACAAGAGCTGGACACATAACATCTAGGGCGCGTGTCTAGTTTGTACGGAGTGTGCACTGTACCCTGCCAATTTTTTTGGCCGAAAATCGGCGATGTATGGGGCCACCAAAAATCGAAATGAGCGTCGTTGCGCTTTTTTCTGGATTACTAGCAAGTAGAAGATTTGGCTGCTATTTGTTCGAACATCACGTTTGATCACAGCCTTCCCATTCAGGTAGACATTCCGGTCGTCTTTTGAAATCGTCTTTTGAAATCGAGGGTTTCGACCGGTCTAGGAAGTCCTAGTTGAGGGGTTATCCATTGGAGTTAACAGCACTGTGTCTCCTCTCGAGGCGATCGGTCAATCTGATCGTAAGTCACATGCGAGAATGATTGAATGTCCAGACACGATAATTCGGTCGTGCCAAATGTGAGGTCAGTGATGCAGTGGTCAACACAGTTGTTTCCTGAAAGCGTGGCCGAAGTTTTGGTCACCGCCGTGACAAGGGTGTGCACTGCTGGCGAGCTCTAATGAGAACAAGACTCAAGTTTAATGCTTCTTTCTGAAGGAGGCTGGGTGGGAAGTCTATCTAAACACGAAAGCTGAACTCAAATGTGAGTGATGTCCAACTTGTTTTTTCCGGATTGATGAAGTTACTTCGCTTTGCAGGTTGGAAACATGTCGGACTTGTGGAAGGAAGTGAGCTGTAGTATGCCCAGGTCTTGATTCAAGACGAATGTTAAATTCTGCGTCGTGATGTCTAGGTACCCTGACTATCGTACAGTACCCGTTTGCTGGATGCTGTTCTCTTTTTATGCTGCACCGTTTAACACAGTTACAGTTAATAAACTGGTTTTTTCTCCTTACCAGAGAGTTAGTTCCACAAACTGTTCCCCCTGTTTTCTGGGCTGTGGTGAGCGTAGAAGCCTGATGTCGCCTTCCGTTATCAAGCCAGGTTCGTGTTTTAAGAGCAATTTTAGAACTTGTCAATTTAGCATTTTGATGCTTATCTAGGCTACCCAACCAAGAAACTCAAACACCATTCCTCTAGCATGCAAGATTTAATTTATGAATTTTAATTTTTGCTCCGTTGATCTATTCCGTGTAGAGTACCGGACCGCGTGCACGGCGTTGTTTTCAATCTCCTTCCATCCATGCCCTGGAATGTTTCAAAGCAATCCTAAACCCTTTTGCTCCCAATTGCTTTACTTTCAGTGTATACCTTCCTGCTTACCGCGCCATATTCTGAAATCGTGGGTGGATGTTTTGTAACGACACGGCGGTTGGAATTCATCGTTGCGCAAAGTGTGTTCGTTGATCTATTGCCTTTTATTAGGTTGCATCGACAACTCATCTTTTACCGTTCATTGAAACGAGGAAACCAACCGTTTTAGGGTTTTATTATGCACATCATTCGGTCACATTGGTTGGCCGAAATTTGTGATCGTTTGGTTTCTCGGCACATTCAATATATGTAAGTTGAATTATACTACGTCCTAGCGAGAATCATGTTAAAATTGAAAGTATATTCGCCTGGGAATGTTACATATCATACGACGGATTTCTCTCCTAGTGATCAGATAAGACTCCTATATATCCTCGGGAGATTTAACCCAGTCACTTTTGCTTTAAACTACCTCGAAGTGACATCTGCGAGGTTTTATTGCTGTCACTAAGTCCATGATATAAGTACCCTAGTGATTGTTCACTAATGCTCTTCGTGCCATGCTGATTCCTATCATCATGTCGGATGGCTTTGTGCTCTAAATGTCTGATTTCGTCGATCCATTGATTTAGGATTATAGTTCTCTAACGGATTCTCGTTTCTGTAAAGTTACGTGCCTGGCCTATACACACAGATGACTTACCGTTACGCTACAATGCGCTTAGAAGGCGATTCCTTCTATTTCCGTTGCAATTCTGAAACGATTGCGAAGACTGACCTGTCTACGGTATGTTGGCCACTACTGTTACCCAATATTTCGATAGGCATGAAATCCTGCTTTTGTTTCGTTGAACTATTCTACGATATGGCTGCCCCAAAGGGTACTGAAAACCGTCTAGCACAGGTCTTCAATTTCGCTTTGTTAGCTTTTCCGCATCGCATTTTAAGTACTGTTATAGTTGTAATGGAAGGCTTGGCTGGATAATACCTTTCCTGTCCCGTTAGGTGAAAATTGCAGGTTGTTTGTTGTAGTGACTTCATATTCAACACGCTTCTTGGCTTATCCCATTCTTGTTATTTGATGTCCTGTATTCTACCGTTAAGTGACATAGTTACAGTTGTTCTGGTCTATTTTTTAGATATGCCACTTGAAACCGGTAACAACAATTGCCCCTGTTACCAAGAAAAAAACGTAAGTTCTGTATTGAGAAGGCTGAATCTCTTTTCAGTCGTGACATTAAAGCCAGAGCCATCGAAAAGAAAAAGCAGAAAAAGTTGCGATTGCAACAAAGACAAGAGGAAATTGAAAACTTTTGTGAGACTGAAAAAAACCGTTGGCTAAATTTCAGCAAAAAAATGATTAAGACCGGAAAAACCAAAAGGAGTATTTTCGCCTCTCCCGATGCTCCAGATGGTCGTGTTGGCGTTGGTACATGCGGTATCGGTGGCAGACCAATGACAAAGTACGCCATGGTCAATCATAACCTTCGTAAGAGCTGATTATAGTGTCCTGCACATTTTCTGTAAATATATTTTTCTTATTTTGTTTCGACTTCTGCATCATTTGGATGAAGAGCCTCTCGCAACTTGCTAGTAAGAGGTCTAGTCTGAAGCTTTTTGCCTCGTTGACTTAACTCGTAATAAGACTGTTCAGAATATTACACCAACCGCTAATTCTCGGTGCACGACAAAAATGTTTTATTGTGCTTTCTCGAACTGATGCTGTAGCCGTTATTCATGCTGGGTAATCGATGTCGATCACAGGATTGATTTGGTCAATGCGTCTGCCGCCATATATGGTCATTTTCTATGCAGGCTTTGAAACCGCCACATTGTGAACGCGTTCCACCGTAACACCACATTTCCGTATACTGCGGTAGTCTCCTCAACAAATGCGGGTCTAGTCCACTCAAAAAGTAAATGTCAGATTTTATTTTAGTGTGCATAGTCCTCTAACATTCCCTCAAGAAAAAAACTTTCGGGGACAAATCGTTAAAACTACAGGTGAGTCGTTTGACTCTCAAGGTGCCCTCTTTTGACTTTGGTGAGTCCAACCTAAAACAGCCTACCACTGTGGCTGCGTCATCGGCAGTTGGATTCTGACGCAGATTTGACACATTCCCTGGACACTAGCTCGAACACTCAGTTACCTTGATCATCTGAGTCATTGCGACCAAATAAAAATACTCCGGACTTCCCACTGCTGATAGCCAGCCGTTGATATTGCGGTGCGATTGTCGTGTGTGTGGTGAGCAATGGTTTGTTTGTTATTTCGCTCACTGACCTGTGACTTTCGTTTGCGCGGGCATTCTGAAGTGGAAACCTGTGGGCTTATTCTTACGAATTATCCAACGCAGCTTCAGCTATGAATAAACAGCTTCCTGTAATCTGTGAATTTTCTATGAACCCTGTGGAGCTACTTGATTTCTCGACATACATTTGGGAAAATCACGGCGTTCGCTATACTGTTTTTTGTTGGATATCGTGTCCGAACGGTTTCTCCGGGTGGCTCGATTACTATGTTCTGGAGCTTAGTCGTAACGGGTATTGTGTTCCCTTTTCTTGTCTGTATGGTACCTAATTAAGTATGGTGCTGATTAGACTATTTTAGTCACTTTTCATCTGTAGGTCAGCCCAGATGGTCTGAAAACACCTGGTCAGCGGCCATTGATCTTGACCGGAATGAACAGTAACGTGCAAACCCCCAAACTGCAACAGACTGGGGGCACGTTCGGTAAGAGAAGCACGCCATTCTGTGATCAGAGTGCACATGTGAACTACCTAGCAATGTGTTTCAGCGTCCCGTACGTGTGCGTTATCTGAATTGTGACCACTGGCTGCTTGACAACTGTCAAGCAGCACAAACAACGCTATTTCGCGTTCTGTTAAATGCGGTTTGCCTCCTCAAAATGCGAAGTACTACAAATTGCCGTGATTACGCAGATTTAATGTTATATGGGAGTTTTTTTACCGGCTTGTACATCTAAGAAGCTGCACAGGCGACGGTGGTGTGGGGAATGAGGTAGAAGTGCGTGTCTCCAAGGCAAGGAAGTTTTTCGCCATTCTGAGGCACCTAAGGCGACAGAGGGGCTTTTCTCTGACAACACAGAGCTGTACTAATTTGAGGCAGCGAAACATTTCCACTCAGGTTATTCGGCTACCGATGTTTGCCTTCAGTCGCTCGTATCGGGTGGCACCAACGATTAATCAACAGGGAGGTTGAGTGACAGGTGTTTGGCACTGATTGCCAAATAAGTTCTTTTGTTGTTCAGTTCTTCTATACTGCTACCTTGACGTGGTGGTCGGGCTTGTGTACTGTTTTGATCCGGCGGGCTATGCTGACTAGGACTCCGGTCCTTCCAGGTGCAACCTTGTCAGACAGGCCAAAGGGGAGCAGTCAGACGAAAAGCAGTTACACTCATAGGATTGTATGTCGCACTGCTGACCGCGTAGGAGTGCTTAGGCAGTGAGGCACGATCCTATGGGCATACAGCAGAACTATTTTTATAGTTGCGGCACTGCTGTCTTCCGTATCAGGAAGAAGGGGGTTAGAAAAGGTACCCTTAAACAAAGAGCACTCCGATCGCCCAACGGTTGACCGTGACCGCCGGCGTATTATCCAATACGGTCGAAAAACATCAGATATCTCTCAAAAGCCTGATGTAGCTTCGAGTACATCCGCTGCGCGCAGCAGTGTTCAGAATCAGACATTATTGTCTTATTCACTGCGCCCTCGGGCTAGGCAAGCCCCTCACTGCCAAGTGAGTCAGACTCTTGAGTCATTGGCTCCGGGTAGGGTCCCCCAAGAAAACCCTATATCCTGTTGTCTCGCAGGTCAGACTTTTGAGTCAGAGGCTCGGGGTGGGGTCCCTCAAGTCAACCCCCTTCCGCGGCATAAACGACCGGGAAGTATCAGAAGTTATCGTTCTCTCAACAGTGACATTACTAACCGACCACGACTTTCTCCTACCGTTTTACCCCCTATTTCTTCTGCCTTCCATGTGCCTTCGGGCGATAATTGTTTTCTGAGGCCAAGACAACTGGTAAACATTGGCGCCTTCAATGTCCGCACTCTCCGACAAATCGGTCAGCAAGCTGCTCTGGCAAGTACTCTCTCAAGTCTGGAGCTTGATGTGTGCTGTGTGTCGGAGACGCGAGTCTACGACTCTAGCACAGTTATCCATTTGAGCTCACCTCTAGATAGCTGTCGATCCAAGCGCTTCTGTCTCAGGGTTTCTGGTGACGCCGAAGCTGAATCTCACGGTCGAGCTGGACTGGGAATCGCGCTGAGTTCCCGAGCACTCGAACGGTTCGGTGGGTGATTGTCACCATTGGTTGATCGTTTTGTGTGGTCGAGAATCTTCTGGTGCTAGTCATACAGAAACGTAGACTATGTGCCTAGCAGTACAGGAAATCCTTGCCTTAGATCGGTTCCTTACTGTGGAGTAGGTCGGGTTTTATTCATTGCTTCTCAGCTGGGACTGTTGAGCCAGAAACTATCGCAATGCCCCTCGAGACAAACTTAGCGCGACACGTAAATCTAGAGGTATTCAGAGTAATCACGCTCCTGGCCGATCAGTTCATCCGGCTTCGGATTTTTTTCTAAAGGTGGTACGACTGGCAAGCGTCGATACTTTTATTGTCCGCACTCTGATTGATCCTTGACATACTTTGACTGACATTCCCCAATCTCCTTCACTGTCTTCGAGGCAAGCATTCGCGGCCTGGGTGTTGCCATTTGTTTGGACTTTGCACACCGCTGGTGATCAACAGTTCTTCCTTATGTCTAGTGGCAGAGACTTGGTGCAGGCCGGTTTGGGGGTCGCGCTGAATTCTAAGACTGCGGGAATCGTTTGAATCCCTCATAGCATTATTGTGTTTTCCGCTGGACTTTATCTCGGTAGGAGTCAGTCAACACAAACTGGTGAACTGTTTGTATTATTGGTACATTGTGTGACGGATTTGGTAATTCACAAGAGACGTGGTTGCGAAAGGCCTAGGCTTCCGCTAGACATGAGCCAGCATGCTTTACCAGCTAAGCTATTAAGCCATGCTAGAAGCTCAGCAATTTCACATTTTGACTTAGTTACCCCCCTCCCCAATCCACTCTGTCCTATGAAATCCTCCAAATGATCCAGGAGATTTACTGCCCAGACAGGATTTCTCGAATGAACCACGCTGAGACTAACGCTACTGATGAGTATTGCAACAGCATGACCGACAGGCAGGGTGACAAATGCCATTATCTAGAGGAGACGTAACTGTACGAATTTTCGACGTCTGCTTCACAGTTGGATCTCCTACTTTATCTTGTCATACCTGCATGCGCATTGATGGACTAGCTCAGGTGTTCGCAAGACCGCTTTCAGTAAGGTCGTCTTCGATAATGAACACGGAGATAGGCGTCATAAACAGCAATACGCTAGTGGTTCTTTCTAACGCTTAATTGCCATTCAACCATAAGGAGGAAGGCTTGACAAGTAAGAGGTGGATAGGGAAAGGGACCCAACTACTGAAAGTTGTTACATCTGTATCTGAACATTCAACATCAAGGCCCCTACACCTTGAAACCAAACAGTTGGGTTGTAAGTGAATGTGAGTCTTCACAGCTTTCATTGCTATTAAGTTACTTGTTTAAGTTACTTCATAGACGACGACAATGTTCGCACCACTGAACTCGACCAGCCGCAATCTCATCCAACGTCTCCAGCCACCGACTTTGTGTTCGCGAGGAGACAAACCCGACCTGTAGTAGCCAGCCCTATGGCAGGTCCACAACGCACCTTACTCCAGTAGGCCGCAGCGTTAGCAAAGAGTGCTTGGTGTGGTAGACTACCAGCTGCCTCTTTGGTACCTGACCTCGCCGTCTAATTCTGTGTGAACATGAGGATTGAACGAAAGAATTTGTTTGGCGGTCATTACCAGACACCCGCTTTCTTACTCCTCTGTTGCTTACTCGTTGGTGCCACCCGATGTGAGCAATGGACCGCAGGCATTGACGGTTAACTACCTGAAGATGGTCCACATCAACTTCCCAGAACGGACATGATTCGTTGCCGTAAAGTAATACAACCCTCATTGCTGTCTGATACACGCGACTCTTAAGCGTCATGAGAGATGCCCGTGATGCCGTAGCCGATCTAGGTTAGCGAACACCGTCCTAACCTTGGAGATAAACGCTTCCATTTCATTTATCACACTACTGCCGTCGATGATGCAGCTTTCCAACTGCGTAAATCGGTCAGGAACCTCTATCTGACGTTAACTAAGTGTAATCACAGCAATCTTGCAGAAGCAATTTAGGCGACAAAGCGCATTCCGAAGCATTTAGTGGGGTGCGGGGAAGCGTCCAGTGCTCTTAGTGTTGCACGAAAGTCGTCTGACAGCAACACCTTATTGTCAGCATAGACAGGTTCAGCCGGCCTGTCACCATGTAGGGGGTCCACGCCGGTATTTTGTGAATGCTAGAGACAATCCTCCATTATATTGTCCATCACAAAATTAAACAAAAATGATGAAAGTGTGTGGCTTCGACGTATGCCGCTCCTGGTGCTGAAACCGTCAGACAGTTTACCGTAAAACCTAACCTGAGCAAAAGTATGGGAATAAAGCGTCGACAGTTCGTTCACTAGCGTGGTCGGCCCCAGCAGTGTAGACTGATCCGCCGAGTTAAACACATCTTTGTAGTCGAGAAATACGGCAATTATCGGCCGGCGGTTCACATGACGTTGCTCCAGAATTTGACGAAGAGTAGAAGCGTGATCTGTACGTCCCTACACAGAGCGGAAACCTGCCTGTTCTCCCATAACGTTTGCCTCCCGGGCTACAGTGAGTCAATGATGTCTAAAGGATGCCAGAACCCTAGAGATGACTAGGATCAGGCTAATTCCCCGATGGCTTTCGCAAGAGCCCCAGACGCCTTTCTTGAGTGTGGTTACTATCATCGAATGACCTCGGTACGGTTGTCTGTTGTCCACACAAGTTAGAACAACCGAGTCAATCTCTATACCAATGCGTCGTCGACGTTTCTGAAATGTACCGGCCTGAGATCATTTGAGTCAGCATCCCTATTATTTTTGAAAGCCGAAATGCTGCTGGGGACCTCAGCCTCAGTGGGTGGTTAGTTGTTTGTGCTTGAAAGTTGTCAGACAATAACACTGCTATCAGCCTAATCAAGATCAGCCGGTCTTCAACCAAGCAAGAGGTCTCCACGGGTATCTTGTAGGTGCCGTAGATACTCCTTCATTATTTTATCAATGAGAACGTTAAACAAGAGCGGTGGAAGTGGACAGCCTTGACTTACGCCGTTCTTGATTCTAAGGCTGTCAGATAGTTCACTCTAAACCCTAACCTGAGATGAAGCATGGGGGTGAAACGCCGACAGTATCTTCACATACTTGTTCGATGTACTTGTGCGTTTAAGCGATTCTGAAACTGTAAGTCGGTCCACTGAATCGAACGCATCTTCATATTGCTGCCTTTTCTGCTCTCTTGACGTGGTGGTCAGGCCTGTGCACTGTTCAGATTCGGAGGGCTGTTCTGACTAGAACTTCGGTGCTTCTAGATGCAACCTTTCAGGCAGGTCAAATGGGAGCAGTCAGACAAAAAGCAGATGCACTCGTAGGGTTGTGTTGCACTGCCGACTGCGTAGTAGTGCCTAGGTAATGAGGCACGATCCTATGAGTATACAACAGAAATATTTCCATAGTTGAGGCACTGCTGTCTTCCTTATGGCGGAGAATGGGTTTGGAAGAGGTACCCTCAGACAAACAGCACTTCGACCGCCCAACGGTTAACCGTGACCGCCGGGGTATTATCCATTAGGCCGAAAAACAACGGATATCATCCAAGAGCCTGATGTAGCTTCGAATATATCTACTGCCCGCAACGGTTATCAGAATCAGACAGTACATTATTCGTTCTATCCTCGGGTTAAATTGTCCCTACCCTGCGAAGAGTATCCGACTCTGGTCGTTGGCTCTGACTAGAGTTCCCCAAGAAAACCCTGTATTCTGTTGTCCCTCACGTCAAGCTTCTGAATCAAAGGTCGCATTCTCTGTGTCCCCGATTGATAATTGTTTTCTGAAGCTAAGACAACTGATAAGCATTGGCACATTCAACGTCTGCACTCCCCGACAAGTTGGTCAGTAAGCTGCTGTGGCAAGTACTCTCTCAATTTTGGAGCGTGATGATGTGTGCATGATGTGTCGGAGAGGCGAATCCACGATTCTATCACCGTTATCCACTTGAGTTCATCCCTAAACAACTGTCGATCCAAGCGCTTCTTTTTTGGATTCTCTGGTGATGCCTAAGCTGAACCTCATGTTCAAGTTGGAGTGGGAATCATACTGAGTTGGAAGGCAGGGTAATGTTTACTCGACTGGACCCTAGTGATTGGTTGCTTATACACTGTCGGTTAGAGCTTATCAGCGCAATTGAGGAAAGCGTTATGTATTCATTTTATTGGCCTGTGCTCCAGCAGATATTCCGGTGCCATCAAAGGTGCGTTCTACAACGTCCTGGTTGACCTTCTGAAGCAGATTGAGCATTCAGACATTGTCGTACTAGTGGGTGATTTGACAGCTCAGCTTGGTCGTTTTTCACCAGTGGAGAAGCAGTTGGGAGGTATGTTTGGTGTCCAAGGACAATACTGTAAATGATGTGAAACTTGCAGCTGTAGGCCTCTCACAGTCTCTGTATTTCAAACACCATATTTCAACCCAGGAAGAAGCATTGTGTTAAATGGAGACCTCTGTACTTCTCAGTCATGGATACAGCTCGATCACGTAGCAGTTAGTTACAGGTGGCGCCACCCCGTTTTGCATTTCGGAGCAATCACCTGGTGTTGTCATTTGCTCAGGAGTCACAAGCTCGTGAATGCAGGACACTTCACTGACATTTGGATAGGGAAAGACTAAAGAAGGCTCATCAGGAGTCGCTGGTAAGCAAATTGCTCACTTCGAGTCAGGTGAAAGAACCTAACGAACACTTGAACAAAATCGCAGCAGTTATGAAAGTATGCTGTGATGAGGAACTGTTCATTTTCGACAGAACTGGATTTCTTCCACATCGATAAACCCTATGGAAAAGCGTTGATCGATTCCATCTAGTTCTGAATAAGATGGCGACTGTCGAGAACTCACACGCGAGCTGTTTAAAAGCCTGCACAGAAACCATGAGCACCACGTGATCGAACGGTCTAGAGAGATGGAAAGAGCCTTTCTATCTGAGAATAGCAGAAGGCTTTTCCCTGGTCCATGGTTGTACTAGCCAACGGGTCGCACCGACTTGACTGTTCAGGTGGCTCCAGTCAGACCACGTGGGTGACAGACCGCTAGGTGTCACTTACTGCGTTCCAGACGGTACCCTATCGCATGTAGAAATGGTGCTGAGGCTTAAGTAATTGAAGCATAACCAGCCAACGTACCATACATCTCTCTCATATCTAGGTAAGTGGGGTGGGGTTAACATAAGAACTGACAAAACTTCTCCAGACGGTTTGGGACACCTAAGAGGTGCATCGAGATTGGTGCCTGTCAATGATGGTTCTTTTCTTCATAGTGGTCGAATTCTGTGTGACAAACACAAAAGCGTCAGTCTAGTGTCTGTTTCGTCCAGGTTACTGGTCTCATTTTACCGTGCCTCAATGAGCCCAGAGAAAGCCAGATATATGGAGAGCTGGCAGGATGGCGGTCCGGTTGATTGTGTGTTGGCCACTATTTCACCATACGACGGGTCTTGTACAGTCGACACTCTCATTACTAGCCGGCGGTCACCGTCTCTTTAGACTTAAAGACTGCTTTCTATTCTGTTGCTGTTTCTGTAGCGTCCACTGGAACTGTCTTCTTTGCGAGGGAGTTTGAGATGGAACTCTTAACCGTGACCGCTGGAATAACCAATAACAAATAACGGATAACGATACGTCAAAGACACTCAGTGAAGAGGCTAGGTCACTGTGTTAAATCATTATTCTTGGAATTGGTATTACAAACTTTCTCTGGTAGCCCTTGCTGAGGCCGTTCCCTGTCGTGTTCAGCTGTGTTGTTTCTTTTCTGTTCCGACCCGAATCTAACTACCTTCTGTGTGTCCGTGTTTCGACTGCACTGAGTCACATCTAGCTAGAGCCTTCCAATTGACTGAATGTGCAGATAGTGACCACACACTTGCGTGCGTCCGGATGTGGGACCGGTGAACGTGTGGGTGCGTATGTACAGGTTGGGATAGTGTTGGGGATGTTAAATACCCCCGAAAACTGTCCAATTAACCGGTAATTAACGTTTATTACCTTTTTAAATCCGAATAACTCTTTTTCGCCCCATTACTACACCATCATTCTCATATGTCGCGCTGATTTACATACTGGACGCTAATTCACGGGTTTTTGACATAGGACACTTTTCATACGCTTCATTGAACATTATTCACAAGGTCGCCTCACGAGCTATACATACGCAAGAGCTTCGCTTGTAATTTGTCTTCGGACGGAGACAGTATAAGCTCTCTTTCTGAAGACCAGTGTTTTTCTTTCATAGTCTGCTTGAGGATCGGCTCTTCGGGGTTACAACAGCGCGCACAGTATTATTGCGTCGTAGGGATCGTTCCAACTCAATTGTGTTCGCTCGGTCTCTCCGTGATATAACGTTCTCGTAGGGATCGTTACAGCTCGATTGCATTCGTTCGGTCGTCATAACATATAGTGAGCACTACTTAGACTAGACGGTTTGGCACGTGATGGGCTGCGTGAGAAGGCGAGGCGACGGGCACAGAGGTTTCATAGTGGAAAAGTTGAAGCCTTACTCTCACTTGCAGCTCGGTTGTTTGTTTGCAAGGTGTAGGCACCTTGATGCTGAATGTTTGAATATGGACGTAGTCATTTTCAGTAGTTAGGTCCCTTCCCGTCCCCTTCTTTTTCCTTCTCTCTTTCTATATAGGGTT
>QNGE01000981.1:0-29672 GCA_008508345.1 Paragonimus westermani | reverse complement strand
TCGTATTGATATGTTCGCCGAGCTTGGCATTTAGGTTGCAAACGTTTCATCACCAAGCGAGGTGACATCGTCAGTGCGTGAGTGTTCGGCGTATAATTATTATTATTATACGCCGAACACTCACGCACTGACGATGTCACCTCGCTTGGTGATGAAACGTTTGCAACCTAAATGCCAAGCTCGGCGAACATATCAATACGATAACCTCTGTTACTGTTGGCAGTATGCAGGGACAGGTTTTTGGTTTTCCAGACGCCTCCGTTAGTGGCCGCGGGACGACTACCGAAGAGACAGGGGAAGAATGATTGGAAAGCAGCATCACATGGAATGGCCTTTGCTACATGAGGGACTGAGACTTGGTGTCCAAAGCGACCGGAACACCCTCAGATCAGTGTTGCGTGCAAATAAGTGTTCTTACTCGTAGTCTGGTTGAGACGTATCACCCGTGTACTGGTTTCCCCGAATATGTAACATTTGTTGCATCCGCGTTCTCGTGTTCCAACTATACCACGTCGTGGTGTTAACGAGTACAAAGTCTTATTCCTATTCCATTTTCTCGGATGTTTTATGAATTAGACAACCTCGTCCGTCGCAACCTATATCACATTTGCTGAGCCCATCTCTGTACCATCCAAGACGACCGATGCTTCTGCAGCCATTCTGGCTTCCATTAGCCAGGAAATGCCCGGTATCAGTCGCTTTCTTTATCGCGTGCATATTTTACGCAGTCCCACATATGGTTTACTTATTTACCCTTGTCTTAACGCCCGACCTGCTGGTCTATCCGGTTGTTCATCCTTACAACGCATACGTCAGATCAGTGGATATATATATATATGCAGTGGTTAGAATCCGGCAACCTGAGGGAACATTTTGCGAACGTTTGCGCTTTCAGTTAGTTTTACAGGCTTCTATGCCAGTCCAGAGTAGACTTCCGGTGGTCCCTATGCTCATGCGAAGACACCAATTTGTTGTAGAGGCAACACACTATGCAATTAAGCACCAGAAGTTGTACAAACGCATTCAGCTGTGGAAAATATTTTAATGGATGCAAACTATTATTGTATAAATCTTACTCAAAATTCAAGTGAATTACATGATCGCAAACCATATTATAGCTCTCACCACCCATAGACAACACTTAGCTGCGTTAACAAGACTGTTAGTATCGAAGATCTGTAGTGTGATTGCTGTCAACATAGGTTTATCAGTAACCGTGGTCATGCAAGCCAGTAACCGTAGCACGTTGGTGGTGGACACTTGTCGGCTAGACCTAGCTGTCACGGCTGCAGTTTTTCTGCGGAATATGTGATGCATTCCCGCCAGACTCTGACAGTCTTCCGCAATTTAGACAGAGACTTCAGCTAGTGAAGTTATCTCATGTTTCTGCATTAAACACATTGCTGTTTCCCCACTTCATTGCGGGCGGACACTAGAATGCAACGTAATATTGCTTGTTCCTTTCGTGAACCACTAGCAATTACGCCACAAGTGTGTCTACCATTCCAGCAAGGCTGCTATGATCTGCTTATCAGTGAGTCTCATTCGACCGTGCACACCAGAAACACGAGTGCACTTTATACAGGGAATGTGATTACAGCTGGACAAAACTGAACGCGCATCGACGCCACCACTTTTCATGTACGGTGACAATATGTACGCATAACAAACCTATCACGTTGATCCGCCATCCTTCACACTTAACCATTATTGAGTTCCTGCAATAAAGCGAACACTTGAAGATTGTGGAAAGTTCATTTTTGATATGACATGAAAATTGAGAGAAGACACCAGCGCAGTGAAAAAGCTATCAATCGTTTGCTACATCCGACATAAATGCAATTAACCGTGCTCTGTTTCTTAAGGACTAGTTGACTGTCGACTGCCATACAGCAGTGAGGACCGGAAATTGTTCTACATTTAAAACACTTGACACATTTGGGCCACATGAATAGAATGGACAGAAAACACGGGATGGATTTGTTTCGCACTCATCAGTCGCAAATATGCGAATAGCACGGGCATAGAAAACAAATTAAATAACTTGGCTGCAAGTACAAACCTTGTTTGTCGTGAGTGATACTCATAACTAGACCCGAAGCAATCAAAGATTGACAGTCGGTTGTTTTTGAGCGCACAATACCGGCTTCGGTGGCCGACCGACAAGGCCTGTCGACTTGACTTGAAACACAACTTCAATAATCACAAAGCATTTGTCAGCTGCATCCTACGGTCTCAGTTTCGCAACACTGTTTAAGGTCTTGAAGACCGTTCAAAATACACAGATCCTCAATATTGTCGAAGCTCTGTTGTTCATGCGTCAACATGCTCTCGAAAACAACTGACTGTCAATCTTTGCTTGTCGTGAGTCTAGCAATGAGCATCTCTCATGCTTCAACCCCACCAATCAAGAAATTGAGTACAATTAAAAACGGCTTGTTGGTCGTTTATTTTTTTGACTAGACGCATCGGTGCAATTGGTGCTGACGCTTTAGCCTTCCCATTGTTCACCCTTACTCCGCTTGTACGTCGTTTTATTTTAATGCTTGACGCACTTTAACAACTTGTTTTACTCGGTTGCATCGTGCCACACTGAATGGTCCCCGCCCTGACATACCAATCTTTTCGCGTCTTCGACACTGATTGCCCGTAGCCTTCTGTGAATCAATGGTTGACTTCGTACCGATGGGTTTATCCAATCCCTTTACATCCTCTTTTTTTTCCTAGCATAATCCACTATTGTTTGGTTGTAGTACTTTCTTTTCTGTTTGAGGACGAGCTCTTCATCCGTTTTCTCAAATGCATCCGGAATCTATTTCGTATGACCTCATCACCACTCCTATCCATCGTCGTGGGCTTGTCGCCTACCTGTAGAACCGGTAGGTCGCGGTCTCTTTTGTCGTGGTATCGCTTTTGGGTTAGCATTCGTCTCCTCAAATCACAGTGGACTGCAGTTACGTTCGGCGATTGGGGTTTTTGTAGTTCTCCTAATATCTGTAAATGCGTGCGTGTTCTAATCCCCAACATTCTTTGAGCCGAGCTGTTGGACATAGTTTCCTTAGGAATATTCCTTTTTCTCCAGTACCATTATATGTGGATCATTTCCGGGTGATTGGACCAGTTGCAGCAGTCGCTTTTCCATTTTGACCACCGCTTCGGCTTTACCATTTGACTGACTGTAGTATGGACTGCTTGTACGGTGCTCGAATCCCCACTTTTCAGCAAACGTTCCAAAATCCGTGCCGATGAACTGTGGTCCGTTGTGGGAAAAGAAGATCTCAAGTATACCGTAGCGCGCAAATTGGGCTCGAAGTTTATTAACGACGGCGCCGGGAGAAGTGGAACACAGCCATTCTAACTCGTATAAATCGCCGAAATGGTTTAATATCACCAAGTATTGCTTATTGTTGAATGCAAAGCTGTCCGCCGATAATATTTGCCAGGGTCTTTGAAAGAATTGACGCATAAACATCGTTTCCTTGGTTTGTTTTGAGTCAATGCATTACAGCTCTGTATGTAGTCCCTTATGAAACTCGACATCTGAGGCCAATAGAAAAGCTCCTTTGTCCTCAGGATACAGCTGTTCACTTCCGCATGTGTCAAGTGAAAGTGCTCCAAAATCTTTCACTGAAATATCCCTGGAATTGTGATTCTTTCTCCCGTGAATATTAAGCCGTCTTCCTGAATAAATTGATCGCCGTCACTAAAGAAGACTGCTTATTCCTCGGGCAACTTTCTCTTATCGTGTGGCCACCCGTTTCTAATTATTTCAGCCAGACGTTGTAACATGACGTCTTGTGCCGTTGCTTCTTTTAGGTCGGTGATTAGTGCGGTTTCCGTCATAGTGTAATCCATAGCCGCAATAGTGTCAAAATGAAGCTCTTCGTAGGAGGAACCTTTTTCGCAAGCTCTGGACAAAGTGTCAGCTATGTGCATCTGAGTCCCCGGCTGATAGGTCAGTTCGACGTCATATTTTTGCATTCTGATTAACATTCTCTGTGACCTTCGCGGTACAGCAGATAACGGTTTCTTCCCTATTGAAATTAGTCCGTATGAACTATTGTTTTCCAACCGAACGTATAAGTGCTGAAACGTTCTAGGGAGAATATCACAGCCAGAATTTCCTTCTCAATTTGCGCATAGTTCCGCTCAGCAGGGCTTCGGTAGACCACTGGTGTTCCTTTTTGTAGTGATACCGCCTGCAGACCAGTTTCACTGCTATCACATTGACCAGAGATAATGCTGGATTGTAGTAGTTTAATATAGGAGGGCCTCGGTAATAACTCGTTTGATTTTATCGAATGTTATCTGCTGTTCCTCCTCCCATTTCCATTGTATTCCTTTGTGGGTCAACACGCGGATTGGATGCATCACGTCGGATAGGTTTGGAAGGAGCCGACTCAGATAATTGACCATACCATTCAGTCGTGATACTGCTTTCAAATCTTCAGGAGCTGGCAACGTGATTATAGCCTTCATGTTCTTGGGGTCTACTTTGAGTCCGCTTGATGTTAGCAGATGTCCGTGAAAAGTGACCACTTTTTCTCGTAAAGCCACTTTGTTGCACGACAGGCGAATTCCTCGATCGATACAGCGCTTCAGAAATTCCTTCAGGTTTCTGTCATGATCCTCCAAAGTTTTCCCAAAAATTAGCACGTTATCTGCATTACACGTGACTCCTTTCAATTTGTCAAGTGCCTGGATTGAACGTTTTTCAAAATTTTCGCCGGAAACCTTCAGTTCGAAAGGCAAACGCAACCAACGAAAACGTCCGAGGGGGGTTCCAAATGTGATAAAGTAACTGGACTGCTCGTCAAGTTCCAATTGCTAAAAAGCTGAGGATAGGTCTACCTTTGTGAAAAATTGGACCTGACTCAATTCTGGTAAAATGCCATCGACGGTTGGTAGATGGTAATATTCTCTTCGAATTACCTTATTCAGTGGCTTGGGATCGATATACAAGCGGATTTCACCTGAATTTTTCAAAGTTACAGCAATCTGACTGACCCAATCGGTCGGCTCCTCTACCGGAGCAATCAAGTTAATTCGAACTAGTCGGTTTAATTCCGCTTTGCACTTATCTCATATGGCCAACGGAGTCTTTCGAACCGGTAACGCAACAGGGACGGCATCGCTAACCACCGATAAACCAACAGCGCGTGGCATGTGACCGAGAGTCGAATCGAAAACACACGAATACTGGTCAAGAACATCTAAATCGGCTAATTTATGCAGAAATTCATCGCGATTAACGGTGATGAAACCCATCAACTGAATGGCATCACCTAAAATGGGCGTTGAATCCCAATCGACCACAAGAAAATCAAGCATATAAATCTTCCCATTCTTTGGATTCGTGACCGGCAGTGTCGCAACTCCGTTAACCTTTGTCGCTTCACCATTCTACATTTTCAGCTGTGCATTTCATTCGCATGTGTTGACCTCCTTGATGCAACCTGATGATATGACATTGACTGATGCACCGGAGTCTAGCTGGCATTCCTTCTTGTATCTTCTATGAGCAATTCTGCGTATATTCCTTTTTGTCCTCTTGATCTGTTGAATCGGTTTGTCACTTCGCTATCATCTTCGTCGATCCGACTGACTGTAGAAGATCTACACTGTCTGCGAAATTGTTTCTTTTCCGGCACTTCATGCACGTCTTTCCAGATGCTGGACACTTTTCTTTCTGACGAAGATGTCTGCCACCACAGAACTGGCACTAAATCATCAAGAATCGTTCTTTGTCTCTGTCCATAGCGTTTAATACTAGGCTGTGGTCTGCGTTCAAAGATGTCATCCTTTGTTCCGTTGCCTCTTAACTAATGCAGATGTCGATGCACTGAGCTAGCGTCAACTTTGGGATGTACAACAGTCTCTTCGTCATAACGGAATTCTGAATACCGATGACCATTCTGTCTCGGATGAGAGTCTCTCCTATGCATTTGCAGAAATTGCACGATTTTGCAAGTTTCTTCGACACGGTAACATACTGATTTATCGTTTTCTCCGGCCTGTCGATTCCTCTTAAAAAACGGAAATCGTTCAGACGTATCGTTTCTTTGGCCCAAACAATATTCCTCCATTTTTCGAATGATCACGTTCGGTTCCTCTCAGTCCTCGAAAGTTAAACTTCCCAGAATTTGTCTTCCCCAATTTCCGATTGCATGTCGAAACATAGCCAGCTGATTGGAACATTCCTTGCGGTGGAGGAGTATAGTCAGGACGGACAATCGCACTATATTACTTACACCACCACTATTCATTAGTGAGGCAACAGCATGGATAGAAATGGCCGCGGGACAAATACCGAAGAGACAGGGAAAGAATGATTGGAGAGCAGGATCACATGGAATGGCCTTTGCTACATGAGGGACTGAGACTTGGTGTCCAAAGCGACCGGAACACCCTCAGATCAGTGTTGCGTGCAAATGAGTGTTCTTGTTCGTAGTCCGGTTAGGACGCATGTACTGGTACGCGTGTACTGGTTTCCCCAAATAAACAACCTCTGTGCCATCCACTTCCTCGGTTCACAACAGGTGAATAACTCATAAATGTAGTGTGTCGAGCGATTACACCCCAGTGCACTCGTTCTTATGGATCACGAACACCATTGATGACTACTCCCAGTTTCCAGCGATCGGCCGTGACGTTCATCTCCCTCACCCTAGCGTAGATAACGAAAGAAGAAAAGTTGGGTGTAGCCTACATGCAAACTGATGGTTGTCTGAGGCCACTGCGGATGTCTGCCCTTGAGGACCGCAGAGCAGTGCTTGTATGACTTTACCTCTGGTCACATGTCACCCGGTATGTGAAATTGTATCACCTTGACATGTCGAGACTGTGTAGGCATAAAGCTACTTCAAAAGGTGTTCTCACTGATCCCAGTGAATAAAATGAGTAAACAGTGCTTAAATAAGGTGAACATTGTTCATAATTGACCGCAGCTCTCACATTCCCAGTGACTTTTCAGTCAGCCTCATTCAAAATGGTTGACTGAAAAGTCAGTGAGAGTACGATATCCGTGAGCGGTGGTGGATGTTGTTCCATTTGAATTAACAAAACCCTTCTTAGTGTTTATTTGCAAGTAGTGAGTGTTAAATTTAGACGAGTGAGGTAAGGTTCAATAATGAAGGGACTCGCAGTCAGCGGAGACGATAATGCTGAAAAACGGGCAATTAGATGAACTGAAATAACGACTTCCTCTATAGTGAGAAACGTGTTACAGAAATCAATGGATTGCCTTGAATATGATATATCTGACCTAGAGAAATGTGCGGTCAAAACTTACCGATAGCTGACAAAGAAAATATACAACAATGACTTCCTACTGAGAACCATACTAGTCGGAATTGAAGTTGCCACGTGACCTGTGTTACGTTTTCATGGGACAATCGCGAAGTCTGTTTGCTCGAACGCAGCCGTATAAAGCGGATAGGATCAAAAAATGTGTAACGAATATTTTGCTAACAAATAATTTGGGGATTCCGGGGATATTGGGATCGAGGTTGTTTTGTACAAATAACAAACTGAAGTAACACGCAACATAACAGATCGTAGAACTCAACATCACCACAAAAGGTTAACATACACCTTCCTCTCCCACTTTGGAAAACTTAGTCACTGAGTTTAGTAACAATTACTTTTCACTCGTTTTCGCTTGCACCCGTTTTCAGTGTAACCTCACGAGGATGCACTGCTTGTCAGTTGGGTAAATCAACCTAGAATTAAAACCTCAATAATGTTACATATGAAAACGCTACACGCATTCAGACAAAACGTGTGGTGCATTCACAAACATTTGACTATAATCATTTTTAGTTGTTTGACTGTACACCGATGTTGTAGTCAGACAGCTTGTAAACTTGCATCTATAAAATTTACATGTTTGATCCTAAGTTTTTTCACAACAGCCTTCGATAATCAAAATCACAGTACTGCAGTTCTTTGTTGGAGAGGGAGATGTGCGGCACATTTCGGCATTGTGTGGTTAGTATAACCTTCAGTACGTTTTTACAAATAAATCTCAATTTCAGTCATTTGCTTTGTCAACCGTTTGCTGTGGCAGAAGGGAACTGGTACACGACCCCCAATAAGAAGTTCCCGCTCTAATCTCCATAGAAATAAAAATGCTAACTCTATTACACATTTTGCTACGGTTATTTAACTGTCTATCAAATCACATTATACGTAGTTCCCACTACATTACAGCTTCATCTCTACCTACGCGCTGTGCTACCATTGTCGCCTATAAGGCAGCTCTGGGCTTCATCTAAGTTCATCTGCGATCACCATTACCTATTTCAACCTAGTGCATTTAGTGGGGCGGTCAGCGAATATTAAGTCAAGGATGTTTGCCATGTTGAAAGTCCAATTTCCTCGAGGATATCGAGTGCTACATGAAACGTTTCAAAAGGCTGGGTACTAAACGTACAACTCTGAAAGAACAGAAAAAAGGACCTTGAAATCTCACGGTTATTCGAAAGGATCCTTATGTCTTGAGGGAAAATTTAGTTTCCCGAGTGTTGAATATCACTTACGTACGTTACACTGGAGCGTCTGAAAACTAAACGTATTTACAAGATCAGACACGAAGGCTTAGAAAGCTTAAAATTGCCCACATTAACATAAAGGAAAAAGCAGGGTATTAGTGGGTTCGAGCTGCAAGCTGAAACTCAAGTCGCACAACCTAATTTTGGTAACCAGCTGTAAACCATGCTAAGAAATCTATCAACTGCAGCTGTCACCATCCCTGATCCTCAACAAAAATTACTGCTGATAAATGAACGACCCTTCTAATTGGCTAGGATGTTCTGTGGACAATTTCAAGACTTTGAAGCTGTGATGAACGAAAAGCCAGTTGAGGTGCGCAATGCCAATGACGGTGAAAAACAGGCAAGCCAACAACAACGGCAAATTAGAACTAAAAATTATCGAGAAACGTGGCGTTTGACCCAGGTTGTCCCAATCAAACTCTGTCTAACACTGAAATAAGTGTAAATAGCACGATTAAAAACAATCTTGTCTCATGTGTCCGTTTCGCAATTCCGAGTGCCATAAATGTGATCAGCAAGATCACATTCAAGCCGTCTGCCGCAGTCCGAAGTCGTGAACATTCCATACTTTTTCGGAAATCCAAAGTCTCACATCTGAATTTCGATCCATCTCTTACTATTATCTATATTAGTTCTATTGGTCCTGCATGCCGCATAGTACAATCGTTTACTATGTACGTTGACCCTAGGTCTGCTTTCACTGCTGATGCCGGTTGTATTGACTTTTTCTCAGTCACTTGCATGGAAATGCTAAATCCTTCTGTTTTTTAGGTTTGCTGATATTTCTTTCAAATGTCTCATACTCATGGTGCACCTACTCTTGGCAATTGTGAACTTGTACTCACAGTTGTACAGTCCATCACTCATACATGTCCATTTTTCGTTTTCTTCTGGTCACTGTCTTACTTGTCTTAACTCTATGATCCTGTTGAAGCTTTCCTCTGCATTGTCAGTTAGATTTTGTTAAACTGAAATCTCAAGTTGTTCTATACTTCAACCATTACCAGTAATTCGTGCGCGTCTATGTTCCCATATTGGGGGATATTTTCATTGTGTTATTTCGGCTATACCTGGAGGATGGAATGTAACTAATAAACGCATTTTTTTTCCGAGGAAGTACCAATCGCTTCCGATGGCTTTGAATGTTGTAACGGTAGAAGTCTTGGGCTTCCTACACTTCTTTCAACAATTTGGAGAGATTTTCACGTTGGGCACTTTAGTATAGAAAAAATGAAGTCATTGGCTCGTTTGATATGTTGGTAGTCGGATTCTGATACAGACGTTGCTCTACTGACATGTGTTTCTTCAGTTCTATGCAAAAAGTTCTTTCAAGTGTGTTCATTGGGCAAAGTTATTCGAAGACAGACGGTTCCTACATGTGGCTTATTGTGGTCTACTTGTGGAAACACTGCCTGAGTGATAATTGATTCCGGCTTACATTGGCCAAAGGTGTACTTCACAGCTTCACCATGCACTGAATTCACAATTACCCCATTTCAGAAGACATATCCAAGGGGTTTCTTGTGCAGTGTTTACCCACAACGGCGGTTATTTTATCAAACGATAGATGAAGGATCAGTTGAGCCGACTGGGTTGCCGGTATCGGTTTAGTGCATCCAGACGTTCGCAATCAAATGGAGCAATTGAACACTTTGTACGCACTTCAGAAAGTGCAATCAAATTATTTAAAGCGGCCAATTCGTCTGTGCTCGATAAACTTGGAGACACTTGGATGCAATAGAGGAATGCAGCTCATAGGATGACGTGCAAAAGCCCCGCAATGCTATTCGAATAACGCGCTGTAAGGAATAATCAGCATGCTTTGGACCCAGCTGGAGTTGTTTTTCCTCATGGTAAAGAATTGCGAACTTTCAATGGAATGGCGTTCAGAAATCTCGGCGCTTGCCTGTGCCTAGTACTCGATCTAACTGTTGGTTCTGTCCACCCTGGACCTACTGATCAAATCGTGTATAATTCACCTGGCACTAAGGTTGAATGATGTTACTAAAATTTCTGTGTTTTGAATCTGCTTCACATGGGAATTCAGTTGCTGAAGAAGTATCTGCAATTGAGCCGGTTTAGACAAAAAATTTAAGTGTCTGGAGGAGTAGCAATGTTATCAGTACGACAGTTCAAACAGTCGATTTATCTACGTTATATGTGGCGCTTGTAATTTGCAGCCGAACATTGTTATTTTTGTTCAGTTGCGTGAAAAACAACGTTGAACGCAGTGAGGATTACACAACGATTTGGTTGGGTCGCTTACTTCGTTACTGCTTCTGTGTTTAGGTTATTTCCCAGTTTGAGTTATGTACAACTGCGTTCACTATCGTATATTTCCGACTACCACAAGTCATGAGACTCACATGCAATACCAACTAATGTCCAGGTTGGTGAAAGTGTGGATAGCAATATCCAGATGTACGCCGTGTGTCAAGATGTAGGATTACTGTACATTATCCTAAATGGTCTTTAGTGGAAAACGTACGACGGTGTATATCCACCTAAATGGACCATGTACACCAATCAGGGATGGTGAAATCTGTGAAACGCGCATCGTGACAGAACTGTATGCAGGAACCCGAACGAGTGCTGCCACCAACGCAGCACAATCTCTGACAACAATCAGAAACGGAGAGAGCTATGAACTTGCTTGAATTGCGTCTATGCGGTTTCTGGTTGCAAATGATGCAACCATCTGTAATCGACTAGTGAAGTGAATACGAACTGGAACGTGGATTGAACAATGCGTGGTTTCCCAGTTTGGCTTCGAACCTTTTGGTCATGCCTTCATACCATTCGGATTACCACACTCAGCCTCAATTTTATTCACACCCTACCTGGATGTCTGTTTTAAATTAGCCTGATAACTGTGTACGAACATAGCGTGATGTTTACATAACCCGTTTGCGGTGATAACCACGGCCTGGTGCAATTGCCCTACCACGTGGGTTTGTCGTATTGTTTACGCAGGTGTGCAGGTAGGCCGGATGGACACTGTCCTCGATATTAAGTATCCGACCGCGGACGTGCGATACGGATGTTCACAATTACCCTACAAGACCTGTTAAGAGTTCCGTTAGAGGTTCTGTCATGCACGTCCCGCAAAACGTGCACTCGACACAATAGTTGATAGACGTGCGGCAGCTCGTGTGTGATTGCTCCTTGTCTGGCCGCACTGTCATCCATGATCATAGTTCTCGCCTCCACCGGTCCCACGAAGATGACAAATTGACGAAGAAATATTGCGATAGCTACCATAGTCTCATTCGCAAGTCAACCAAAGCACGCAGGTAAGCCCATTCCACATGCATCTTTAACTAAAACAAACTGTACCGTTCCTTACAACTCTTATAAGTGGTGTCTACACCAATGGCTTCGGAGTAGCGCCGACATAATTCTGTCTGTTTGTTACTCATGAACATAAAATGCGTCGAGCAGTTCTCATCATCTACGTTATAGTAGCACTTACCAGTTGTGTTCAGTTGGGCGTGCAAACGACCTGGGTAGCCAACGGTGTTTCCCTTGGCGAACAGGCGTGTTCGAAGGTTGCATACATCCTTCGTCGTCGTCTTCTTGTCGAAGTGCTCCCGGACATACTGAGTGATGATGAAGGATACGGTGCCGTTGTGCAGCGATGGTCGAATCCCCTCGATTTCTTTCGTGGTGACGTGACGCATTGACGCCTCGTATTTTCCAGCAAGAACGTCGCAAGGATGATTGTGCAACATTACGAATTTCGTTACCCGAAATCCTCCGTTGGTGTTCCGGTTGACTGAAGTATTCATAACATCCCGTTTGAGCGCTTTCGCTCTCTCAAACACCTTCTGATGAGTGCAAACATACACTCTATGGACGCATGCGTACACGTGTCTCCTATGATCGCCGAAGGCAGGTTCAGGTGATCAGATGCAGTACGAAGATCCAGATCGGACTTCGAAACACTGAACCTCCGCTCCAACTGTATCCAAATTTTGGAAATGTCGTGGAGACACGACATTACCAAAATACTCTTGAAACAAAGGTAATAAATCGACAGCATTCGCGCTCATGCTTTCGGTTCTGGAACAGGCGTTTTTCCGACGTATACTGCAAATTTATTGCAAGTGCGAACCAATGACGACTAGAAAACTGGGGAGACACCTGACTGACTCACAGGGTGCACAGGGTTCACGGGATGGAACAGAGAGGAAACCATGTCACGGTGACGGGGGTCACACCTCTGTAGAGGACAAGGTGTGTCGGCAGTGTCGCATCACGTAGATGCGATGTGGAGCTGTACTGTTCTGGTGGGGCTCGCGTCCGTTGCCTTGGCGCGTTGCTGGCATCTTCAGCGACAGAGTCGTGGCGTCAGAGTTTGTGTTGTTTCTGTGAGTTTACTCTCCTTCATGTGTGTGGACGTCACATGCCTGTAAGTTAACGCGCGTGGTGTTGGTTCAGTTGATGCAGGCGTGCTTGCATGTGGCCTTGGCACTCACAGATTTGAGGGAAAGGAGTCAATGTTTGTCGGGCGACTGAAGGCGAAAAACACCCAGCGGAGCCTGTGCATGTAGAGTGGACCGGGACTGTCGAATCACATGCTGGGCTGTGGAGCTGTTGTGTCCTGACCAAATATGGAGCGAATGGTTGGCTAGAATTAAGCCATCCGGTTTGGCGCGAGGTACTGTTCCGTTACAATCTGTTTGGTGTGCTATGCAGCACTAAGTTATCATTCAATATTGGATTGTTCGCTACGTATTCAAGTCCGCATAGGGTCCTGCGTAACCTAGCAATCTAATAAATGCTTTTCTCAACATCTAGCACTAGGAAAGGTAATTTACCTTCGAAATGGTTAACCAGAAATCCCCTGATAATAACCGCATTTAATACGATACCGATCGAACAAGCCTATAAGGAAATTAAGTCTCTCGCATCAGGTGTGAAAGATCCTCAAAAAGATGACTGAAATGTTTGACCATCTAGCGAAATGGACAACTAGGCACCGAACAGTAATGGAAGAGGAGTAAGCGGAATTGAGCTTTAATAGGATGGTCGTTGGTTGGGTCGAAGCAAAAGGACTGTCTGCGGATCAAAGAATGATAGGAATTATAAGTTACTTAGGAAATATATAAAAGGACATTGTCTTATTTTGGCGTTTAGAGATTTACAATGCTTAGGCTGAATAACAACAATAGAAATGATAGCAGTGGCTGAAGTAAGAACAAGGATGATTAATGTAACCTATTTAGGGAAAACAGTAGGGTCTTCTTTCAGTAGTAACCAAATCAAGTGTAGCAATTTCAAAACTAGTCCAGCAGGCCTTAACAAAAACAACATTCGGCTTGATGTGTTGTGTACAAGTTTAGAACAGTACCTGTATATTTATTGTTCCTGTTTATCGGCCATACCAACCAATAAACAGGGTAATGTTTTAGTAGCACGGATACCAGCATTTCTGAAACACTTAGAATAGTTTGCCATACCAGGCGTTGAACGCCAGATGCGGTGTTAGTTGTAAATGTATAAACAGTCGACTTGGCAGCTCACACTACACATTAGTATGCAGAGCAAGTGGGTATCAATATCTGGTCACGTTACAACACTAACCACATGCTAGAGAAGCAGTTTGCCAGAATACGTACATACTAGCTTCAGCTGGTTAACTTGAGAACGTGTACGTTAGAGGTGAGGCAGCAGGTTTAACGTGATATTTCGGGTGACCTGTCAGACTTGAATGGAATGACAGTATGAGGTCATTCAACTTATCAAGATGCTGCCTTAGCGCTCAGTGGTTTGTACGTGCAGACTTTACCGGCCTTACGCCAAGCCTCTGCAGAGGCCAAAATGAGAAGTCGGAGGAATTTACAAGCAAACGTTAAGAACAGTCCACTCTCCATACAAACAAGCAGAATTCAGCCAATACAAGTTAGGAAGGCTGGGAGGCAAACGGAATGGGTTTACAGTTCACTCAGTTAAATGTTCGTTCGGATTGCTCTGCGTAGGACAGAGTATATCTATCAGCAGGATTGAACGCCGCTCTGACAAAGTACACGCAATGGTGAATTGCCGAGTCATATTGTTTAGTCAGCTTCGTTGGTCCGATGGTTTAATTAAATTATACCTTTTTTCTATTCCTATGTTCGCCCATCTAATAAAACGGTTCACTAACATGTTCAGAGACAATACGTTATAGCTGTGTTACAGATGCCACGCATGCCTTTACTAAGTTATGAACAGTTCCCGTCAATACAGTGTAGCTTTGGCGATGACCATGGTTAGATTAAAGGTGGCTACGGGAACAGACCTACAGCAAAACTCGGTGACGACTTGTGCCCGGTAACCTATCCTCCCTCAGCGTTTGCTACCAAACCAGAAACGGTATGAAGCTTTCATACAAGAATGATTGTCGTTATGCCTCAGTGTTTTCCATTTCCGACGCTTTCTAAGGGGTAGAAGTTCCATCGTCTTTATAGATCATAAACGTTTCACGCTGGACATCCAGCAAGTACTCCGTAAATAGACCACTCAAACCACGACTGATATCAGTCACATCTCACATACCTCGAACCCAACCGCGGATGTTTTCTGAGCATCAGTGCTGCAACGAGCGCGACGGACAGTTCAGTCGATCTTGCCGCAACCGCATAATTTAACGATCCGGAAACAAAACGACTCCTCCTATCTAGATCCTTCGGGCTAGAACGAGCTCCTATGTATTCACTCAAAGGGGTGCTGGTTTGTGAACCTTCACTGAACAACCCTCGCCCAGTGAATCGATCAGCGTCTATCGCCGGTTTTTTTAGCAACATTTTTCACCCACACATGTGTTGATCGTGAGCCTTCCGTCCGGCACAGTGTCATTTGTGACACTCGCAGTCGGACGGAAACCTGCCTGCACTGTCAGCGTTTCAAAACTAGCCACCATACGCGTTCTCCACTGGACACATTTTTGTGGCTCCTGACGAGCGTTCCCATCACTTGCACGTCGATTTAGCCGGACTCTTAATGTCATCCAATGGTTAACCGTATAACTTAGCGTGCTTAAACCGTTTTCCACATTTGCCAAAAACCGTACCGACTTTAAGTTGTTTGCCAGAAACCCTCGCATAAACATTATCAGAAGGCTCGGTCGTCAACTTTGGTGGTGCTTTGGTAGTGACCACTGACCACGCGTCATATTTTGAATGAGGCTTCCCAACATGTGCTAACGCGTTAGGATGTGGTCGAAGTCCCACCATACTTTGCCGCTCCTCAGCTGGTGGGTTAGGTGAACACCTTCAACAGGAGCTGAAAAGTTCTCAAACTGTCAGCAACAACCATTTACGGCATATGGTTTTGCCATCGATCTTCCTAGGTAACAGAAACACATGGAAAGCTGAACTGCATAGTACTTCCTCTCGGTTCTTCTATGAGTGCTCGCTACAACTACTAGGAAGTAGTTACTCCACGCGCAACGGGACCCACCAACTCCGCCGGTTACGGTGGACGTTTGGTTCAGTACGCGCGACGGCTGCGACTGGCTCCACCAAGTGAACAGAGGACACCAACATATGTCGGTCCTCGACTGTCAACTTGTTTCCTGGTTTTGATTCGTACCGCTGCACCTCGATGGCCCCTGCAGCCACCATACGCAGGTCCATCCTCCGTGATCAAACAGTATGATAAAACGTTTCTGTTGGGGCGTGAGAGTAAATGCGAGGTTATATCTATCGCCAGATTGAAAGTAGCATTCATCACGTTACCTGATGTGAGAACCTCTGCACAACCAACAACAATCTGTGCGACTACTACCTCGCCTGATATGAACACCAATCCGGCCAGGGTAAAGACACCCGCAGCATCGGCGATGTCTAACCGCAAAAACAGACGTGATTGGGAGGCGCGTAAACAAACTTTGTCGACATCTCTCGCACTTGGTTTGTCCGTTCATTTCCTCACCTAGTCAATTTTGGTGGACGTGCGTGCTACGGTTCCTTCTAATAGACAGCGTCGCAAAACGAACCCGTATTTTTTTAACCTGAGTTGAAGCGGTTATGCAGTGGGGTCATCGTTTCCTAATATTGGGCACGACATGCTTTAACTAGTATGGACCAATCACTGATTATCTGTTCGCAACGTGAAAGGGGTCATGCTTCGCGAAGGGCGAAAAAATTGAAATTCTACGAGGTATTTGAACGATGACCGCCTATGGTGGTCGAGGCCAACTATACGGTTGAACCAGCAAAATGCTCTGCCGCACCAGAGTCTAACAAGTGACAACTCCAGCTGCCACGACCATTTTTGCTTAGTAACTTCACTTATTATTGATTTTTAATTACTTTTATTCGTTTCCCGTCTGTTTTCGACTTCTATCAACACGAAGTGTATGACGACAGTGAGTTGGAACATACATTTTTATTCGAACAGATTCAGGCTACTGAAACGTTCTTAAATTTTTAAAGTCAACTATCTTGTTGTCTTCAAGAGGTCAACTCCGGCTATGTTTGAATGTCGATCGTCATTTTTACTCTTTTTATTGCAAAACCTCGCGTGCGAATAATCCATATACTGCTTTACTTTCTGCTGTAGTAGCGTTTCGTTTCTTCGCTCGCTTACTTGCACGTCGATCTCGTGTGTCGGAAACATTTTTCTTGGTTTCTCGACCGGTCGTCTTGGGTTGCTTGACACTATGTGTCACCTGACGGCTATTAAATTGCTGAGATTTGAGTGAGTTTCTCTTCAAGTCAGCTCCGTTTCATATTTTCCTTGTCACAAATATTTGTGAATATGTATTATTTTAAACACCTCCATTAAATTTCTACTATGAAGGCTGAGTTTAAAATTTGGTACACACAGACTGATCTACTGAAGCTGAATTAATAAGGTGTGAAATTTGAAATCAGCAGTTTGTTTCCGTTGAAAGAGGATGCTGGAGCAAATTCTGTGTTAACCGAACCCACTCGAGTGGACCATATTCTTGGGAATCCGTGCAACGAAGTACAATTAATGTGTGAATCGGCTTTAGTGTTATAACAATAGGTCATGTCCTTCCGCGAATACCTCATTTTGTGCAATGAAAGATTGTTGCAAAGATGACTGTTATCGGAATATACTCAGTAACAAGAACGAATGCGAGAACTGCACGTCGACAAAATTTTATTACGTACATCAGTCTCTTCAATACTAACTAATACGTTTAAGACGACTGCTTAGTCCTTAGGAACGGTAAACGGTGGTTGGTAGATCTGAAATGTCTGGGGGAAATTTTCACGTTCTGTTGGCAACAAACTGAAGAGAATCATCGCAATTCGCCAGCACCTCTTAGAGTGCTTAAATTGGATCACTCAACTCTCCCTCGAGACCTTAGACAGTTGAGGAGAACTCCTCAAGTCTATAAACCGTCTCTAGTGTGCACGTGCCCTTCGGATTCGAAAAGACGCTTATGTTCCACCTTCATTGCTGTGAAGCATTAAATGTACCAGTATCCAGTTGCAATTGTACGTTGATAGTTTTTGCCACTGGACGCCTCTGAAACAAAATGTGGTCAATTTTGGGATGGTTTGTGCGTCAGTTAAAAGCGAATCCACTCACCATACACATAGTTTGTTGTCCTTCAACGCCAACCAGTTGGGCAGAATTCCTGTTGGGCTGTAGTACGGAACCTCGGGGCTTATTCAGAGATGGTGTGCAATGTACAGCGGAGCACGTAGTACAGTACAGTCTTCAAAGTGCTGTCTATGATACCCTTGCTTAATGTTTTTTTCGGCAGATCCAAGACGTTCTGACAGCAGCTCACTTACTAACCGAGCTTCAGATACTTCAAATACTTGAACCAGTCACAACAAGAATAACCTGGATAGCCTGAAAGATACATTTCAGTTCGTGGACTCTATCGACTCTCTAAACATCAAATATTCTACATCAGTTTTATTTTATGAATTCCCAACTTTTCAGAACGGAGTGAAGTTATAGTCTATGGGCAATGTAATTTTTGTAGCGCGGTTACTTGAGTAGATAAGTCAGTGTTGTATTTTTGTTTTTACTGATACACAATGGGTAAATGAGGTATTATGGTTCCAAATTACAAGTTGCACGCGTCAAACCTTCTACCATCTTATTCGGCGTTTGACGGTGGTTTGAAATCTGCAACCCCCTTTTCTTATCAAATCCTCATCTAACTTGGTTCCTGTGAAATGTTCGCCTCAGCCTACGCCAAGTGCGCGGACAATTGCATTCGAAGGTCATTCGTAAGCTTACTCGGGTCTTTATTTGTATGTATTTTGCTCTGAAGCACAATTTGGGGGAGTGCAGTGGTGAGTTTATTGTTTTTCAACCCTCATGAGTGAGGGATACTCCGTGCGCTCGTTTGATACGTTGAGGTCATGTGGTAAGAAAACTGTTGAGAAGCGGGAGTGAAGATCAGTGTTCTAAAGGTTAAGTGGTGATTGGAGGAAACATCACGGAACATACGGCCCGGTTTCAGTGGTCCGACGCTGATGAAAAAAATAATTAGCCACTGTCAGAAACATATTTCTCAGCTGGATTCAAACCAGCGACAGAAACAGCATGCTTAAACACGGCAAATGCTCTACCAGCTGAGCTACGAAGTCACGCCAGAACTTTCACATTCGAACCTCGTTGCCCACCCAATCAACTGTGTCTTATAGAGTCTACCAAATGATCCAACCGATAAGCAACCGAAGCCCTCCGCCTCCCGTACTAGCCAGAAAATTAGCTCCAGCACAGTACGCGTTCTTGGTCCTATGTTTTAACGTAACTTGTACAGGGTTTCGTGTAATAAACAACCTCACAGGTCAGGCGTACTTTGCGGTCACAACACTGGGAATTCAAGTGTGGTCAGATGGCAAAGATGCTGGAGGTCACCAGTAGCTCACTTCCTCCCACACGTTTGGACAGCCTGGCAAAACCTACTTCGAATACGCCAGGCTAGTTCAGGTAATACCTGTTGCTCATGTGAAGGTGGGCACTGCCCCAGATAAGAATACGCGGGTACTTATATCTAGCTGATGGTGTGTGTTTACTAATGCTGTGTCTCTAAATAATGAAGTGCAGAAGTTGAGACAGCTTTTAGACTCTAAGAAGGCTAAGAACATGGTTGTAGTAGACGCGTGGTCAACGCCTCACATATTCGATCGGGAGATAGAACTTCTTGTTTACTCTGTGTCGCATACTGGTTGGTTGGTCAGCAGAGAAGAGACGTATGGTTCCAAATTAGCGCTGAATTACGCGCTGGCCTAACCAGAGATCCGGCCCTACTTTCATTCGATGAGTTCTTGTGGCTAATTCTTAGGACACCTAACTCGTCATACATTGAAGGTGTCATTTACGTGTCCTGTCCATAACTCCTAAATCTAATGAAAATTGTACAGTGCCATTAGACGGGTCACAGTAGCCCTTAGGTGTCGCGCCATCATTCTACAGGATTTCAACCTTCTGCACGCAGGTCTCACCAATAGGCTAACCTTCGCTACCACGATCACACCACAGTCAGCTTCCGCGTAATATGTGCTGTTGCCATCACCCGTCACCTAGTACTTGTTCGACACGAAACGTGCGGAAACACTTAACTCAAGCTAATAGGATACCACATAGCCGGTGTAGCACAGTAGATGAACATCTAAATAACATTTTGTCACATATGAAAAATACGATGCTGGTTCGGTCCAAATTCCCACCTCACACCCTGTCTGTCGGTGGGCTTGGCTTAAACCGCCAACCGAGCGTCTAATGAAAAAAAGTGGGGTCTTGTGGAATGTTTTTCTCCTTAAAAGAAGATGATATCTCACGCCTGACATGAATGTTGCTGAAATTGGCGCACAGCAGCCCTGTGCGTTGACCGCAGGGTTTGCCATGCATTAATTAGTAGATCGGTTTCTGAACGCCATAAATGATTCTTCTGACACATGGCTTCTGTGACCCGGTCAATGGCTGCTACATCATCTCTCAGGGGAAGCGACAGAGGTAGTACTTACTCAGTAGACATCTCTCTTCAACAACTCACCCGAGACGGTACCATGAGCTACAGCTTTCGAACATGATCGTCCTTCGAATCCAACCCCTCTAACGTATGCGCCAAGTTGCTTCCGCAACGCGTTGATAAGTCCCCGGGGCTTGATAAGATACTTACGCCCATGCTGAATGAATGCGCAGATCAGCCAGCCGAACCACTTGCATATTTGTCAAACGCCCATATTTTACTGACTCAATTCTAGCCGTTTGGAAGCAGGGCGTTACCTCTCTCATCTTTCGGGGCGGAAATAGCACGAACGCCGGTAATTTTGGATTGACTTCTCTACCACCGAGCATGTTAAAAGTAATGAAGAGTACAGTAAACGATTTCGTAAGGAGCCGGAGCAGCACGGTTCCCTAAATACACGTACACGACCAAACTACTGGTTGCCACTGACTCGTAGACAGAGGCTGCCGAAGAACGTCTCCCAGTTGATACTGTGTTCTCAGGTTTCACAGGATCGTCCGATAAAGGCAATCTCATTATACTACCGAACAAGATGAATAACATGGGTTTATGCACTGGGATTTGTTTGTGGCTCAAACAAATTCTAACCTATCGTACATACACAGTTAATGTTAATAGCGAGCTATACAGCCCATTCAACTCCACAAATGGCCTGCCACAAGTCTCTATGCTGGGCTATTTATTGTTCTTAGTTTACGCAGTTGCAAATTATTTGTTGTGATGAACTCTGATGATATGAAGCATTGATGCTTTTTACACTGCGTTGAAAACGCACAATACTTGTAAAGAGGCCTGGATGCTGTGCATCTATGGTTCGTGGAAAACCAACTACATCCCAACCCGTCCGAATAAAAAAATTGTATACATTCGTCGTCACAATGCCAGGACATACTGCATCGGCGGCGCCACCTTAGCCAATGTCAAGTGGCAGCACGACACAGGTACCACTGTTGCATTGGATCTCTCCTTATTAGTAAAGTTGTGTTGCTGGCAAAGAAAACCAGGTGCAGGCTAGCAAATCTCGGTAGGGTTCCTGGGAGTTTCACAATCGATAGTGTCTCACACATATATGGTAAAATGGTAAGGCCACCGCAGGAAGCGAATAGTCAGGCATGGGTGCCGTACTGAAATAAGGACATTTAGATGCTTGATTACTAATTAACTAACTTTGTAAGTAAAATAACTTCATTTCTAAAGAGTATCGGGAGGAACTACACACAGAATGTCATGTGAATAATGAACGAATATAGCAAGTACACTTACAGGAATTGTTCGGACAAAATACAGAGATGTAATCTGTGGGTGCGTTGGTGGACTGTTGGGTAGACCCCTAGAGACGTCAGGTTAGTGGCCCACATGATGGAAACACAATGTAATCCACAGAGCACTGTAGCTGCGTTTTGATTATCGGTGCACGTGAGACACAGATGAGTTGTGTTAATATTAGTTAATATTTGTCTTGTCGGCTCCGACGAGGACACTGGGTTGAATTACGTGTCGTAGGTTAACATCCGAGATGAAGTTAGTTGTGTGTCGCTGCGTGTGTGCATGACTGCAGTGGTCTTTGGAAAACTGCGCGTTGTTCTAAGCCACTGTGGGTGCATTCGCTTAAGGGCCGCCCAGCGGTGGATTTGTGGGCGTTGCATTTTGGTCACTCACCACAGGGAGCCGGTCCAGACGTATGACCTTGACCACATCATAGTGTGGTGCTACACTGCTTCCTGCCAGAGTTTTGGTTGGGGATGTAATGCTATGTTCGTAGTAGAGCAGCCCGTGTGTTAACCGCGCACATCTGCCAGACTTCGTAGTAGTTGGCGATGGTGATATTAGGTTCAACTGATCTGTGGTGGGTGGTATACACTTCCTATTTCTGGCAGCCGGTCTTTGAACCTGGCAACTGTACTACTTGTAGTGTATCAGTCAGTGATTTTTCCATTTGTGGCGCTTTCAACTTGTCCAGTGAGGTGGCGTCGTAAGTGCTTCTCTTCTTGATTAGGAATTATTTGTCATGAGGACTGATTACAAGATAAGGACCATTGTACGAGTTGTGGAGGTGACTTTTGACAGCGTCAGTGAACAAATCATGTCCAAAGGAATGTATGACGGTATTCCACTCACTATCGGATGTGATAATTTGGTGTTGGCCATGTGGTCCTGGACTTGATGGAAATTATCAGGGGAGTCTGTGGCATTCAAATTATCTGAGCATATGACCAACTGCCTTGGTAGGCGCAACGTGGTACCACAAACCAGTTCTGTGGGGGAAGTGCGTATGTCCTGTTTGATCGATGAACTGATGCCGAGAAGGATGATCATGAGGCGTTCTGTCCAGTTTGCCGGATCCTTACGGCGATGTAATCGTTTCACCAAGCCATTGGCAAACGGATGATATGCGGGATTTGCTTAGCGCTTCGTGCCAAATAGTCCAGTAAGTGCGCCAAAAAGTTGATACTGAAACTGTCTTCCTTGATCGGTGGTTACAATCGCAGGTACCCCGAATACTGGTATCCATCTCCGCAACATTACGCGCGAAACTGTGGTTGCTGTAGTATCTCTGATTACAATAGCTTCGAGGTGTCTCGTGAAAAGATCCATACCTGAAAATATGTGTGAAATCACGTGATGGTAGAAAAGGTCCAAAAATATCAATATGAAAATCGAGTGTCTAGGGTGGTGAATGTAACAGTGGTGATCGTAGTGTGACTGGATAGTCTAGAACGTTGGCAAGCGAGACTGTAGAAGCACTCTTGGTTTGCCACGTATTCCAACTATTTTGCTATTTATTTTGATTGTTGACATTATCGCTTGTTTGACCGTCCAAGGTCACATTCACAATTACAATTGCAGGTCGCTAGTTAATGGTCTGTTGTGCTTTGCTTTCGTTGGGCTTTGCTCACAGATTGCTTTCCCGGTCTTCTGCTTTAATTATTGTGGAATGTAGTGGCCTGAACAATCAAATGATAAGAAATAACCAAAATATGGCAACACCGAAAGAAGCTTTAATAGTGACCGTATAAGTAAGAGAAAGACTTTTCCAAAAATTGGGAATGACTCACTGACAAGTCAAGATCCGTGGAATTGGATAGGCCACCGCCCGAGGTGAAAGAAAGCGCCAACAGGTAGCTCCGGACGACAACTGATAGATAATTCCACACACGACGTGGAGTGGCGAACTTCCGGCGTCGGTAGGGCAACATACACGCGCAGCTGGAGAAAGTTTCGCCGTGCGAGTAATAAACCAGCCTAAATATCCACGCAAAACGAAAAAGACAGAGACTGCGCGCGGTAACTCCCGTTTTTATTGATCAAGAAGACCAAATTCAAAAAGTTGATGATTATGATTTCAAACAAGTGTACAGATGAAGTTAACGAAACGATATGTATAAGGTGGTTGAGAATAGTGGTGATGTTGTTTGTTGCTCGGGTTGATGGTTTTGGTATTGATATGTTCGCCAAACTTGGCATTTAGGTTGCAAACGTTTCATCACCAAGCGAGGTGACATCATCAGTGCGTGAGTGTTTCGGCGTATAATTTTGAAACACTCACGCACTGATGATGTCACCTCGCTTGGTGATGAAACGTTTGCAACCTAAATGCCAAGCTCGGCGAACATATCAATACCAAAAGATATTTACAAGAGTGTACAAAAGAATTACAAAATATAATTACGAACTGTAAGTACCACAGGAGAAAACGCACTGTTCTAGACAGAAACCTTTCAGTCCTCTACAGGACAGATTCTTAATAATTCACGAACATCGGCCTAGGCACTCTTAAGGCAAGGCGATTGCGGATGAGTCTCGTGGTTGTCCGGATACTTGGGTGCTAGAGGTTACAAAAGGACTATTCGACGGTAGCACCCCGGTGTAGATGATCAAGGGATCGGTTTGGTTTGCTGTGGTATTGTGAAGTGAACCAATTTGTAGTTTTATTACTGAGGGGGTTTTTGAGTGATAAGGTCGTTAAGGGTCCGATTTCTGTTTCCCCATCATTTTGACAAAATCGATCTATCTGATTTTATTGATGACGTCAACTTCTTTTCTTGATATCTGCGAACGCGTTAGATGCTCTGGAACTGAAGTGGACATCAGTTGTGAACTGCGAAAAAAAATCCAAATGGCGAATCTCCCTAGGTGAGCACATGGTTGAATTGTGGTTGAACGCGTGAGCCAAGGGTTTATGGTCTGTGTATACACAAACGATCGGTCTTGCAGTAAATATTGGAAAGGTTTGATAGACAGTGTGTTATGGCGCGTTTCCACCGGTCGGCGTTAATTCAAGAGAAAAGCAATTGGTTGTGTAGCGGTCTGGGGATTTCACTGGCCTGCCTGCGGTATGATATGTAAAATAGTTTCAAAACTCATAGTTGCATATTGTACCTAGGCTATTAAAAGCTCGCATGATCTATGCTGTCCGATTGTTTGTCAGCAGGTCATGTGACTGCGGCACGAACCCGAAAGACACACGTCACATTCTTCCGGTTTACTCGCTCGTCGACGGCCGGTCTCTAGTCCCTCTAGCTAATTCGCGTGTCGGTGCCGTTTATAGCGCTATCAGAGACCACTTGTACACTTAGTCGAATGAAGATTTGGTCTCTCTCTTCAACGGCCTCTAGTTTTTCGCGTCTGATAATTGTTTACCTGGGGAAAAAGAGACTTAGTGCAACGAGCACTAAATTGGTGAGCCTAACCAACTTGGTAAGCCCGTTCGAATAATTTTTTCAACAGGTATATCTTTTGTATAACTGTGAGTCACTATTTTAATACATTTTACATATTCATTTCAAAAAATCGATTTCTCATCCAATCCGCTATATTGGAGGCTCAACCGCACGTTTTCCCAGACGCTTTATCAGTACACTAGCCGTACCGTTTGTACCCTTTCAGAGAGAACAACCCTAAATCGTGGTTTAGTCGGTTAGAATGCACATTTGAGCTAAGACAAATCAGTTCTGAGCTAACCCGTTTTCATCACGTAGTTGCGGCACTGCCACCTCACGTCATTGACGAGGTGGATGATATTCTAGAGATACCGGACTCCACGAGGCCTCACGAGCAACCCAAAGCAGCCGTAATTAAGCGCGTTGGCTTGTCTGATCGCCAACGTATTTCTCAGCTTCTGAGTGCGGCTGAGCTAGGTGACCGTAAACCATTGCAGCTTCTTCGCTACATGCAGCGGTTAGCAGGCATGACACATATAGAAGAGGCTCTAAACAAGGAGATGTGGCCACAGCGTTTACCTGAAGATATGCAAAAGATCCTTAGCGCAAAACCATCAACAACCTTGGCTAATGTGGCCGACCGGATGGGGGAAACATACGGCACCGCCGTTCCCCAACTAACTTGGAGTAGTCAGGGCGAAATCGCCACTTTAAATGCTCAAGTTGCTAGCATAACTAAGCAAATTCAGGCCTTAACGATGCAGCGTTAGAAGTCACGCTCGGCTACCCCCATTCGACGACGCAGTAACCACTCAGGGTCACGTGATTCTCGTCAGCCACCACCGAACGCAAATCCTTATCTTTGCTGGTATCACCAGCTATTTGGCAAGAAAACCCAACGGTGCCGACAGTCTTGTACTTTTGGTCCAGTCAGCAAACAGGACAGCCAAATTCACATGGTTAACGACCTAACTTTCCGCCTGACCGTCTGTTCTCTCTAAAAGATCACGAGTCGGGGATTCGCTATCTTATCGTCACAGGTGTCGAGGTCAACGTGAACCCACCCGAGGCTCACGACTCAAATAGATAATCCATTTCGATTCTTTGCGCGGCCAACGGAAGCACTATGAAAGTTTCCGATCAGCGTTCTCGTACATTTAAATCAGGTATCTCTGGGCCTTTCCGCAGAATATTCACGATCGCCAACGTCCAAATGGTGATTATCGGTATCGACCTCCTCCAGCACTTTGATCTTTTGATAGATTCCAGACGACACCGTCTAGTCGACCAAATGACAAAGCTTACGGTTACCGGGATTTTGACCGATAAGTTATCAACCAGTCCCGTATATCAAGGCTCTAGGAAACTAAACTCCTTAAGTTTTCTAATCGATAGGTATCCGACTGTTCTTCGACAGTCTCCATCTCTGCCTGCCGTCAGAGGTTCCACGAGGAACCACATAGTTACGATAGGCCCGCCGGTGTTCGCCAAATCCCGCAGGTTGACACCAGACAAGCTAAAAATAGCCCGTGCTGAGTCTCAGCATGTGCTCGAGCGCGAAATCATCCGCCCGTCCACTGGCCCTTGGGCCTCTCCACCCCACATGGTCCCTAAAGCGTCGGGCGGTTGGCACCCTTGTGGAGATTATCGTTCGCTCAAAAGCGCAACAGTACTCAACAGTTTCCCGATTCCGCATCTACAGGACCTCACGGCCATCCTTCAGGGTACCCGTGTTTTCTCGAAAATTGATCTGATGCTCGCATACCACCAGATCCCGATTGCGGACGAAGATGTCGCCAAGACAACCGTCACCACACCATTCTGTTTATTTGAATTCCTACGTATGTCGTTTGGTTTGCGAAACGCCACACAAATGTTTCGACGTTTCATCGACGACGTCACACGGAGTTTGGATTTCGTCCACCCCTTCATCGACAACCTATTGGTTTCAAGCGCTTCTCAAGAAAACCAGATTCATCTGCGACAGCTATTTGACAGATTAACGACTTTTGACATAACGAATAATGCGGAAAAGTGCGTTTTTGGCCAACCAGCAGTAGAGTTTCTAGGACACCGCGTTGACCAGCACGATATTCGACCGCTGACCGATTTAACGAGATGGTCAACTACTATGGACGATTTATTCCACATTGCGCTCAGCTTATGCAGCCTTCAACCGATTTACTCCGCGGCCGTGTCAACGGAGTCGTAGAGTTATCAGCAACAGCTATCGAGTCGTTCGATAGAATTAAGGAAGTATCAGCCACCGCCATTATGTTGCACCACCTCAACTCAGCCGCGTAAATAAGTGTAGTTGTTGGCGCGTCAGACATCGTAGTCGGAGCCGTACTTCAACAGTTCGTCGATGGACTCTGGAAACCGCTCGCTTTCTTTTCCAGACGTTTACTTCCGGATGAAACAAGGTACAGCAAGTTCGGTCGTGAATTGTTGGCCACTTACTCAGCTGTTCGTCACTTCCGACATGTCCCAGAGGGAAACCAGCTTGTGATTTCCACCGACCACAAATCGTTGGTTTTCGCCTTGCGCAGTAGGTTTGGGAGACATTTGCCCCGCGAGGTTCGATATTTGGACTTCGTATCTCAGTTTACCTCTGATGTACGCCACGTTCCTGGCAGCGATAACGTTGTGGCTGACGCTTTATCCCAAGTGTCGCCACTAGTTGGTCACGACTCAATCGACTTAAACACCATGGCCAACGCACAACGTTCGGAAAATGATTTCCGCGTTTCCTGCCAACAGTCAGCTCTACGGTTGACTGATCAACCTTTGCCAGCGTCTGCGGGCACTAACCTCTGTGATACCTCTACTGGACATCCACGTCCAATAGTTCCTATCTTTTCCGACGACGCGCATTTGACACGCTGCATAACACAGCCCATCCTGAAATCCGGACCACGGCCAAACTTGTTCTTGATAGGTACGTCTATCCAGGTATGCGAAAGGATCTTCACACTTGGGCACGATTTTGCCTAGCTTGTCAACAAGCAAAGGTTTACCCCCACGATTGGCCGATTCCCTTCGATTACATCTTGACTTGCACATCTTCACTTTGACATTGTAGGTCCTTTGGCACCTTCCAATGGCATGATCTATCTATCGACGATGATAGATCATTTCACGTGGTGACCAGAGGCCGTCCCCATACCCGATTTCCGTTCGGTGACTGTAGCGCGCATTCGTTGAGCGTGAGGTAGCATCTCATGGTTGCTCGGCCACGGTTACGACCGACCTTGGCCCTCAATTCGAGAGCAGTTTCTTTGCGGAAACACTGAACGCGCTTGGATCTCCTCGCACGCGGACTACGGCACACCACCCGGCTGCAAACGGTATGGTGAAACGCTTCCACCTACAACTAAAAACAGCCCTCGTCGAGGCCGATGCAATCCGTTGGACAGAAGCTCTGCCAATGATTTTACTCAGCATCCGCACCACCATTAAGGCCGACCTTCACGTTTCCAGCGCCGAGCTCCTGTACGGCCAACCACTGCGTCTTCCTAGCGATTACTTCTCATCCGACACTGACGCCCTTCGATATGATGCTTCCTATGCCAAACAGCTCGCTTTGTACATGCGCTGCCTCTGTGTCACGGACACATAAGACCAAAGCCACGAGGTGATTTTTCTCAAGGACCTCCACGACTGCATGCATGTGTTGGTTCACGACGCTCGCTCGAGCGACCTTACGAAGGTCCTATCAGAGTACTTCAACGAAAGGATCGTTTCTGCGTGCTCGAGCGTCAGAGTATTTGGGACACGGTTAGCATCGATCGTTTGAAGCCTGCCTACTTCAAAAGGAGAGGAGGAAGCCTACAATGCTCCTCCACAATCCCTGTCCACGCCTGCAGCTGTCGCGTAACAGCCTCGCCCAAGCGCATCGTCCTCAGCAGACATCACGACTTCACCGACGACGCCAGCACCCGCCGTAACGCCTTCAGGTCGTAGGGTGCACTGGCCGAAGCGCCTCCAAGAAAACTAGCGTTCGTCAAATCTCGTTTTCTTCCCGGTCATAAGACAAAAAATCGCAAAATGCTTTTAAAAGTATCAAAAACATCGCTTTCAAAACAATTGCGTTTGCCCAGTTTTTTTCTCTCTCGAATGTTTGTATTCGCTGTATAACTTGGTTGAGTACGTCAATCACTTTTGTACTGATACTCAGCCAGTTTCATTTCATTTTCTGTCGCATGTCTCATCCGATGCTGGCATGACGTATGTGGCACCATCGATCGCGATCATCATCGATCTCGTATTGACTGTCGTGTTCGAACATTCCGTGGATGCCTCGTCTCGAACATTAATTTCTTTTCACGGTTGTTTCGGCATTTCAAGGGAGGATACTCGAGTGGGAGCCCGCTAGGAACTGTGGCCTTCAGTGCTCCTACACCTGCAGCATCTGGGGATTGTAGTACCAATCGCAGGCTGATTGGATATCAGCTGGTGCGCCTTGAACCAGATCAGGCCAAGGATGGCTGGCCCCAGTTA
>QNGE01000980.1:186767-203401 GCA_008508345.1 Paragonimus westermani | reverse complement strand
CGATCGGGAAGAAAGCCATGCTGGAATCCTAGTAGCTCGAAAAACGCAAGTACTGTACACAATTGGGTCAAGTAATACAAGGCTCAAATACGTGACGTTACTGTCAGCCTACAGAAACACATTAATACAGCTAGACAAACGTGAGGTTTCTATGAGGCCACCTTGAAAAGTAACTTGAACATGACTATCTTCGTCCCCGAAATGGTCGTACGGAATCCTAAATATGACATGTCCTTAGAAAGACAAGTAATTTTAGATGTTCTATGAAACTCCGGACTACGGGTTCCGACGGAGTGGCTCGGTGCGATCAAGCTCGGTAAGCGAACTGCATCTAACGCACAGAAGAATCGTCCCAGACCGCTGCTATTCAAATTTTGGGACCATAACACTCGAGATCTGGTGCCAATTGGAAATTACACGATATGTCAGCGGATGCGAGGCATGAATGTCGCAGGAGATACAGCTATGCACCACGAATCGAAAGCGGGCGCCTCAGCAGAAACCGTGGTCGGGCAACAAATCGCAACTCTGGGGAAACAGTACGGCATCGCAGCGGTTTATGATAGCCACCCACCAAGGAGGAAAATGATTTGCATTGATCTGGTTTGCACTCTCCTATCTAAAAAGTGATCCTATTCCTCGAAGGTTTTCCCCGAGGGATTGGATGCTCCAAACTGAGGAGTAGACAGAAAAACAATTCGCCGTAGCCAGAAAGCATGCTGTTTAATGTATGGAGCTAACTTACTTGGAAGGACCAACTGCAAACAATGGTCTACTTCGTGGATACTTACTTGCTCACAAAAACATGGCTCAAAGAGGAAATAGACTTGGGGAATTGAGAGCGTGGGCTACCCTTGTGTCGCAATGATCGCGACAATGCCGTTGAAGAAAATTGCATTATGCAGATCCGAACTAACGTGAGGTATTCACTGGTGGATTCTAACTGCATTGGTGTAGGCATTCAAACCGCCGCCGACCCTCATCATGTCGACCCCTCATTGATGGTCCCTGGAGTGTGTTAAAACCCGGATGCGACACCTTAGAAAGACGAGGCACTGCTGCAACCATTCCGGTCGGTCGTCCAATAGGGCTATCGTTGACGTGTTCTGGAGGATTCCAATGCCCTTCGGAACAACTGGCATTTGGAGTTTGTCAGTGGCGAAGGCTTCCGTCAAAAATTGCTTAACCTTGTCAACCAGTTCTCATGAACGTAACGTGTTAATGTGTTTATGAAACCCTATCTGGATAATTGACCTCAACGCCAGAATTAACCATAACTTTTTACATCAGAGATATCACAAACGTGCTGCTAGCAGCACTACGTGGATGGAGTGATCAAGTGATGATTTACCTCCCACTCAAATGCTCTCCCTCAGTAGAACGGGCGCACAAAGTGTAATTTTCTCGATTATCTGATCATAAACAACTGATAGTGGACGCTGGTTGAATGACCTGAAACCAGTCATCTTCCATAGAAGACGTCAGTAATTTGTGAGCGAACTGCATTGACAACCTCCGGACTTCCGCAGATATGAAAGACCCTCATGAACAAGTCAAAAGAAGGGGACGGAGGTTCGCCCCTGGGTCAAGAGAGTTCTCCAACATAAGCATAGGGCTTGGAAGGCATATACTCAAAAGAAGATAATTGGATGCTTCATGATTTACAGATGATCCCGAGGGCAACGCAATCCAGGTAGCAAGAAGTGACGGTTTGTTTTATCAACCGAACATCAGCTGACATCGAAGGGAACCCTAAGGGGTTGAACGGTTACGCCCAGTCCTTGTCCTCTTTAAGAAATGAGACTGTGACCACAACATCCAGTAACGGAAGGCATATCAACCTGCAAGGGTAAAGCGAACGCGCACGTGGCACAGTTTGGAGGTGTTTATCGCTCAGACAATGAAGTACCTGACCCTCGCTCTAACGCCATGGGCGCAAGCCTGGTGGAGCATGACATTGCGCTCAACGAAGTTGAGCGGGCTTTATTCCTACTAAACAGCGCAAAGTCCGCTGAGGTAGTCTTTTGTGTAAATGTTCAATCTCACACTGAGAACAGGGAGCAGTTGCGAAAGACCTGAAGAAAGCCAACATAATTTCAATCTTTGAAAGTGCCAAGCTATCAGCTGCACAGAATTAACGATCAGTAATCTTGACTAGTGTTAAGAGGAAAGAAATTTGAACGCATACCACATGGGAGAATCCGCAGATTCTTCTGTGAACGGAAACTTTCCAGCGTTTTAGACTGTGTCACGAAGAAGCGGGATAGAAGTGGATTGATCGAGGTAAGTTATCTGGATCTACAGAGAGCCATCGATTCCGTCAAACACAGGCTACTGGGCTGGAAAGATCCAGAAGTTGCATTATTCTCTTAATTCTATAGGTATCTCCAAACGTCTCTATCTAGGACGTTGTGTAGGTTGAGGGTGAAAGAAACACTGTCAATTGAAAGTTTTTCTTTAAGCGGAGCACGATGGGTTGCTGTCTCCGGCTCTATACCCTTACCGATACACATAAGTAAATTGATCAACAACATAGTCAGCCCATATTACCCGTGTGCCGATGACATTAAGTTGATTGATAGTGAGTAGGACTCGGACGCCCTGCAGGGGGACATTCGGAAAATGGGCATCAAAGTGGGTGTTATGTAGGTGAGGTGGTGTGGGCTATAGATAAATACCCACGGCCCAACACTGACTGCTTGTGATAAAAGGACACGTTGTTGAATAGCAAGGTGGATAATACGCGTAGGCGTAAACAGAGTAGTAATTAAACATAGGCAAGTAATGAGACTCATGCACAATACCAAATAGTGACCAGGATGGTGAAAGTGTGGTCAACAATGGTCCAGGTGTATGCTGTCAACATTGTTGCAGGGACAGGATCACGTGAATATGATAGGGAGCGGTAGATTCTTGGTGTAGCTGACGTTCCCGTGTCAGTAGGCTTGGTGTCCGATGGCTCGGCGTGTTGCTGACTTGCTCACCGTCCGAGGCGTGCCGTGAGTCTGAGAGTTTGGTCACATTCAGGCGTGGCCGTCACATGCTCGTAAATTAACGTGTTGATTTGGCTCAGTTGATACACGTGTGTGTGTATCTGTTCTTGGCACTCGCAGTGTTGAAGGAAAGGGGCCATTATCTGTCGGGTGAGTGAAGATGCAAAAAACCAGGCACAGCCTGTGCGTACAGGGTGTACCGAGAATGCCAAAACACGTACTGGCCTGCGGAGCGCTTTGACCCTGAGATTAAATCGAAGACATGTACGTGAGCGAGACGGTTAACTTGTGGTTTATGTGTGAACCTAACCTTTCCTGCTACCTTGGCGTGGTCGTCGGGTTCGTGTGCTGTTTTTATCCGATGGACTCTGCTGACTGGGACCTCGGTTCTTGTGGGTTCAACCTCGCCAGATTTACCCAACAGAAGCAGCCAGACGGAAAGCAGATGTGTGTGGTAGGGTTGATGACCGCATCTAATGGTTTGGTTCGGCCTGATGTCTGTTTCTGTCTGGTCTGACTTTGTGGACACGTGTGATAAGTTTGTCTGCGCAATATTCCAGTCCCTTTGTGATTGTGCCGAGTTTCTTCGGAAGTGACCGTCGCGTCCGTTTTCTGTAGCTGATGCTGTCGTGTCTATGTATGTATGCATTACCTGTGGCCTTGCGATACGGGCTGTTGAACCAAAGACTTTGAATGAGGGTCCTAATCACCCTTCCGTCCAGGTCTGGGCATTCTGAAAATATTGCCAGCCCACATATACAAAGGTGTCACAACGCGAATCGAATACCATGCTCCATCGGCCGTTGCGTACGATAAATCGGGTCTCCCTATCCGTTACACACGGCAGGGTGATTAAGCGAAATTATGCTACTGCCAGACATCACCATACTGTCCCTACAATATTAATCCTGGAGCGGATAATGCTCACTCATCTTAATATCCCGAAGGCCAGCCTGAGACATGCCCGGGCACTCAAGACGCCTTCCAATGGTACATGAAAGGTGCGCACGCTACTGGGTCGGTACGGCGCCACAGATAGGCCGGAATGAAGAACCGCTCTGGTCGCGATGGAACTGTGTCGTTATGGAACCGACGTAGCACCTTTGAATGGAACAAGGCTTGCAGACCAACGTAGGCTCCCCCAAAGCAGGCACTGCACACATAGTCTACTGGACAGGTTACCCGGCAGACGGTTCTCAGGATTTTGGTGTCATTTGCCGCGTTTGCCACTTCCACAATGGACCCAGACGAACGAGTGAAGAAAGCCACGTTCCGGAATATCCACCGTCATCTGGCCAAACGTGTTCGCGGAATTAAGGACAACTGATCGAGGAAGAATGGTGAGCGGATACAGGGCTACACCGATTGTCGACAGCACGAACGGTACTGTGGCTTGCTTAAGACGATCTTCAGTTCATCCGTCCAGTCTACCAAGCCACTTGTAGACGTTGACACTGGCTGTTCTTCCACCCAACCAGAGAGCATCGTGAAAGTGCGGTACAAACACTTTGGTAGCCTACAAAACCGCCCTGCCACCATTGATTGATTGATCGTGAACAGCCTGCCTAAACAGGCCATCAGACCTTCGCTCGCTCTTACCCCGGATTTGCCAGAGTTAAGTGAAACGATTGATTAAATGCGCTACGGGCAGGCTGCAGGTGAAGATAGACTGTCGGGTGAAGTCCTGGAGAATGGCGGACCGAAATTGGAAAACGCTTTGCCCCGGCCAGTTCAATTCATCTGAGAGCACGAGATGATGCTGCGAGACTTCAAGGGTGTTCTTATCGTACCCCTATTCAAAGTTACGGGTAGCAAGCAGTGCACTGACAGCCATCGGAACATTAGCCTGCCGAACTGCACAGGCAACGTACTTGCCAGAATCCTTCTGAACCGGCTGACTGCGGAAGTCTTGGAAACAAGTGTTTCCGAGCAGTAGTGTCGATTCCGAGTAGGTCGGAGTGAGATCGGCCTGGTATTTGCTGCTGGGCCGCCTCAAGAGAAGCGCAGGGCGAACGGAACCAGCACCTGCGTGCTCTTCTCGTGAGCTTTACTGGAGCATTTGTCCCCGTGATCGGGAAGGCGTTGTGTACTGTTCTTGGTAAATTAGGATGTCCGAGTGAATCCGTCAATATGATCAGGTCGTCGCAAGAGAGCGTGAAGGCGGATATACAACCGTGTGGATCGACCCTTAATGACCTTGACATTGTAGCTGGCGCGAAGCAGGACTGTCCTAGCACCACTCCTAGTTAGTTTGTACGTGGTTGTGATGATAATAGTTGCTTTTCAGGACCCTGAGGAGGATGGCGTTGAGGTAGAATACCGGGTGGATTGACGCCTGTTGAGTATCCGATATTTCGGTGCCCCAACTCGGTTACACACCCAGTGGTGCGGATGCTCGTGTTTGCAGAATACAGCGCGTTATTTGCGCCCAGCGAAGAAGAACCGCAACGCCTGGCGGTGGCATTAGCCTTTACTGCATTCAAGTTTGGATTGGATATCTACACAGGTAAGACCCTTTTTCCTTCGGCTTGCATCTGGGCTCCAAATTCGTGTCAATGGGGACGTTGTCGGCAGCTGCATGAACTTTTGCCACTGGGGTGACAATCTGTCGACAGATCTGTGTATGGACCGCGAACCGAGCGCTTGTGTGGTGAAGGCCAGTTTTGCTCCCGGACGTGTTGATAAACGTGTCTGGCAGGAACACAGACTGAAGGTGGCCACTAAACTCTGTGCCTACTGCCCAATAATGCCGTCTATACTACCGTGCAGCACTGGGACTCGGACGCTGTATTGACGAAACGTACGTTGTTTGAGCCGCTTGCGTTTGCAGTTTCTGAGACGTATCTTGCATATTCGGTGTTGGAATATAGTTCCAAAAACTGAGCTACAACCTCGAGCGGACATGAACGGGATAGAAACCGTGCTGATGCTGAATCCGCTTCGCTAGCTAAGTCACGTCCGACGGATGGACGGTGACCGCATTCCGAAGCTGCTGTGTGGACAGGTGCGATCAAGTAAGTGAAATCTTGGTGGTCAGACGCGGAGATTCAAGGATGTTGTGAAGATTAGTCTTTCGCGTTGTACCATGGATTTTGGATTTTGAGGGACTTGGAGTCGAACCGGAGAGACTAGAGGAGTACGATTAGGACAGGTGTCCTCGAATTGAACCAACAGTTATTGAGCGGCTGAGAGTGAAGGCGCGCGGTATGCAGGAGAACCGTCGGTGCCATAGGCCGTGGTGACGACCATCTGGCGCTGCGAGGTGTGCGGCCTCGAATGCGCTAGCCATTTGGACTAGTAAGTCCTCAGCGTACTCGTACTGCACCGTCGGTGAGGAGATAACTATTAGGTATTGGTCTTGGACGTCTGGAGTTTGGTCGAGCAGCGCCTGGTCTTCTCACAACGTATATCAATGTGCTGGATCCAGGATAGTCGCGTCTGTAAGTAACAAGAGTCTATAAATTCTGAGCCCGTCGGGCAACCAATTCGGATCCAAAAGTAAAGACGGTCGTATTAGCGAGTTTCCTATTAATAAGGTGTTAATGTTCAAAAACAACATGATAAACCAAATAGTGGAGGACAACAACGAACATCGATATTGAATCCACTAAACATACAAGTTCCGAGACTAACGGTTTGCGTAAATATGATCAAATGCAACAGTCACGTAGTGGCGAAGCGGTCGGGCGAAAGTGGTACCGGGGTACATATAAACGAAGGTCCGGCAAGGCAAAGTAAGATAGAAAAACTACGCTGAAACAAGTTTGTGCAAAAAAACGATGTCCAGATCTAATAATACATTAAGATCAACATTCACGAAAGAAATGGCTTGTCACGCGAGTAACTTGAGTGGTAGTGTCAGACGGGAAGAAAGGCTCGCAATCAGTATGAAGAATTCCAAAGTAAAAAGACGAACCAAAGAGAAGGGAATAAATAGGACAGGAAACGTGATCATCAACGTCCTATTAGCACACAACAATCATCAAACACTCACGTAAGCAGCTACTCAAGCAATTACATTAGGCTTAGCAGATGATATCAGTGTATCCATCCTATTTCTGATTGTGACTGCATAGACCAAGATCTTGATCATATGGCAAGAAATCCGCTCCTCTTTTTGAAAACTTTGGTGTTTTCAGTCTTCTACTTATTCTTTTCTTCAGCTTCGTTGATGTATTGTATGATAAATGATTCGTGTAACCTTTTCAGAGTCCAATCTGAATCTTGATGTTTATCCTTGCCTTCTCTAGATTGCACTAGCATGTACGCCCATACTAAAGAGCGTCTCACATTATACTTCACTCATCTTTCTTCTCACTTCAAATCGTGTCGTTTCAGTCTCTCTTTCTGTTTATTCTGTTTATCTCCTTTCACGCTAGCTAACCAATTAGCTAACGAGCATTGGCCGGCCGGACGCAAAGGCCGTACTTGCACAACTACTGGTCCCATTCCTTCAGACTTGAGGTGGGCATGCGGGATGTGGGTGGAACCGGAAGTGGTGCAGCGCAGACCATTTGCGTTGATGGCTAAGCGCAGGCGTCCCATGGGTTCCGTCACTGTGACAGCCTAATCCGAATCAGATGCTGCCAGCCGTAAAGTGTGGCCTTTTGACCAAATGTGGGATGAGCGGGTTGGTTAGGACTGAGCCATCCGGTTTGGCACATGGTGATGACCCGTCACATTAGAGTTTGCGGCCGAATGTTCTCACAGGCCGAATACTGGCAACTGCTCTCCTGTCTGCCCCCAGCCATCTGAAGTATGCACAATGACAAACAATTTGACTAAAAACGAAACAGCATCTGATGGACTCGGTTATTCAGGGCACTATCAAGTTTGCTGCCGCTGTTGATTATGCCGCAGCCACCAGAAGAGCACAGCGGGCGTGTTATCGGCTGAAATCCGCAATCGTTGATCCACTTTCAGTAGTAAACACTCTACTGTACTCTGCCACAGGTTTCTCCCACTTGGAGTATTGCGGCATTAAACGTCTTATTCCCGGTAATTTATTGAACACACTCAGACAGTTGTATACATGCACTCAGAAGCTACTTCCTCGACGCATTTCGCGAGAAAAGAGACGGGAGTGTGTGGTGAGGCTGGACTAAGTCTGTTTTTCCTAGTTGCTCTGACAGCTCTTCTTTGAGGCTGCGGGCACGACATCACCGCCGACGTTCATGTCAGCGACCCTACAGGGCGTTTAACCAACTGGCAATCTGAGACCTCCGCACCCCAGTTAAATTCTGCTTCTTGGGATGGCTTTTGGAGTTTTTAACTCACGAAACGTCTGAATTCTCCGTCTTCAGGGAGCGGGACTCGAAAGAAGGCGGCGTGCACGGTGTCATGGGGTTACCGATAGAAATGCTTATTGTGGAGGCCTCAGCAAGCTGCTTCCGTTCCGAATTTTTCGGGGAGAATAATTTTCTACCGGACTGTTGGGTCGGTTTTGGAGTAGGCAATTCTGACGACGATTTTCGTATGATTTTGGAGTCCTCACTGTCCGTGCCTGTGTCCGCGTCATCGATCGTTGGAATGACCATACAGACAGTGCATCCGTTTCTATGACAGACGCGGGAGTCTAAGTGAATAATGCAGGAGAATAAATCGTGTCCATCATTTCCACTTGTAGCTTCTGACCTGATGTGGTTCGTGACTTAGTCTTAGTCCGCCGCTCGCGTTCACCCCGTCTTCTCGAGAGTTGTCGAAAGACACAAGTGTCAGATGGGTGTTGACGGATTTTAAAGCCGTTGTTTTTCCCACCANGCAATCCACCACAGTATGACGGGCACGGTTACCAAAAGGCCAAGAGACCTTTTGGTTGTCTTGACACACAGCCCGCTCGCGAGCACGAGGTTTGTGGCGTCTGGAGAGAATATAGATGCTAAGAAAGATTGAGCTAGCTCGGTTGTCGAAGATAGTGTGGTAATGCAGTCCCATACCACAACCCTCCCTTCATTCAGAGCCTTCCCATTCACTCTCATTGCCGCCTTATCTATGTACAAGGTTGACAGGGTAGCTGCCGTCTTTGTGATTGTAGTCCTAAGGAGGGCAAGCGCTATGTGCTCATTCAGAGACTGCAGTTCCTACTTTGATTCGGATGGGGTCCATTGGTACTCGCCTATTCTACTCCCCATAAAAGAAAGAGCTGGGAAGAGCTCCGCATTTGCCGTCAAAAGTTTTCCGCGTCACTCTAATCGTCGTTATGTGTGTGACCTGTTAGCGGCGTAGCGATGCATCAGATTATGTCAAACCTACAGCTTAGGCAGACAAAATTGGGAGATGAAGAGTTGAGCTGCGTATATTGGTGCTCAGTCAGACCAGTACATTTGAAGTGATATCACTTCTGACACTAGTACTATTGCATGCTGTCTCGTGCGGACATTCTACACCCGTGCCGCCCGCAAATGCTCGCTTCCTCGAAGAGTGTCTGCTGAGTCCCAGCGCTGCTGCATCTAATACGGGTCATTGTCGATAGGGTCGAGCAATATATGAGAGAACTGTCAGTCTCCAGTAAGTCACAAAATACGGACATGAAAAAGTGGGGGGAAATGGATACTAAGTGATCAGATTGTTTCAATATGTAACAAATCAGTATGTTATTCGAAAATGAATAGCGGCAACGGCAGTCAATTTTTGATAAGCAGGGTACGAATGCGGCAGAAATATGAGTAGGCACCGACAGCGAGGAAATTTGGACCGAATTTCGTGTTACCCTTAGTGAGATACAGTGGAGGTGCCTCCACTTTGTGGCATTAATTCAAGCGGTAAAGCTTTCGACAAACACTTGTTATTGCTGATTTTCCTACGCTAGATGCCGATGACCTCTTATTCAAGGTGAATTCATGCGGTGCGATGGATACCGACAAGATCCACCCCAGAATACTCAAAGAAGCCGTTGCTAGTCCGGCAGATCCTCTTTGTAATCTGTTTAAGCAGAAGATCTAGACTACCACTCTGCCTAGTTCATGAAAAGAGGTGGCAGTCACACCCATATTTAAATCAGGCGACTGACACTCTTCGGCTAGCTAGCAACAAACCAGCACTGCTATTATTCTGTATAAGATAATGGAGCGCCTATTAAAGCTCGCCATTCTTAATCAACCACTTTCTTCGACGCAGCAAGGTTTCCTTCTCAATCGGCCGCGCATAGCAAACAAGCTCATTTTCATGGGTACTGCGACGCAGGCCAAAGACGATGGTCTCATCTCGGATGTAGTAGTCTATGATTTCACCATGGCATTCGCCCGTGTCCCACATGATCCCATGATTCGGCTCTTCAGCGATTTGTACACGGGTTCGGGGCTGAGAGCCCAAACTACCCGGATCCAGTCACTTTGTTCGTTTCGATGTCCGGCGGTTTTCTGTTATACTGAGAGACAGTCCTTGAAAACGGGGAGTAGCAGCGTTCTTGGGAGTTACAGAAAGTACCAGGAACAGAGTAAAATAATAATCGAACACAACAGGATAAATTACTAATCTAACGGTTTATTAAGTGGGTGAGAATCCAATAACACTTCGAGACGGTCTTTAGAAGAGCAGCTAACAATCTCTAGTGGTAGGTCGTTCGAGTAGTTGATAACTCTGTAAGAGAAGAACTGTTGTCTTGGGAAGGTCCGAGGTCAAAGCTTACAGAGCTTCTTGCCGTGACCTCTTTGACTGTTATCACTTGCTAGGGTGAAGAATTGTTGCACGAGTTTTGTGCTAAAGAGAGTGTGTGATAATTAAGTCGCCGCGGAGTCCACGAAACTCAAGTGGTTAAAGATCGAGAATCTCAAGGCGAGACTCGTAGGATAGATGCCGTAAGCCAGTGACCATTTTGGTGGCTACTCGCTGGACACGTTCAATGGCGAGTATGTCCTTCTTCAAACCGGTGTAGACGACTTGATTGGCGTACTCGAGCAATGGTCTTATGTGGACCCTGTAAAGCCTGTGAAAGGCGCGCTTGTCAATCCGGGGGAAGGTCCGTTTGATCATCCAGAGAGTCATGAGACCCCTTTTGGCGGCCAGCTGGTGACGATAAGAGGGGAACAAACCAGACGACAGCCAGATCCCTAGGTCTTTTTTGAGGTCTACTTTCGTGATATTTACCACACTTTGTGCACCATGTATCATCAATAGGTTCCCGGAGTCTCCTCCGAGTGACATGTGCGCACACTTACTGTCGTTTAGAGGGAGACTCCAATCATCTGACCAGCACTTAATACGATCAAGGTCAATCTGCAATGCACTGGGGTCACAGGCGTTCCAGATTTTTAAGTCGTCGGCATAAAGGAGAGCGTTGCTAGAGATCAAATCGGGGAGATCATTGATGTAAATAAGAAACAACAATGGACCAAGTACCGATCCTTGAGGGACCCCCACAGAGACTGGGGATGGGGACGAAAAGCCTGAACCGGTTTTTACTCTGAAAGTCCTGTTACCAAGAAAGGAGGTTATCCAGCGGAGAACTTCTCCTTGAATCCCATAGGCTTCTAGTTTGTGCAGCAGAGGACCGTGTGGGACACGGTCGAAGGCTTTGGCAAAGTCGAAGAAGATAGCATCCGAGATGTGACCATTGTCTTTGGCCTCTGTTAGGCTATCCATGAATATTAACATATTAGTTATGCACTAGCGATTGGAAGGAATGCCATGCTGGGTCGAAAATGAAAGGTTGTTTGAGGAGAAATTCTTAAAGATCGTGCATTTTAACACTCTCTATCATTTCGAATGGGATGCTGGTAAGGCTGACCGGTCGGCAATCGGCAGGAGATTGGCTATCGCCTGTTTTGAATATAAGTGAGACGGTGGCCCCTTTCCATGCCTCCGGAATAGTGCCTGTTCAAAGCGTCTGTCTAAACAGATCAAAGAGAGGCACCGCCAAACCGACGGCCGCTCTCCTGATGATCCGGGGATGGATCGCATCTGCTCCCATTGCACCATTAGGATTGATCTTATGCAAGGGGTCCTGAACGTCGGACACATAAAAGTCTGCTGTCAGGAGGGGGTGTTGGAAGTGTCTTCGCGGGAGAACTGGATGCCAGTTTGGCAGATCCACATTGTAGACTGATGGGTATTATTCTCTGAACACCCCGGCAACCACTTGGGGTTTGGAGGGGGTTTCCTCGTCGGGAATCCGCAGAGAAAGCGTTGAGGGCTTAGGTTCCCTGTAGCGACGTATATACTTAAAAAGAAAATTCCTATTCTCGTGAGCTACCTGTATGGTTTTTGACTGTACCTGTTGAGTGTGTTGCCGGATTCCCCGCTTGCACCTGCTTTGTACAGAGCGAAAGGCCTCTAGATCCTCTGGCCCCTCGTTAGCTTCTGCTTAAAGGATAGGCTAGAACGTACTTCAAGAAGGCGGCGTGTGTTCTGCGGAAGCGGTGCACGAGAGGAGAACTTCCATAGTTTTCAAGGAACAAATGCCTCATCGGCTTCGTGGATGCCAGCATTGAAGGGAAGGTAGTTCAAGTTCATTGGGTCGGATGTAAGGCTGAATGTGCTTAAGAGCGTCCTTAGTGCGTTAAAGTCTACTTTCTGGAAGGTTCGGAAGGAAGACTTTGTTACAGCGTTTCGGAGTCAGTAGCAGACAATGGTTAGTAGCATGTGGTCACTATGCCCTAGCGGTGGTTCGAAGGCCACCCTATCTACCAAGTGAGCCTCGTTCGTAATGACCAGGTCGATCAAGAAGGGTGTCTGTCCTGGACGGTGCCTTGTAGGTAGATTGACGTGCTGTGTCCAGGATTTCTCATGGATCAACATTGCCTAGGGTTTCGAGAACCCGCAGCCACAGTCCTCATGAGAAGCCGCCACAGAGTTGAGTTTGTGTGCGTTGAAGTCACCCATAATAAGAAGATGGGAGAAACGCTGGGTACACGTGAGTCTGTCCAGAGTGGCAAGAATAGCCTCGTCGTCTGAGGCACCGCATGACGGCAAACGGTACATAACACGGCAAAAAGCGTGTCATGTCTGCCAAGCTGGAGTTTAATCCAGAGCGTGTCGTATTTCTCTGGGGATGTGAAATCCCCCACGACAGCTGGCACTAAGAGCTTCTGGTTAGGAAAACTGCGCAGCCTCCCATGCGTCCACACGAGGAGTCCGTCCGGTACAAAGAGTAACCAGGGTCATGCAGTTCATTATGACTGATATCCGCGGAAAGCCAGGTCTCTTAAAACAAAAATGTGAGGGCTAGTGTCGTGGACCAGCTGTCTGAGTTCTGGTAGTTTGTTCAGAAGGCTTAGACAGTTGGTGTACACGCACTTTAGGGCCACTTCCTCGTTTGACTGGGTGCAAAAAGAAACAGAAGTGCACGAGGAAGAGCTTGGGAATGTAGCCTCAGTAGTGAGGGGGAATGCGTAACTGGGGGTATGGTTTTGTGAGCCCTCTTAGAGGGGTTGGCCATTTCATCACAGACTGAGCATATGTGAGCGTTCCTGTGGAACGCTTTGTCCGCTTCCGTTGGCCCAAGGTCGATGACCTTCGGACTGCTCTTGCTTTCAGAGCTCCTGGAAGGTGATCTGCAGTTTCGCACCCTCGAAAATTTGGATGGGGTTGTAGATGAGAAGAGAATATAGGACGAAATGTCCCCGATGCGGCCGAGGAGAGAGCCGCCTGAATGAGACAAGTTTGGGCCATTTTGGATGCAGGGGGATCCCAGCAGACTCACTGGACTATAAAGCCCGGGGATAAAATATGTCTTAACGGAAGTTTTTTGGGGTGAGATGACTGGGCGTCCAGAGGAGTGATGGTCCTTAACACCCTTGGGATCAGCTCTTCTGGCCCCTTGTATATCTACAGGCGCTTGACCTTTCAAGGGTGTAGGTGCTTGGGGTGGTCCATCCGGGGACATTGGTCCCCTCTTGACAACAGGAATAAGGACTTTAACGCTAGCCTGGAGTTTTGGGTCAGCCTTGATGCATGACCTTGCTCTAGTAAACTGAGAGCGCTGCTGCTGCTCCTGCAGTGAGCGATTTAGCGAGACTCCTCTTTAGTTGCGCCTCTTTTTCCAGTACTTACTCCGTGCTAATTTTTGCGGGTAACGCCACAAGAAGTCGCAGTGACTTCCCGGTAGTTTTGGGACGAATTCTGCTGGCGGAAACCATTTTTATAGACTCTGGAGGTAAACAGGCGTTTAGCACCGCTCTGGCTTGTTCCCCTGGAGAGAGTGTAGTCGGGAATCGTCCCCACAAAACAAGCCTCTTCTCCCGGAGTGCTCCGTCCTTCAAGCTCGTCGCGACTTCCTCAATTTGAGCGGTGGACAAAGCCACTGCCTTGGGAGCAGCTGCAGCGCTTGAAAGGGCAAGGGCAATGTACTCATTCAGCAACCTCACTTCTGACTTCATGTCAGACAAAGCTCTCTGAGTATCACCCAGGGCTTTTTCTACCGTGGCTATCTGTGAGCTTTTATCTTTAGACACCTCGCGGCCACACTTGCACGCGTCTGACTTCTGCTCGCTCGGGGTGACAAGCAGAGGATCGAACGTGGCCTTCAATGGGGTGCAGCCATCTCGAAAGAGACAGCTCATACAGATAAATGGCCTTTTTGAGAAGTGAGCAAGGCGTACTGGTCCTTCCTGAGGCCAGTACACTTAAAGTGGTACCAGTGTAGGCTCGTCTGGCATTGCATACCGTTCTGAACAGTCATGCGGCAGCCGGAACGACCACAAGCACTCGACAGCTCCGATCCACCAATACCGCCGGATCTTGCGCGTGACATTGTGTTATGGTCTGTGAGTAAACATGACAGTTGTTAATGTACAGGAAACAAGAGGCTAGAGAATAATACGGATACTGTCGAACACGAATAGAACAATACACAATGATTTCTGCTATTCGACAACGAATAGCAACGATCGTATATAACTATTTGATTCACTGTGCACCGAAATAGAAAAAATATGAATAGACAATGATAGCAAGGAAATTCAGACCAGATTTCGAGTTCCCGCCAGCACAGACTGAAAGCCTATGATATACAAGGAGTAGTTCTTTACTGGACCGCCACTTTTCTTCATAATAGAACTTCCAGAGTTAAAACCGGATCACAAATTTTGTCCTCCTGTCATTTCTGCGGGAGCTCCCCAAAGATAAGTGCTAGGTTCCCTGCTAAGTCCGATGTGTATCGACGAACTTCTGGGTACTATTTCTAGCAACGTCCTCCTGTATGCCGACAACCTGAAAATTTGGAATTTCCGTGATCCCAGCGCACAACAGATTGGTCTTGACTCCATTATACACTGGTGGGACGAGTGGAGTTTGCCACTAAACGACGACAAGTGTGCTCATATATCAGTTATTGAGGATTCTGGCAATGGCTTCGTGACTCACAGTGCGTCAGACATAGTAGATATCATGTGCATCGAACTGAAGTAAGACCACGGTATCTAGCTGTCTTCTAACTTATCCTCCGCGCTTCACCATGGAATGGCGGAAAAAGGGAGTTGCTGCCTTCAGGATAATTGAGTGTACTTTCCCCCGCACAGATATTTTCGACAAAACAGCGTCTCAAAAGCTTTGAGGGGGTCGTATAAGAACAGGTATGTTAATCAGGTTGTGTATATTGCATTGAAGGAAGACATACCCAAGTAGTAGAATAGTAGCAAACGGCAGGCTTGGGACCAACGGACGGTTGGCAGTGAAAGTGGTGGCCAGTTCCGGCTCCTCGCGGGCAACTGCAGGCAGTAAAAAATTCGCGAGCAACGATTTCTTGAACATCCCGAATTCGATGATTTCATTGAAATCATTCTTGTCACTCATTTCCAACAATTTCAAAGCTTCCAAAAACCCCTGACTAATTCTTGACAGAAATCCGAAAAAATAGGTGGAACTATTCCTTTTTTTGAAATCGTTATCCCTTAAGAATGTCCACATATTCCGTAACCAAATCTTTTCCCCACAACAGTCATATCCGCCTTGCCGCCAACCCGATTACTTCCGTATGGTCCAAAATAATCGTAATAGACAAAGGAACGGAAAGGGAAATTAGATGACGGAAGAAGTTGCGCCCAAGGGTATGGAACGGACTATCTCTGCAAACAGCCGAAATAGAGCAAAAGTGAAACAGAACGATGGTACACTATTCCTCATAGGCATCAACACAATACTAGAGATATTAACCAATTCATGTTGGACATCCTAAATATGACCTCGTGAACTTGTGCAAATATCGAACATGAATCAATAATAAAAATTGTATGAATATGTTCGGAATTTCCGTAAATATGTGAGATCGAAATTGTAGTACTCGTTCTTGAATCTGTACGCCCAGAGTTCCCCCAACCTTACTGTAACGGTTCACGTCTGATCGTTGGGTTACGCATAGCCCGAAAAACGGATCCCCAAATGAGAACAAGATTGGATTCAACAATTTCTACGGTACTATTAACGAAATGCATCAGTAGTTACAAAAGGCGAACCTCAATCGTTCGCGGCGATAGTCTCGTCCAGCAAAATGATTAGCTTCTCAACAGGACCAACTAGGTCAAAGGTGAACCGACACGCCAGCAGACCAGGACACGAATGGCCACTCGCGCCGCGGACATTTAATGACACATTAGTTCAGTAAAACAAAATGGGGTGGGTGAAGTAGTGGGCACGAGTGTCGGGTTAGTGGGGAAAATGGGGCATGCAAACGATGGGAACGAATTTTCTCAGTTCGTCGAGCAACAA